>CM040630.1:46796310-46969881 GCA_022818045.1 Neotoxoptera formosana | reverse complement strand
AAACATATTAATTACCTATGTACCTTTGGCTTTAACTAATTATTAAATACCTATTAATAACTGGTGTTTTAATGATTTATATTGTAAATTCATAGTAGTAATTGTGGTAAATTGATAATTTAACAAAAAATAATAAAAATTTTAATAAATTTAAATTGCAATAGTTTACAATATGCACTGGAAAGTTCTTTTATTTTATTAATACATTATTGTATACATACATGATACATATGTACTATGTACATATGCATATGTATATATAAAAGTCATATCTAAGTTTTGACTCTCAGATAAAAAGTTGCGTCCTAACAAACAGTCACTCTTAATAGTATCGTTGGGCACCACATGAAAATTTATATTAATAGGAATGTCAAGATCAGCGTGTAAAATGTCAGCTGAGAATTGGTCAACTACACTAAGCTTAGATTGGTTAATACCAACTAAATTAGATTTAGGAGGTACAACTCCGGATACATAATTAACAATAGTAGACTTTAACAAACTAACGGGGCTACCTGTATCGACAAGTGCAGTTACATCAGATAAAACACCATTTGGGTACTTAATAGTAATACTTATCATATAAGGGGGTACAATACATTGGGGTGACCTCTCTAAAAGTGATATATTCTCACCAACTCCATCGTTCTGCTGGCCACTCCGAGAATCAGGGCAACTCCGCTCCGAGTGACCCAATTTGTGACATATTTGACAGGTACGGGCTGGGCATGCATTTGCGAAGTGTCCAAGTGTTTTACAATTAAAACATGTGACTTGTGACAGCTCTCTCTGCTTACGGGTATTTGATGATTTTGCCAGTGGTTGCACCTTGGTTGTTTCTCCTATTACCGGCCGATGTTGATGTAATTTATTGCGGTTACCTTGGTTGCCACCGTCGCTCGAGGTCTTAGTATACTCTCCCACTCGAAAACGAGTAGTACGCGCAGCGTTGACGGAATCAAATGCATGTAGATCAGACAAAAGCTCGTTTTCACTCAAGTGGTCACGTGCCAACAAATAATTACAGAGATCACGGGAATATAGACCTTCGACAATCTGGCGTTTTTCCTCGCGGAACGACAAACCAATTTCGCGATAAAGTGACTTGTGGTGGAAATATTCAAACACACATTCGTTTTTCACTTGAACACGGTTAGACATAATGAGAACTCGATCGACGGTGTCAAGTGTATGTCCAATAAACGTGTTCTTAAATTGGTCGACAAAGCTACTCCATGACGTGAATGTTCGGCCAATGTACCAGTACATTCATAGAAGTAAAAAAAATGCTTGAGTCTGATCAAATATTAACACATTATAACCCTACCTTACCCATAATAATTTCTTGCGACGCATCTCAATTTGGTATAGGAGCTGTTATTTCACACAGATTTCCAGACACGTCCGAACGACCAATTAGTTATGCATCGCGTACACTAACAAGTGCTGAAAAAAACTATTCAGTAATTCACAAGGAAGCATTAGCAATTATATGGGGAATTACTAAATTTTATCAGTATTTAAAGGGGAGAGATTTTATCATAAGATCTGACCACAAACCCTTAATACCGCTACTAGGGGAAAACAATCCAATTCCAAAAATGGCATCGGGGCGATTACAGAGATGGGCATTTTTCCTTTCTGGATTTAATTACAAAATTGAGTACATTAAAGGCTCAACAAACACAATAGCAGATAGCTTATTCCGTTTACCAGGTCAAGATAGTGAAGATCAAGTAGCAGATGTAGGTATTGATGTATTAAATTGGGTAGAAGAGTATTTACCTGTGAGTTTTTTACAAATCAAATCCGAAACCGCAAAGGATAAAATTTTACAAAAAGTAATGTTTTATTTGAATAGTAGCTGGCCTAAAGATATACCTAATGAATTAAAACCATTTCATAATAGGAAAAATGAACTAATGATAGAAGATAATGTATTAGTTTTGGGTTACAGAATGGTTATACCTAATAGTTTAACTGAGTTATTATTAAGAGAATTACATAGTTCTCACCTTGGTATTGTGAAAATGAAATCGATAGCTCGATCATATTTTTGGTGGGCATCAATTGATTCAGACATTGAACGTACAGCCAAAAGTTGCACTCTATGTTTAGAAAGTAGACCAGAGCCACAAAAATGTATTTTAACGAAATGGCCAAAATCACTACATGTTTTTGAGCGGATTCATATAGACTATTTGGGTCCCGTTAATAATAAAATGTTCTTAGTAATAATAGATTCTTATAGCAAGTGGCCTGAAGTGTTTGAGGTAGATAATGCCGACACCAGGGGCAAACTCAAGGGGGGGGGGGGGGGGTCGTGGGGTTTGAACCCCCCCCCATGACCTCACTAACCGATGCACTCTTGTGCGTTCTTGCGTATACATAATATAATTCACAGGAGCAATTTTATATATGATATATAAAAAAAATATATTGTATTTCCTATACGTTCGTGAAGTTGGCCCACCTAAGTACTACAATTTTTTTTAATCCATGCCATTATTTTGCAAGTTATTTGCAAGTAATTGCAAGTCTATTTTTAGAATTTGCAAGTCCAAACTTTCACAGTAAAATAAAAAAAACAAAAGTTGGGCCAACTTCACGTAGCCCACCCAAGTTGTACCAGAACTTCGAAATTGGTATCAAACGAAAGCTTCTGATTTGCAAGTATTTGCAAGTCTAATTTTAGAATTTGCAAGTAACTCGAGTGACGGCTGTGAGCTTTCAAAGTTACGAAGTTGGTCCGCCCAAGTTGTACCAGAACTTTGAAATCGGTGTCTAAGAATCTGCCTGCGTTCATTTATTAACCGGCACCCCAAAGTAATCAAAATTGAAAAAAATTAAGTTCAGATTCTCTAAAAATGTAACGTTTGTAAAATGTCTTAAAAAATAAATACCTATTAGGACACCACTTCTATAAATCATAAATGAAATATGATATAACTTCAACAAATTTACACTTACTATGTGTCACTATGTTAAAGTTAGTTTATATGTTTTTACTTGAGAATTATAAAAAGTTGGTAATAAATAATAATAATAAATTAAAGATTGATTGACTTTTTTTTTTTTAATATGAGTAACATAAAATTTAAATTAATACATACATTTCTTTTAGATATATGTTTAAAAATAATTAATGAATAATAAACAAATGTCAAAACTAAAATCAAATTTTAAAATAAGTAGGTACATACTTTGGAATTCTAAAATTGCTTGATGTTATGCAGTGAAGTTTTGACCAGAACCTTCCAAGTGGGAATCAAACAAAAGCTAATAATTATATTAAATATTTACAATTCACAGTGATTGCTGCCATCATTACCTGTTGAAGCTGGAAATTTCAGTTTTAATTGAGTTGATTGAGAATTTCATAATGGGTTTTGTTAGCCAATGATTTTCAAATATGTGCAAACTGGTTACTAATATTTGGAAGTTTCTCAGGAATCTATACACTTATAACCCCTATATTTTAGGGCTCTCAGAAATGTCCATTCTTTTACCAAGCTTGTACATATTTTTTTGTACAACACTCCTCGCTGTTTGAATTTTGGATCCAAATCAGCAGTTTTAATCGTTTATTATTTAAGTACTTTCCGTTATTGCTATATGTTGTAACTTACATTGTTATACATTTCTGATTGCAGTGTAATTTATGTGTATTGGTCATAATATAACTCAGATGTATTAAAGACTAGTGTGTGCCGTACTGTTGTACGTTCAATGTATTTGATATTTATTTAATATTTATTCACTATTAATTACTTTTTATTTATTTATTTATTTTCTTTAAATTTTAACAGACCATCAGATTTAAATGTAATGTTTATTATAGTACAAACTACAAGTATGATAGTTATAAAAATTATATCAATAATAATACAAATGATTCAATAATATAGACATTAAATACGAAATTTTCTATTTTCTTCATTATTATCCTATACTATCCCATATAACTAACCTATATATTTAATGATTTATACAATATATTATACATATAATTGTATAATTATAAATATAATTAGTTTATAGAATAACTTCTTGTCCGAGTTATTTTTATACAAATCCCAATACAATACGATGCAATGAATTTAGGAAAATATATTTATAGTTATATACTCCGGCCCATGTGAGTCCGACCGTAAACCGCGCATCGATACTGATTACTGCTCGCGGACATTGCTATCCGATTTTTCTCCCACCATGGTTCCATTTCTACTACTCGGCAACCTAACCTAACGTGTATACAGGAATAACGTGAATAACAAACAATTATATTATTTATTTTATTTACTTATTTGTTTTCTGAACCACCCAATTAACAATTTTTTGTAATAATGTATTAATTTTATTAATTTTTATATTAGAATAACAAACAATTATATTATTTATTTTATTGACTTATTTGTTTCAAGTCTGAACCACCCAATTAACAATTTTTTGTAATAATTTATTAATTTAATTATTTTTTATTTTAAACTATATTATATATTATAAAGCTTATCTAATATATAATTATAATATCAATTATATTATTTGAATACTATAAATGTTATTTTTAATTTTATAGATTTCATAATGCAATTTTATAATTTCAAAGTATGTACCTACTTATTTTAAATTTTGATTTTAGTTTTGACATTTGTTTATTATTCATTAATTATTTTTAAACATATATCTAAAAGAAATGTATGTATTAATTTAAATTTTATGTTACTCATATTAAAAAACAAAAAAAGTCAATCAATCTTTAATTTATTATTATTATTTATTACCACCTTTTTATAATTCTCAAGTAAAAACATATAAACTAACTTTAACATAGTGACACATAGTAAGTGTAAATTTGTTGAAGTTATATCATATTTCAATTATGATTTATAGAAGTGGTGTCCTAATAGGTATTTATTTTTTAAGACATTTTACAAACGTTACATTTTTAGAGAATCTGAACTTAATTTTTTTCAATTTTGATTACTTTGGGGTGCCGGTTAATAAATGAACGCAGGCAGATTCTTAGACACCGATTTCAAAGTTCTGGTACAACTCGGGTGGGCCAACTTCGTAACTTTGAAAGCTCACAGCCGTCACTCGAGTTACTTGCAAATTCTAAAATGGGACTTGCAAATACTTGCAAATCAGAAGCTTTCGTTTGATACCAATTTCGAAGTTCTGGTACAACTTGGGTGGGCTACGTGAAGTTGGCCCAACTTTTGTTTTTTTTATTTTACTGTGAAAGTTTGGACTTGCCAATTCTAAAAATAGACTTGCAATTACTTGCAAATAACTTGCAAAATAATGGCATGGATTTAAAAAAAATTGTAGTACTTAGGTGGGCCAACTTCACGAACGTATTTCCTATATTAGCTTTTTGATGTATTGGCTATTTACAACATGAGAAAAGAACAAATTTTTACAATTACATGTGATAACGCTTCAGACATGGTTAAGTTAAGTAAAATTGTAAATATGAATGATGAATGTGAAGCTGAAGCACCACATATTGAAGAGGATTTGATTAATTTTGTGGATTCAGAAGACAATGAGAGTGATGATGAATATGCCATTGAAGACGGAACATTACTATCAACAAATGATATAGTAAATCAACTTTTCAATGAAGAAGTTGATGATCATGGTTGGTTTTTAAAACATAAAAGTATTTTTTATTTGTTTTTTTCTGTTCATAATTCAAATAATAATGTATTGTAATTTGATTTATATCTAGATAATTTACAAGAAATTATTGTTGCTGCTATAGAACATAAATGTATAACATTCTGTTGAAGAACCAGGGACGTACTCAAGGGGGGGGTTCGTGGGGTTTGACCCCCCCCCCCATGACCTCACTAATCAATGCACTCTTGTGCGTTCTTGCGTATACATAATATAATTCACAGGAGCAATTTTCTAAAAAAAAATTTTTAAGAAGGGAAAAAATAAACAAATATATTTATTTTCAATTTTGTATCAACATGCATTATACAACGATTACAAGCATTATCTGTTAAGAACTGTATTATGATAACCAGATAACATTTAAATCAAACATGTTCACCGTTAGTGATTACTGGTAACTGGTTAGTATTCTCTTATCAGTACTATTTAGTAAAGTGGTTATCGTATATTGTGTGTGATTATCATTTCAAAATTGAAACTTTATGTGCGGACTCGAGTTTTAGACTTTTTGTTACAATAATTAATAAAGATGTCACAAAACAATAAAAATAAAATAACAACATTTTTTACTAGTGTGTCTGGAAGTTCTAAGTACATTGAACCCTCCAATAATCTTAAAAGAAAACATGAGCACGTTAATCAATCGGAAAATGAAACAATCCAAAATAATGTAAGTACCTATAAACTAGACACACCTATGTAAATTTATTAATACACTGCGAATGCTGCATCTATGCATGTTATTTAAGTTGGAATGTGCTGTAGACGTAGTGCCATCAGTGCCGAAAAATGATATCGGATTATTTATTAGTAGAAGCTTATCTGATGTTTATAAATAATATAATAATATGTATAATTGATATGAATAACTATAGTGCTCCGAGGCATAATATAGTGAGTATATACTATGATACATCATGATTTTATATTTTCTAATTAGGTAGGTATTATTTTAACTATATTAACATTTTAGGTGTTGACAAACTTATGGTCACCACCATTGAATTACTTATATCTATTACTTGAACAACATACCAAAAGAAAAATCAAATTTCAACATCATTGGTTAGGGAAATTTAATTGGTTATGCTATTCTGAGAAATTGCAAGGTGCATTTTGCAAATATTGTGCAGTTTTTGCTAGAAGTGGTGGTGTTGGAAATCAGACTTTGAGCAGCCTTGTAACAACTGCTTGCCAAAATTGGAAAAACGCTTTAAAAGTAGTTGAAAAGCTGCTTGCTTATTAGTTATTTAGTCATTTTTAACAACTTTTTTCATTATGAATGTTGTAAATATAATAATAATTTGCAGGTATTTGAAAATCACAGCAACAATGACTATCATAAAACTTCAGTATTTTTATTGTAGGTGAAGCTGAACCATATATTAACGAAGGCAATTTCCGTGCAATTCTTAAATATAAGGCAAAAGATATGGTTGATTTTAAAAATTTTTTAGAGTGTGAAAGTCGTTACAAATACACTAGTCCAAATATCCAAAATGAAGTTATTTCTTGTGGTGATCTAATATTAGATAAAATTGTAAAAGAAGTTAATATAGCCAAATGTTTTTCCGTATTAGTGGACGAGACAACTGATGTTTCAGTCAAAGAACAATTGACATTATGTATACGATATGTGGTAGGCTCTGGAAAAGATGTATGTTTAAGTGAAAAATTTTTAAAGTACATTGAAATTAATAGCTTAACTGGAAAAGATATTGGATCTACTATTATAAATGGTAATTATTGAACAATTTGATAATTTTGATATAGAAAAAAATTATATTTTTTCTTAATGATTTTATTACATAGGTTTAAATTCATGCGGTATTGACTGCAACAATATGTACGGTCAAGGTTACGATGGCGCTGCAAATATGGCTGGGCGCTTTAAAGGAACCCAAACTGTTGTAAGAGAAACTTATCCTAAGGCCTTATATGTACACTGTGCGGCACATTCGTTAAATTTAGCTGTGTCTGCTGCTTGTGGTATTCAGGCGATAAGAAACTGTTTGGGTGTGCTTGATAAAATGTACTGTTTTCTTAACACACCCAAACGTAAAAATGTCCTGTTAAATTTTATAAATGAAGGTAGTTTAGACACAAAATCAAAATCGCTCAAACATCTGTGTGCCACAAGATGGGTAGAACGGTACACAGCGGTTAATGATTTCGTAGAATTATTTCCTTTTGTTGTTGTTGCGTTAGAACATATTATATCAGAATGGAATGATACAACATCAACTGATGCTAAAATGTTACATAAAGCTATGGACTCAGAGTTTATAATTTCTCTCCAAGTTATTAAAGTAAATATGAGGAACCCTTTTTTTTTTATAAAAAATCATTTTTAATAAAAATTCTGTTTGATTTATTAGTTATTGTTTTCATATGGTTTACCTTTATGTAAACTCTTACAAAAAGTGGATATTGACCTGAAAGAAGCAGTAGATCTTGCTGAAGCCAGCATTACTACTTTGCAAAATGTACGTGAAAATATAGGTGAAGAGTTCAAAAAGTTATTTAGAGAAGCTGAGGTAAAGATCAAAAACAAATGTGTTACTTATTAACTATTACATGCACTTGTTATTTTAGAAAATGGCCGATATATTAGATATCAGCATATCGATGAAACGTTTGAATAAACTATGTATAAATCTTGCCAATCCTGATATCAATGATCCTGAAGAATATTATCGTGTAACGATAGCTATACCGTACATTGACTCGTTTGTTCAACAACTAAATGAGAGATTTTTGTGTCATAAAAATATATTTAAAGGTTAGTTATTTAATTTTCATTTATAACATACAATTTAATTAATATTCGTTTTATAGGATTTCATAGTTTGTTTACTGGTTCATATTCTGATGACTTTGGAGAAATCATACAGTTTTATCTTGATACTAATGAACAAACTGTTTTATCAGAACTACATTTGTGGCGTGCTATATTAAAAAAAAATGAAGAAGATCCAAAAAATAGTTTGGAAGCATTGAGGCTGTGCAAGCAGGAGTTATTTCCAAATATTCATCGTTTGCTGCTTATCTTATGTACTCTACCAGTATCGACAGCAACACCAGAGCGTACATTCTCATGTTTAAAAAGGTTAAAAAGTTATCAGCGTAGCACAATGACAGAGGTATTTCTTCCCATATTTATTTTAAGATTAAAGGACAGCTTGTTATAATTTAAAAATATTTCTTCTTTCAGACTCGTCTGAATGGTTTGACGATGTTGGCAGTACACAAAGAAGTGTCACTTACCGCCGACGAAGTTATAAATGAATTGGCTAAAAAACCAAGAAAACTTAATTTTGTTCTTTAAATAAACATTTTTCATTTTTGAAATTTATTTTCTGTAGAGTACATTACCATGTTTATATTTAATATTTTTAAAAAGGAGGTGACAAAGTCCCCGTAATAAAAAACAAAATGTTCAACCCCCCCCCCCCATTGAAAATTCCTGAGTACGCCCCTGTGAAGTACACAGATATACAGAAGCTATAGGTAAATAATAATAAGATCGGATATATGTAATAATATAATAATATGTATAATTGATATGAATAACTATAGTGCTCCGAGGCATAATATAAAACAACGACTAATTGCCCTACAGGCTACTACATAGAACGAATATGGTATAGTAATATAAAATTCCTATTCAGCGTCTACTGTACTACAGTGTAAATAATTTGCTTATGATCTACATAATACAGGGTGTGTTGTTTACATTTAACACATCCTGTATTAGATTACCACTCATGGGTTGAACGCAAATGGATCCATATTAGCCAAAAAAATAAAATCTTTGATGGATAAAAGAATTCAGGAAAATTATTTATCAATCATCACATTTTTAGCAGGTACCTAATACATCAAATTAATAATTAATAATTAAACATACATAATAACAATAGATTCATATATTGTTTTAGCGATTTTTGTTGATCCTCGATACCAGTGTTTATTAATTCCTGAACAACAACAAATAGCTATAACTCGTCTTGTCGAAATATGGGAGACATTACTTCTCTTAAAGAATAGAGACTCTCCTATTGACGAATTTCCAGAAATTACCGGTAAAAAATGAATGCATATGAATTATTTACTCAATAAAAATGTTAAAATTGTTTAGTTGTTAAATGTTTTAAATATTTAAGAATTCTAACGGACTAATACATTAAATTACTTCCTGGATAAATTATCAACATTTTTGTTTTAAATACATCACTGCAGGTGATATGAATATTATTCTCATATAAACTAAATATAAAATAATGGAAATTCTGAAACAAAACAGTTTCACTTCTACATGAAAATCTTCAGCCCTCTCTCCAAATCTTAAACACTTAATATTTGCGCCTATATATATATACATTTTAATAAATACCCAATAATAATTTCATACCACAACAGATAGTTAATTTATACCTGTTTAATAGTCACATAATAATTTTGTATTTGATACCTTATAATATTATATAAATAAGAACAATAAACATAGTTGAATAAAAACTTTTAATTCGCATTAAAAATACCTACATAAGACTATTTAGTCATATTTTATAATTAATTTAATTCAGTTATTTCTTAAAAACTGATTTTAAAAAAACTAGGGTAATTTATTTTTTAGCCTGTCAGATGCTTTGGTCAACGTTAAATAATAATAACAATAGCTAATCGAGAAGTACCCCCATCCCCACCGTTGAGAACTTTTAGCTTTTGCCGAGTGATATCGGTCTTTTCTACTTGATATCATTATTATGGTGGTAATAACGTTATATTCCGTCCACCAGCACCTGCAGATCAATTCCTCACCCTAAACTAACTTAAATATTGGTTTGCACAGAACAGAAAAAATGTCAAAATTATCACAGCATGTAGCTCTATACGATGAAAAGTTTAAAACGTACGAAATCTTTAGCCAAATTGTTGTGCAAAATATACTTTCCGACACAGCTGCCGGTATAATTCATATATTCATAATAATCATAGCCGTGTCAAATAGATAATCAATTTTTTTTATTAACATATGCCTTATAAAAGATTCTATAGGCACCATATATTGTTCATTTTTCAATAATATAACTTCCAGGACTATTTTAAATAAATTTGTTAATTTTAATAAATAAAACATATTTTATAACACAAAATGTATTAACTAAATATGTATGCTTATAATTGTATTCCTTACCAGAGTAAATAAAAAAAAATTAAATTATTTAAATATATTTAATATATTATATATTATAATAATATTAATATTGCTATGTACCGGTAGTACATAACATATACTACCACTATGTAAGCGTCAAGGCATATCATATTATATTAAAGCTTAAAACACAATTATAATAAATAAAATATAACTAATGTCAATAGAATATACGATACAATGACCTCGGTAGGGAATAGTAAAGCTAATTGTACACAATATAAAACATTTACTATTGTAATAAAAGAGACCATCAAATTAAACAACCAAATCCTTAAAATACATGTATGGAAATTAACCTATCAAGAAATAAAAACAGTCGTGGATAAAATACTAAGAATTGTAATATATTATTTTTGTCATTATGTACAATCACACTATAAAATTAATTAGAATAATAAAATATCGAGTCGACAATTGTAATTTAGACTTGGCTCTTGGTAGACAACATAGGGAAAAAATTATAACATACTTATTTCAAAGACATGTTGTATACATTTGTGTATAATTTTTATTATTAACAAATATACTTTTTATTGAAAATAACTGTGTAATACTTGTTTAGTATCTGCTGACTAGTTAAGTTAAGTTTTTAATATTTAGTAACTATACAATAAAAATAAATCTTTAGTAAAAAAATTTTTATAAATAATAATAACAAATAAAATAAAATACCCTTTTTATCTAATCCTTTGGTAATGTAAAATGATTTTCAGTCTTAAGTTTTTAATGTTATGGTTTTGGTAATTGCTCAGATAGTGTAATAAGTACTTTTGTGAGGTTCTTAAATATTACGTTCTTATCTTCCATCAGTTTTGATTTTTTGTCATAGTATTCTGCTTTCAAATCAAATTTTTTCTCTGAAATTTCAAGTAGTTTATTTGCTACACTATTGCTTTCAGCTAATATAGCCGCAGTAGACATTTTTGTTTTTATATCTAAAATATAATAAGTATTAATGTATTATATTTCTTTACTCTATTGTTACGACTACAAGTATGATAGGAATTATAACAATTTAAATATTACCTGGTTTAGGGGCAGTGAATGAAAGATTTTAATTTTCATTGTCATCTAATTATAGAACATATCAAAGAATAAAGCAAGTTAGTATTTTATAATATTAGTATTTATTCTAAATGAAAAACAAAATTAAATTATCTGTGTGTATAATATACACACATAATGTAATAAGTAAATGTATATTGTATACCATAATATTATACTACATAATATGTTATAAACATATTTTTTTTATACATACATTCAATGTCTACTTCTTCTATGTAGAAATCATCAGTATTTAAAATCAGACCAAAAAAAAATGTATTTATTTCTTAATAGTTATTTAATTTGGGCGGGACCCGTTTCGCCCAAAAATGACCGTACCCGTTTCGCCCGGGTACCCGTTTTGCCCAAATTTTGTTTTTATATGATTCCCGTTTCGCCCAGAGTAGTTTAGACCAATTTAAAATTAAGTTGGCAATAGTTCAGTCAAATATTTGAGTATCATTTAGCGTTATCCAGAAAACACCACGAGGAGGCGATACTCTTTGTTTTCCAAAAATTATACGCACGTCATTTTTTTCTTCACAAAAGTTTAACACATTTAAAATTTAGTCCACAACATTATTAAAAAATCAAATTAAAGTCATAAAAATTTACAAATATCTTATAAAAAAAAATCGATTTTAATCGTTCAAAATATATTTATTAATACCACCTACAGTTCATTTTTAAAATTATCACACATGTTTTTTATGAATTCATAACGAGTAATTTCATTTGATCGGTACCTCGTTATTTGTTTCTGATTGTGTACTTTCCTTTTAATTATATTCGCATCTTTTGATGTCTTTGGTATTTTAACGCTATTGATTTTTATATACGTATCAGTTTGAACGAAGTTTTTCACAACATTTAACCAACTTAATATAGATGGAGAATTAGAATAAAAATGGTCATTGAAGAACGAATAAAACGACTCGTACGCATTCGTCGTAAGCAGAATACTCGCTGAATTACATGCCCATAAACAAGGAGGAAATGTACTATCCTCAGAAATATAATTGTTTACTAAATAATCACAATATTTGGTGACTCTATCATCAGTTGGGCATTCTGGCATCAAATTTTCCACAAAACAATCAGATACTTCTTCTGGGTCCAAATATAATAATCCAAAAGTGTATTTAATCCATTTTCCAATGTCCGAATTTGTTTTATATTCTGTTGCTAAACCATATTGCTGAATATTTCTATACCACGCCTATGTTAGATGAAAACGACATCCAACCCTCTTTGACAGAGGCCATATTTCATTAACAGCTGAGTGTATAGCCAGTTCAAAGTCAATAGTTATATATGTAGGTGAAAAATTTAAATTAATTTCTTTACATTTATCAATAATTGCGTTAAGCGTATATAAGTATGTTTCATACTTTTTATCGGGAAGTAGACAAAAAATTAATGGTATATAATGTCCATTTTGAAAACCATGAATGGTAAACATTAGCGTAAAAAATCGCGCACAATATTGAAAAGTTCCATCCATATAAATAGTGTCTACTGTATTTAAAAATATTAAATTAGTCGTACAAGAAAAAATAATAACATTTTTTTCTTGATTATTTATTAAAACAAATGGTTCATTTTTTGAGGTTACAGTTTCAGATGTATTTAAAGCCATGTGTGCTTCAATTATATTACTTGGCAACACAGGAAGAACTTTACGTCTACTTCTATATATTACTTTTATAATTGTATTAAAATCGTTTGATGTTAGGCCATCAGAAAGTTGAGAGTTCTGTGCTAATTCTTTTAAAATAATTTTTTTTGGTTGTATAAAAAGTTCTTCCGAAGCTTTTCGTTTACAAGTTGTACTCACCATTTGTCGGTTTATATCTGAATCATTGCATGGTATATGATTGTGTCGATCTTGATCAGATAATAAAATATTTTCTTCATTTACAACTTTAGAACCTAAAGTATATAACGTGGCAGAACACGAACGTTTTACACAACGCCAACGAACCTCACACGTATTTACGTTATTTGAACCGAAATTGTATTTATAATTATTAAACATTACCATATCTTTGTCTCTTTTACTTTTTAAAAACACGGCCATTTTAGTAAAATTCGTGATATGTTTGCACGTCGACGTTGCATATACGCACTACGCTGGTAATCTTTTTTGTTCATTACATTTATAAGTTTTAAGTATGTAATTTGTTTTATGGTTAGGTACCAGTTTTACCTAAATTAGATAAGATAAGCTACGGTGATGAGCACATCGATAAATTCGCTTTATAGATTTCGATCGATTTCAATTCGATAACGACTGGATTATTACTATAGGTTTTATAACGTTCCTTTAAATATAATATTTGACTGAACTATTGCTAACTTAATTTTAAATTGGTCTAAACTACTCTGGGCGAAACGGGAATCATATAAAAACAAAATTTGGGCAAAACGGGTACCCGGGCGAAACGGGTACGGTCATTTTTGGGCGAAACGGGCTACGCCCTTTAATTTATGAAGTATAATTAAATTAATATGTTATAAGCTTACCAAGTGTCGCATCATTTTCAGGAATTTCATAATTAAATTCAACATTTGATTCCTTTGACTTACCATGACCACTTACTGAACATGGGCTTAATCATGTATCTTGCTGGATATCGTTCAACTGAATGGCACAAGTAGGTCCACCACCAGGACCTCCATTATGTCGCTTAATGACTGCGGCTTTCGTTTTTGTGGTGGATCTTGTATCTTACCATGTCTATAATATTACAAAGAGTAAATTTAATATTTTAATGTGGTTAAATTTATAATCTATCATTTCATAGCTAACATAAGACATTTTAATAGAAGGTTCCTAACAAGTTTTCCTACCTCTATCAACAAAAAAGGTTAATGTTAAGTTATGTTATTTAACGCTATTTAAGAGATATTTTCAATATATAGGGTAGTAGAGGGTTCTCACACACTAATAACTAGGGAACGGATGTTAATTTAAATAAATATTTTTATATAGTCTAAACATCGGAAAGTTTTCAATGTATGTATACGTTTCATTTAATTTAAAATAATCTGATGCTAATTTTATTTTAAATATTTTAGAATAATTAGATTTTTTTACAAATAAATACATACATCATATAATATCATTGAAGAATTGTTGTGTATATTTTAAATATTGTACAAATAAATATACGTATTCTGTATTATTGAAGAATTTCAGTTTTTATTTTAGTATTACTACAATTTGAATAATTTTTTTTTAAACTTGTAAAGAATTTCACGATAAAATACATTTTTTAATGTTGAGCAACAAAATATAAAATTTAAATCGTTAGAACAAAAAAAACCTTAGGTACATATGAATAAATAATAGTCTATTAAATAAAGTGACCAGGATAATCAATGTACAATGTAATTCAATAACTTTAAATAATTTAAGTATTTAACTAAATTATAATAATAGTCACTTTAATTTCTAATTATATGAATTGTTTATATTAAACTGTCAATTACAGCATTTAATTGTAATTAGTATGTACATATACATATACTACAGATTATTTATTTATTTATTGGTTATATATTAACGAGTTGGATCCAATTCAAAATATGATAAAACTAATTACAGATGACACTAAAATACATTCAATTTTGTTTAGTTATTAATTAAATAATTATACTTACAATCTATATACTATAAAATAAGAACATATTATAAGAGAATGTGAAGTACGTGATAAATCGTTAAAATGTATAAAACTTTATATAATAATATATATACTTTAATACTATAATATGATAATAGTAGTAATTATCATAATATAATGTTAAATTATTTACATATTTAAATTAGGCATTGGTTGTATACCAATTATTTTAGTTGACATTTAGAAACATTTAAAATTTTTTTTTTCATTGATTATTTTAGTAATTTTGTTTTATATTTTCATTTAATTTAGATGGTAACTGGTATGGATTTTTTCCAAATGTCCAAGAAATAAAAAGGCCACAAAAGTTGAAACCATATGCAGAATGGATATACAAAAGTCTAAATTTTTATAAATTCCGGGATATATACAAAAGATACGATGAAAGCTTTTCAATGACATATATGATATACTAGCTGAATAACCCGGTTTCGCTTGTGTGTTAAATAATCGATTCGTATATATATATTGGTTTTTTAATATATTTAAACTATCACGGAATGAAAATGGGGTATTAGATGAATTTTCATTAAAACTAAAGCTATCACCAACATAAACAACAAATGGTTGAACCGTCAAGCCCAATGAAAATGCCTTGTCAACCTTGTTTGACAGTAGGTACGTTCTTTAAATCATTGACATTCTCTAAAGAATAAGAACATATTTTTTTTAAAAATTAGAAAATTCAATAAAATGTTTTTTGATATTCAAAAAAAAATTTTCTTTAACTTGGGTGATAAATGCAAAAGCTTGCTCTACTTTTGATGATTGAATAGTATGACGAATTTTAATTTTAAAATTATTGTTAGGTCATGAATTTCTAAAACAAATAGTCCACTGTATTAAAACAAGAACACGCCTGGTCTATTAGGTGTAGTTAGTCTATTGATTAGATTTACGTCAATACTATTTTTTTTAATTTCTAACATTTTTTTCAATTTATCTGTGAACATTTCAAATTTTTGAAACCAATTCATTTCTTTTCCACAATATAAATGAATAAAATCTATATCAATCTAAAAGAATGAAACAATGGGTACATTCACATAAGTTATTATAATATACCAAGATTACTCAAATGTTTAAGTATATAACTAACCAAAATATGACCTGTGGGTTTGCTTCGAGCTAGATATGTTGTCATCATATTATTAATATTTTTGTCTTCTAATCGATATGCTGATGTTTCTTTCCACAATTTATGCAGAATATTGTCTGGGCTTATATTATTTCGTAGCCACAATAAGGAGTCTTCATAATCTCGAGCACAAAAAACAAATATACTTGTAATTACCTACCTATTTTGTATTTAATTTTAATGTATACAATTAATTATGCAATATACCTTCATAATTCAAATTCAATTCTTTATTTCACTCCAATTAATTTCTTTTTGGACCACTTATTTTTGCAATTACTTTCTTAACATTACAGAATTTGTCATACAGTTTTCCCCGATTAGGACAAATAATATTTTTCTCTGTACAATAGGGTATCAAGTACAATTCCTCGGTTTCAGTTGGCAATAATTCTTTAATTCCTTTAAGTTAAAAATAAAATAATATCAGTATTACATTTAAAATTATAATACCACCATACCCTTAGCTAGTCCAATAAATTTTGATCGAGTTAAATTTTCTTTATTTTGAATTTGGTCTTTAATTATAATTTATAACTGATACCAATTTGTTCCTCATAACACTATTCAAATAATTTTTGAATTCGTAAAACTTTAAAACCATCTAGGTATTTTTTATGTTAATGCGCTGAGAGGAACTTGTCAGAGGTTCTTTATTAGTAGAAGATGAACTGGCCATTGTTGTTACAACTGTATCTACAATACCAGAATCAATTATAAAATATGGATAAAATAAAAAAATTATTAAATAAATATTAAGGTATGCTGTAAATAATTTAAAATACAAAAATGAATAAGAAAGACTGTGTTTCTTGAGTTCAACTAAACTTGTATTATGTGATAATATTGGACATTCAATAACACTTTCTAATGAAATTTCTTGTATAGTATCATTATCTGTGATAAGATGTAATTCATCTGATAATTCAACATTTAAGTTTGCCCAATTAATAAATAAATAAAAATATATAAGTGAAATTACTTAAATAAAAGACTATACATATTCATACTTTTTCTGTTTTTAATTCCTCCAGATGTTTTAAAAACTTGGCACGATGGCCAATTTTTGGGAGCAATTGTTCAATCATAGTTTTAGTTAAGTTAAGTAATGCCATTTCATCAATTTCTTCCTCTTAAAATATAAAGTTTTATATAAACCAGTTAAGTTTATTTAATTTAAACAGGATTACTTAGTATAGGTAGGTACTCTCCTCTAAAGGTACCAACTATATTTTTAAAGTAATTATACGACACATTTATTTATTTGTTTATTAAATTATACAGTTATATATATACTGTATAGTATATAATAATGCAATTTAGTTAATTCTTTATTTATCTAAAAGTTGGTAAATTTTCATAAATAAATTTAAAAATAGGTAGGTACTAATTATTTCTGAAGAAAATCCACATTGTTTCATAATGTTTTGAGTGAATATATTCATAGCGAGTAGTCAGATTTTTTAAATAACAAAAAACCTCAATATATAAATATAAATTCATACATTTAAATAGGATAAAATGTTTTATTAAGTTTTAATCAAGAGTTTTAAAGACATATTTTTATTAAAAACCTAAATTATTATAGTTCTAATTGGTACTACTATTATTGTGAAATTGAGTGTGATTTTCATACTTTATAATATATATCATATATTAGGAATTATTGTAAATACAATTATTTAACAATCATGTACATTCTTTGTATTTAAGCTTTTAATATTCAACCTTCCAAATCATTCGATTGTCTTAACTAATATGAATAAAAACCAACATTCAATAAAACTTTGACTAACCATCACCGATAAATAATGATAATTAAGTGTACTAAATACTTACATATTATATATATACATACTACATACATATAAATTATCTGTCAAGTGATTTTATATAGGTAATAAGATTTACGATTTTGACTGCAACAGATAATAGCATGATGGTTAATCAAAGTTTTATTGAAATAGGTATATTAATATTTTAAAAAAAGGTCCTACAATAATCAAAGATTTGGGAAAAGTTAAATCTGCAGATTTATACAAACATCAATTAAACATCAATAAGCAAATACAATATAAATTCACTATTTATCAATTAATATTTATTATAATAAATCTAGATAGGTACTTACTACTTACCTTTAGGATTTGGTTCAAATTTTGAGAGAAAGTGTCACTATCAGTAATAATAAAATATCAATTAGCGCATATAAAATAAACAGTCACGGTACCCCGACAAAATATCGCCGGTAAAATATCGTGAGACCAAAATATCGCAACTAAAATATCGCGAAACCATTATATCGTAAAGAAATAATACCGCCCTACATTATTATCGCGTCTGTATATTGCATTTAACTTTATCTTATCTAGGTATAGACTATAATCGTATTCACCTTTTACCTAGCAATGCAATCAAGTACACTGGTTTTTCATTTTAAAATTTCTATTTAGTAATACTTTGTAGTTTGTACTGTCACTGTGACTGACGCTTTTACAGTTCCACACTTTTATACAGTTTTACGGAAATTAAAATAAGTCAAAGTATAGTAGGAAATCCAAATACTCCAAATAAAAAGAACAAGACAGTCAGTAGGGATGAACGAGTAAAAAAAGTAGTAGCAGATTATCATAATCGTGAGTTTGAAGATTATCTTCAAGGTATTTCATTGAATATATACTTCCATTAATTAATATACATATTTAATTTTTTTTTATTACTTATATCAATTTTATTAAATTATACATAATTTTATCATTTTTATAAATTCTACTTTATATTAATATAACAATATTATATGCTTGAAATATATTATTTATTTATAATTAAATTACTGCTATATTTCATGCTGGCGATATTTATTCCATGCGATATAATGGGTTCGCGATATTTTACCGGCGATATTTTGTCGGTGATTCAAGTCACTAGGAAAAATAATTAGTAGTAACTTGTAATAATTAATATTATTAATATTAGACATATTAATATCGCGGACACGGACATGGGACACAGTACAACGTTGAACGTTTAATATCGATAATGTCGGAAAAAATTAACGCAAATGGCAACCAAATGTCCAAATTATATATTTTGAATTCTTGTAGTTGTGTTCAATACTGATCATACTTCATAATTTAATCCGTGATAATATCGCACTCATGGAGCAAGACCGCCTCTTCTCAATATTTGTAGTTTTGAGATAAATCAATTTTAAATTTCAAATTTAAACTATGAATGTAATTTTTATGCGATTCCAGCTGTTTAAACCTTTTATTAAACATTGTTGTCTGTACTTTAAAGTGGTGTAGACTATGATATTAATATATTATTTTTATTTATAGAATTTAGCCTTATGGCGGTTTTCAATTTTATTTCATTATACTATACTGCCACATTTTGATATAGTGCAGTATTACATTGTGTTTTAAAAGCAGTATCAGCCATAAGACCTAATATGGCAGTCTTGTTTTGGGACATTGATTCACAATAATGCCACATTTTGAATTGTGTCAGTCTTGCATTAGGTAAGGTAGCATAATATTATTATAATGTTGACTTTCAACTTCATACACAGCAATGGTACCTAGTAATATAATAATATTATTTTGTATTCAGAATAAACACCATACAAAATAATTATATTAAACTTTAATAATAATAATAAAAAATAAAAAATAATATAATAATTAAAAAAAAGTATAGCCTGTCACATTAAAAGTCTTTAAGTTATACAAAATATGTTTTATAATAAAATATAATATTTAACATAATTATTTACTTTACTTAAAAAAAATTAAAATAATAATATAATATAAAACAAATCAGTAACTTAATTAGAATCGTTATCATCAGTAGTTAATATATTATTATTATTAGTAATTATGTGTAATTGTTTAAAAAAACTATGATATGAATCTGGTATGAATCTAGCATCACATAAGTTAACAAGATCTCTTTTTTTTTCTTTAGATACTCCAGGTGGCTGTTGATACAAAGGACTTAGTTCCAATTCCATACTTTTTTGTTTCGATGTTCTTGTTTTTCTTGAAACTATTATTTCC
Source organism: Neotoxoptera formosana (assembly GCA_022818045.1). Classification (NCBI taxonomy): domain Eukaryota; kingdom Metazoa; phylum Arthropoda; class Insecta; order Hemiptera; family Aphididae; genus Neotoxoptera; species Neotoxoptera formosana. The sequence goes on along the minus strand of CM040630.1, from coordinate 46,949,034 downwards.
AAAAAATCACTTTGACTATAGGATGTTTTGTATTGTATTCTATCTGGCAAATCTTTAGATACTTTTATAATTTTAATTTCATTCCAAGTAACTTTTTGGCCATTTGTATTTTTATTAAAATTGTTACCAATATTATTACTCATCTTTTTAAAATCAAGAAAGTCTTTGTAAACTAACTCATTAACTTTAAAGGGCTTCCCAGTTTTTTTAGCAGATTGAACAACAGTTGTCCATTGCTGAGGACTAAATATCGAACCACCTCTCAGTAATCTACTCTTTTGTTTTTCTATTACAGAATGTATATTATCCCCTTCATTCTGAGTATGGCCAACAATGAGGTATTTATGAGTAATAGATGGTATGTTCAAATGAGTTACTGCATATAAATAAAGACTAATCATAAATTTGTTCTTTTGTTGACCACAACAATTATCAGAATAAAATATGGTGTGTTTATGTGTACAATATTCAATTAAAAACTTATAAATGCAAGTACTTATTTCATTGGCTCCCCTTTTAGCTTGATCTTCATTCCACAGGTAGCAGTTTGCTTCAATTTCACCCATATTGTAAACTGTTAAATTATAAGTGGCAAATTTTCTGGAGTAGTAAAAATTTGATACTTTAGCAGATGGTGTTGTTAAAACACTTTGAAGATCATAACACGCTACAATAGAACTATTTTTGTTCTTTAATGCTAGCTCTTTATCATTATTTTTTGCAATTCTGGATAGTTCAATTTCTTGTCTGTGTAATAACAAATTTTGCTCTAGTTCAACCTTTTCACTGGCATTACTATTCTTAAATTTTTCACACAACCCACACTGGTCCTTTTTAGGGATAAAAAATCCAATATTGAATTTGGTATTGAAGATATAAGAGTATGTAGAAAAATTGCAAGATGATACTTTATTAACTTTACATTTTGCATCAAACAATCTCCACATCTCAGCAATAGTTAGTGATCCATCAATGAACTCTCTAGATGTTTGATTTCTTAAATAGTGTGATTCTATGCGTGGAAATGAATTAATGTGATCACAAATTTGGGTAATTATTTCTGGAGCTAACTTTTTTTTATTTCCATGTTTTCCTCTCAAATCACCCTCAACAAAATCAGTAGTTCTACCACCTTTTACAGTGCTGTTCTTACAAACCTATCTCCAATATTTAAGGTTGCCATGAAAAATTTTTTGCATACTCTTTTATTTACATCATCTACAGGCAAAAAAAACTGCTATTTGCTAAACGAGTAGATCCTTCTTTTTGGTATTTGTGTTTCGGTATTATAACAGTTGTGCATTTTACTACAAAAGCTCTTTGTTTTGAAAGATCTCCCATTAACCAAAAGGATTCCAACAATTTTTCCCTAGTTTCATTTGTGAAATTGGTACTACATTTATATTTACATTTTTCAGTACAAGGTGGTTGCAGTTGTTTTTTATCAAAACTGTGTCCTGTACTAGTAATATAAGCTTGTCCTGAATTCCTTTTGATTTTTCTAATATTTCTGCTCCACTCTTCAACATTTTTAACTTTTTTACGTGTAATAATTTTATTTTTAATAGCTATACCTGTATTACTTTCACAGAGTTCAATATTATTTTGAATAGAAGGAGTAGCATTGTTATTTTCACTTTCAACATTTTGAGTTGCAATATTATTACCATCATAATAATATTTCGGGTCACACATAATATCATCTTCATCCGAAGGTGGTATAAGTGATGGTGATGACTGCTTAGGTTGAACCCAATCTACATCTTTGTCAGTGTCATCAAACACAGAAATACTGGATTCTGAAATAATTAAATAAAAATGTTTAAATAAATTGTAATTAAATCAAGAATTAATAGTAATTACCACTTGTAGCTGATATTTCAAATAAATTATTTGACACAGTAGAATTATTTAAGACAGGTACAAAATGTGTTGCTGTATTTGTAATGCTGTCATTTGTGCAATGTGGTAAAGCCAATTGATCATTTGACACAGTAGAATTTAAAACAGGTTCAATTTCTGTTGCTGTCTTCATAATGCTGTCATTTATGCTATGTGGCTGAGCCATTTGGTCATTGTTAAGCCAATAATGAACTTTATCAACATAATTTATTTCGTAATCATCAATAATATTATTACACTCTATAAAAAATTAAAATTTAAAACAAAATGTGATAATGTAGAGTAATTTAGTAAAAGTATTTTAAATAATATAAGACAAGAACATACCTTTGGAGTTCGTGTTATTAACATTTACAGTTTTCTTAATTTCCTGATTCGATTTTGTGAGCTTTATCATCTTGCTACTTCTTAGGAAAAATGAAGACATTTTTGTTTATGAAGTAAACTAATAAAATATAATAATACTCATTTAATAAAAAAGAAACAGTACAAAACAATACAATTGACCTCGTAATGTCCTAAATCGCGAATATTTAGTAAACAAATTAAGCACAATACACAGATCTTGGCTTGAAAGTTGAAGGTACACGTTAATATTCGTTGTAATAATAGTGTACATAAATATTATAGTATCATTATTATTATTATAATAAATGACTTTATAGTTAATAATATAATTATATAACTTGTACAATATTATGCTGGCGGCAATATTATTATCATGGTTAAAGCGCCGATGCTAGAAGGAGTTGTTACCAATATACAGTTTTATTTTTAAATATTATTTAATAATAGAATCATAACAAACAATTTCAGTGCAACCAATTATAGTTTCTAAAATCCATAGACATATAAAACAACTAGATAGCGGACCACAGGATAATATTGAAGTCAGCAGCCATATGCCAACAGGGCAATGTTTACAAAATTATTATTGTTATTATTATTATTATTATTATATTATCATTATTCATCAGTGTATATAGATATATTATCTATCGAGGTATTTTGTAAATATTGCCCTGTTAGGATATTGCCGCACGACTTCAACGTGCCTATGAGAATGTAATATGCAGTCCGCTATCTAGTTGTTTTATATGTCTATGCTAAAATCATAATAATATTATGACGTATTGACGTTCTCATTGCTGATAGTGAAAAAATAAAACGCGATAAAACTACATTATCAAGAAAAGTATAATACAATACTGCCACTTTTTGAGTTATTGCAGTAAAAATTAATATAATACTAATTCAAAACAGCCACAAACCAAACTATGGCAGTCTTCAATATTCCTCGTAATGTCACTAGTTATAAAAATAAAACTGTAAACCGCCACAAACTTAATTATGGCAGTATTGAATTTTTAGAACATGTTTAAATGATGATTTAATAGAAAGTAATACACCTATATTTGAAATGTGGCAGTATTCAGTTCATTGAAGTGAAAAAAACAAAAAATGTTACACTGACACAAATCTGTGACGCTGCATTGAATTATGATAACGTTTGTGGCGGTCTACCATTTTGCAGTAAATTTTTTTGTGGATCTGATAGTATATCATACGCAATATAACCAAATTTTGAGTTGTGGCGGTCTTGCTCCATGAGTGCGATATGCGGTGGGTATGGTAGTGACTAGTGGTTAACTTGTTTATTGGTAAGGCGGCAAGTCGCCGCCGAGTGCTATCGGGAATTTCAATATTTCCAGGATTTATAAAAATAGAAACTACGTTTGTTTTTCGGATACGAGTAAACTATAAATTATAGTATAACTAATTAATATAAATTATAGTAGATGGAACTATCCTGTATCATACTAAATTATTACTAAAACTGTAGTTTGTATATTTAACTTCAATTGGAGTACTCGTAATTATAAGCTTGCAACTATATATTTTTAGTAATATCTACTAAACTCGTTAAGCAATGGTTACTACAACATAGTTGTACCATAGATTAAATATACCTAGATAGCCCATGCCAAGGGGAAAAGCGGCAACCACATATGCCAACTATTTAGACCCCGGCATCATAGTTCCACTGGACGCCGATAGGATTGTTAGGGGCGCTACTAGCGTATCTAGGCTTCTCACGCAGCGCCGCACCTTTATTGCTGTTTAACATTGAGATCATTATTATGATTTCTATTTCTAAATATTTACCTAATATTTTTTACCGATTTTCGATCAATCGTATTAAAATATTGACCACTTGGCCAATGGTTTATGGGATAGCAGATTAATAAATAAGTAATATGAATTACATAATATATAAATATACCTATATGTAATTTATATTACAATTCAAAAATATTTTCAATAAATATTACAAACAATTACAATATCATTTATAAACTTTTATTTAATATCAACAAATTACTTTTATTTAAAAACAACATAATAACGGTAGCTGGTATATATTATATAACACTATTTACACTAGTAAAATATAATATAACAAAAGTAGCCATGACACAAATAGTTATTTTTATAGATTAAAATATATACATAATAATTAATATAGGTATTTAATTCTTATATAAATCAATTGAATATATGCGCCTTGTAAATAAAGGTATATAATAATACTAAAATACAATCAACAAATAAATAGTCCACAAAAAAAAATGCAAAAAACTAATAATTATAAAAATAATTGTTAATGTAGATATTATTTTGCAGATTAGAATAAATTAAATGACTTTTTGGGTTTTTTGTTTTTATTAACCATTTTATAAGTTGTAATTGTTAACAAGTTAAAACATAGAGATAAATAGTTAACAAATCTACAAATTTTTCAAAATTTTTAACTTACTAACTGTCGATTTATTGGATCGCCCTTTTAAATGTTTAGAAGTCCAGTTAAAATGTCTTAATAATTTGCAATAAATTAATTTTTGAATAATAAAATCAAAATGTTGTTCACAATCTTTATCAACATTTAAATCAAAAAATTTCGTTTTTAATTTTTAGTTGGATTGTTGTGTACAATTTTCTCTTTTGAGGGTTAACTTCTATGAAATGTTTTAAAATTATCTGAGCTTGCTTAACAAATTTTGTAAATAAGTCTGAAGGTTTTTTCAGACTACATTTTTCTGGGTCAGTATGTTTAAACTGTTTATAAAAAATTAAATATTCTTGATCGTCAAAAAAAATTTATTACATTTTAATATTATCAGTTCACATTTAGCGCATTTAAATTGGTCCATACATTTTTTAGCCAAATATCCCGCAAAATAGGTGTTTGAACAGCTTTCAAGGGTTATATATTGTTCATCATCGTTGTTAATATTTTTGTACTCATCATCGTAACCATCATTATCAGATAAAGATTTACATGAGTCAGAACCATTAGAGTTATCACATGTATTTGAAATAGTCGTACTCTGTGAACTACTATTATCAAATAAATTATATTCATAATTAGTTTCACAGTTTGATAAATCAGTAGATTTCATAAGGTTGTGTTTAGCTTGAAATCGAAACGAAGTTCTAAAAGTACGAGCGGTAGGACTTCTGTTAAAACCTCCTCGTTAACGAAAAACTGAAAAAGTATTTTCTATTATGTCTTGGTTTAAGCAACTAGTGAGGAGATATTTAAAACTTTCATTTTTTTGTTGAATATAAAGCATACTTATAGCATTTATAGACTACACCATTGCATCAAAACATGGGAGGACTTTTCCATATATTTTTATAGGTTTTACTAACTTTAATTGTTCACACCACTCTTTAGCTGACATCAATAAATTATATATTAGAGATTTATCTTCATTTAAAGCACATGCATACGTATTTGAACTATACAAAGTTTTAGAGTTAAGACAGTCGAATAGATTATTCATTTATCTAACAAATTCAGCGGTCGCGGGAGCAGTTTTAGATTTTATTTGACCCGTAGTTACACACGTTTTTAAAACAGCTACTACAGAGTTACTAAAAACTTGTAGAGCTAGTTTACAGTTCATTTTTTGAAACGGTCCGGGACTCATATGGCTGTCGGTGAGTTTTAAAAGGGCTCTACTGGTACTACTAGATTTATCTATGTTATAAGCTAATTTTATATCCGAAAAAGAAACTTCTTGACCTTTAAATTTAAAATTATTTTTTAAAAAATTATTTCGAAAATTTTTGATAATATGTGGTACATCGAAAATAGAAAAAATGTTATGTTATTTTATTTCAATGAAAGGTTTTTCTTTATTAAATCCTAAATGTTTTAAAGCTGAATAATTGTTAGAACCTTGGGCACAAACTAGTGCCACAGGATGAAAACCCAGTTCAATACATTTTTCAATAATATTTACTATTAAATCTTTTAATATCACACTATTCATTGATGAACCAGATAAAAAATAAGCTAAAGGTAATTTCCATGTACTATATAAACCTCGAACTAAAAAAACCATGGACTGTGTAGCCATTTTTTTTGTTCTTCCTTTGTGTCCCAAATCCTCAAAGCCTTCAACCATATCTAAATATTTTGAATATTCTAAAAACGATTTAATTTTCATTTCATCAAATACAATATAACACAATACTTTTCCTCATTTGACATAGTACTTAATTTATTTTTAATTTGTTTTAGCCAAAGAGAATTAAAACCAGGACAAAATTTTGAATTTCCTATCCTACGTATAGTTGTCTCAGTTGGTAAAATAATTTGTTGGTATTTCCTAAGATATTTGTATGTAGTTGCAGATTTATAATATAAATTATTTGCAAAATTTTTTCTGTTAATGTCCACGGTAACCTTGAATTATGTTTACAAAAAATTTGCATTTCTGCAATAACTTTAGAACCTAAACTGGAAAATAACACTTCGTTCTTTAATTTACACAACTTAAATTTATTACGAGTCATTTGCATTTTCTTTTTTAATTTACTAATAGTAGACGATTTATTTTTTAACAAAATATTTTTTTTTTAAACTATTTCTTTTAAATTTTTTTTCGCTCGTTTCTAAACTTTATTTGGTAGGAAAAAGAACTTTTTTTGCTTTATTTGTATATGTACTGACAGGAGAAGGCATATCTATAAACGTTTTAACCATTAAACTAGTTGATGGTGAACATTCAAAGTTTAAAATCGGTGAAGACGGAGATTTATTTAAAGTAGCCGGAAGATGTGGAGATTCAATTGGCGTTCTTTGAGATTTTTTTTTATACATCTTCAGTGGTGTTTTTACGTGTAAGTTTGGAGATTCAGAATCATAATTTTGGTTTGGCAATGCATTTACTAAAACATTAGTTACAGGAGATGTATTAAATTCGGATGAATCATATTTCATTGGAATTGCAGTTGATTTTAGTCGTTGCTGTGTGTTAATATTATTATACTTCGTGGGTTTGAAATGCAAATGGCAAACATGACTGTTATTTAGTTGTTCCAAACTCAAATGAGTGAGTAAGATATTACCTAAGAATAAAAAAAAACATCTTTAAATAACAGATTGAAGTTGGAATTTTTATAAAACTCGTCAAAATACGTATTAATTAATATCAATATAATTATATAAAAATAAAATCGGGAACTCGCTCTGTTGTACAGTAGGGGTAGAATGGACCTCGATTATAGAGTAGATCACTATATAATAGATGTGTTAAATTTGAATGCAATCGCACTTCGCAATGATGGGTATACGATAAACCATTTTGAATGGAGAATATTTGTCAGTCTATGGGATATTTTATTTATTTATTTTATATCTAAAACCGCTAATAGTAAATCGTTAATTTACGCGTGAATTTTTAAATTTTCATCGTCGTAAAAATTGTTTAATTTACTTATGCTCAATTTTTTTTCATAATTATTGTAAGCAAAAACGTATGGACAACCTCATATTAAAATTTCAATTCTTAGCTATAAACTATAATATTTTATATTTATACAATTATTGACTTTTGAATAATTCTCTACATCATAATCAACTCATATTGAATAGGATGTATCTCACATTCTCACTGTCTCATGATTAAATTATTATTAAATCTTAAATAATCAAAAGTTAGTTAATCAATAGTTGCGCCAATGTCCTAGGGCCTAGGCTGACAAATTGTCTCCATTCAGATTCGTTTTTCATCGTATACAATGATTTATTATTGAACTCAAATTTAACATATCCATCACAGTAACAAACTCAATAATGAGGTCTACTCGACACAATTACAGCTGAGCTACGTCCCTGGTATTATTTTTCTAAAACCGAAATCATAGAAAAACGTTAGTTTTGGACGGATTTTATATAAATTTGAATTTCAAACGCCTAATTTAAACCTATTTATAAAATCTTAAGTTATAAAAAATTATCCGTAAATTAAACGTTTTCTAATTATTAATAATTACAACAATATAACTTAACTAACCTGATTGCTTAACCCATTCTTTTATTCTTTTTTTCTCTCATTCTTTCTTTAATATATTTATATATTGACAACTCTGTGAAAAAAAATTGGAAAAATGTTAAATAGTGTCGTCACAAAATTGGAACATAAAATAGGCCTGTTCTTTTATATATACAGTAAAACCTCGCTTAGACGGAATTTTGGTAAGACGGAAACCCCGGTATTACGAAAAAATTTTTTGGTCCCGTTTCAAATTTCATATAATTTTATCCCGCCAAGGCGGAAACCTCGCCAAGCCGGAAACGGACACTTTTTTGTGATAAAAGTTGATGAAAACCCTCGCTAAGACGGAAATATAACATGATTTTCGTATAATAAATGTATTTTCCTATTGTCGATACCCATCATAGATAATCGATATACGAGCGCGTATACGATGACATTAAAAACTAATAAAATTGATATGTATACCTACACTACACAACATTATTATCCGAGTTTTCCCTCCCAGTGTCCAATAGTGAGATTTTGGATTTGACTTCGAGAGCCAAGGAGTGTGTTTAACGCGACGCCTTACAAAATAAAAATAAAAAATCAATAACCGATTTTATTCAAAAAATATAATCATGTATTAATGTATACTGCAGGCTAAAAATGAATATGTAATAAATAAATAAGTATAAATATAAAATTAAGTTAAAAATATAAATTGTATGTAAGGTTATTATGTATAAACTGGTTTAAAAAAAATATGTAATTTTTAATTTAATTCAATATAATATTTTTGAACCCCGTCAAGACGGAAACCCCGTTAACACGGAAAAATGTCATGGTCCCATGCGATTCCGTCTTATCGAGGTTTTACTGTATAAGGATAATATATTATATCCCTAAGAAGTGGACGCCATGCCGTTAAAAAACACCATAACTAGACAGTACACGAGATATGAAACGGTGAACCAAGGTATTCAATTTAAATATTTAATAGACAAATAAACCGATAGAAAACTGTTGTAGATTCAACACCAATTTGGGTAAATCTCATACACATTTGAACGTCATTCATATTACAAATTGCAGTAGCAGTACCTACTTGGTGATGGAAAATACTAAAATTACATAATGGTAGGTAAAGATTTAAATACAGTATTTACAAATGACAAAAATCGATAGGTATATTAAATCGTCCTAAATATCTTATACGATTAAAAGTTGCATTTGTACACATACAATTTACATAATGTATTCATTTTATTTAACACTTCACAACACGTCTCGTTAGATCAAAATAGTAACTGTAATAATTGACATAATAACACAGTGGCGTGGCGAAGGACTTTATTTGAGGCACGTGCCTCAGTTTAAGGGGTGGTGGGTGTCCTGACCCCTGGGGACTTATCACATCATTTATGACTTAAGTACACACTAAGAAAAAATTTGCTCAGTTACCATACGTAAATGTAATTAATGTAAGACGTAAGTACTCGTGTTTTTAATATTAGACGATAATACAGTACCTATGAACACCCGCAACGCGGAACACGGTATAGCTTAAAAGTACATTTGTACAATTAATGTATAATAATGTATAATGTATTAATTATTTTATTTGGGCTACACTGATTAGCAATGTGAACCACAGACTGTTCTTGTACAAAATGATAACGATACATTATTATTGTAATATTATTATCTAAGTTTCTTATTAGTTATTTATAGAAATATGTTTTATAGTATAAGATAAGTTACTGGTTAGTATTCAGTATTCACTATTTCCCTACATTTTTTTCATTATTCGTTATAACAATTAATTATTAATCACAATTATTTACAATGGCTATAACTTGTGTAAGCTGTGGTCGCATTCGTGATGTAAGTATTAATTTAACGAATTGGCAAAGACATGTTAATGCTTGCAAAAAGCGAAAGTCGTCAAAAAGTTGCAACAACCATAACAACCGCACACTGACAGAATTTTTAATACCAAAAAAACAAAAAACTCATCAGGATAATAGTAAGTTTTTCAAATTTAATAACTGTTGTGAGTTACAAAAACCTCCATTTAAAAATCAATATTGATTATATTATTATTTTTTAAATCAAAGATTCTAGTAAAATTATTATTGAAATACTTGTTAATAAGACTGTTGTAACAACAAGCATCAGTAAAGAAAACAGAATCGATTGTAATAATGCATGTAATATATTATTAATAAAATGTTTTAATTTTACATAATAAATATTATATTAACTGTATATTTTGAAAATTAAAATTGAAGGTTTCAGTGAAAATATTGACGAATTGCCTATTGCTATAACAAATATCAGTGATAAAAGCACAATGAGTTGTATTAATAGAGGTAATATATTTAATATCATTAGTAAAATGATTTAATTGTACATAATAAATATTATATTAACTGTATATTTTGAAATTTAAAATTGAAGGTTTCAGTGAAAATATTGATGAATTGCCTGTTGTTACAACAAATATCAGTGATAAAAGCACAATGAGTTGTAACAATAGAGGTAATATATTATTAGTAAAATGATTTAATTGTACATAATAAATATTATATTAACTGTATATTTTGAAATTTAAAATTGAAGGTTTCAGTGAAAATATTGACGAATTGCCTATTGCTACAACAAATATCAGTGATAAAAGCACAATGAGTTGTATTAATAGAGGTAATATATTTAATATCATTAGTAAAATGATTTAATTGTACATAATAAATATTATATTAACTGTATATTTTGAAATTTAAAATTGAAGGTTTCAATGAAAATATTTATGAATTGCCTGTTGCTACAACAAATATCAGTGATGAAAATCCAATGGATTATACTTATTCTGGTAATATATTGTTAATAAAATGTTTTGATTTTATTTAATAAATAAATTAACTGTTTATTTGGATCTTTTCAAATAGAATGTTCCAGTGAAAATATTTATGAATCACTATGTAGTAAAAATGAAGGTAATGATTTAGAAGTGGTCACTGAGGATACCAATTCTACTGGTTAGTATAACTTTAAAATTTATTGATTAGGTTATTCATCGTAGCTTATTTAGCTAGAACCAAAGAATGCATTCTTTATGGATTAACTATTTTTATTTTGCAATTAATAATTAATTTATGCAAAAATGTAATTATGCTTAATTTATGCAATGTTAATTTTAAATAGAAATACATTTATGATAATGCTTTTCCTATAAATTATTTTATTTTTATGTTCGTTAAAGATTGATCAAGAATTTAATTTTTTTTAATAACTAAGCAGATAGTCATATATATTTCAAATTTTATAATTATATTTGTAAGTTTATTATTTTATATTCTTGAAGATCAATTGGTTGAACATAAAATCATAATTAAATAAATAATATTTTAGTTTTTATGGCATTTGTAACTTGCTTTTAATATTCTAAATCTTGTATTGTTTATAAAATATAGTAGAGGTTATTGATGCTTCTAATAAGAACTTTTGCTTTGAAGAATATATGCCAAAGACATTCAATAATGATCCAGCTCTTATTCCAGAAAATGTATCTTCTAATCAACTATCATATTTTGTTGAATTAGGACCATGTCAACCAAATTCTTTAGAATTAGAAAATAAAATATTTCCAAAAACTTTTGAAAAAAATGGTAAATTTCGCTCATTTCATGGAAGTTATTATTACAAGACAGTACTAAATCAAGCGCCTTGTAAACGATGGTGGTTGTCTTATTCTCCTTCAAAAAATAAAATATTCTGTATTTCATGCAAGTTGTTTGGGTTGCCAAAGTCAAAGAAAACTACTATTGTTTCAAATGGTTCTGGAGATTGGAAAAATATTAGTAGAATTATAGAAAACCATGAAATACTCCCAGATCACTTGCATTCTGAAATTAGTAGGAGCCTCTTCTCAAAAAACCTTAGGTTAGATTTAAAACTACCCTTAGTGCTTTCTGCAAATCGGCAAATAGCTGAAAATCGGCAAGTGGTTAAAATTATTATTGATGCACTCATATATACAGCACGGCAAAACATAGCTTTGAGAGGCCATGATGAAAGTAGAAAATCACATAATAAAGGAATTTTTTTGGAATTAGTTGATTTATTAGCAAACTACCATGCACCATTACAAATACATCTAGATAAAATTAACTCTAAATCTCATAACCGCCTTACATTCATGTCAAATGTTACACAGAATAAATTACTAGACATTTTAAAAGAACAAATACGTTCTTCTATAATAGATGAAATTAAAATATCAAAAATGTTTTCTATTATAATTGATACTACCACTGATGTTGCCAATCTTGAACAATTCACTTTGATTGCTAGATATGTTTTTGAAGGGATTATTCAAGAAAAACTAATTTCTCTGGTAACAGCTGAAGATGGAACAGGAAGAGGATTATTTGATGTATTTTGTAATATTTCTGAAAAATATGGCTTGAATTGGAAAGAACAATTATATGCTCAATCATATGACGGAGCTGCATCCATGCAAGGCGAATATTCAGGCCTCCGCACATTGATTCAGCGAGAAAATCCAAGGGCGAAATACATATGGTGTTTTGCACATCGCTTGAATTTAGTTATAGTAGATACAGCTGATTCTAGTGTACACACTAGACAATTTCTTGGTGATCTTCAGGCATTAATTGGATTTATGAGAGCTAGAAAGAGAACATCGGAGTTTGTTAAGTACCAAAAACTTATTTATCCTACTGAAAGAATACGTAGAATAAAATCATTTTCCACAACAAGATGGACTTCTCATGACCGTGTCATCATTGTTATCTTCGAAAAATATAAAGCATTATATGCAACTTTAGAATATTTACTTAAGTCAACTGACAGAGTTACATCATCTGGTGCAAAAAATTTCCTGAATGTAATATCATCGTTTGATTTTGTTATAACAATGATATTATTAAGAAAAATATTTTCAATTACAACACCACTTTCGAACTACTTACAATCTAAATCAGTAGACTTTATTGAAGCGCTGCGTTTAATTAATACTTCTAAAGAACATTTAGCTGAAATGAGAAGTGACATAAAATATGAGGAAATGGTAAAGGAAGCAAAAAAATTTGCTAATGATCATAATCTCATAGAGGTTGACTTTAAAGAATTAAGAAAACGTGCTAAAAAAACTTTACCAGGAGAAAAAGCTTCAGATGAAGTACAGAGCTCATCATTCAACAAGTATCGATGTGATACATACTTTACAGTTTTGGACAAAGTAATTACTTCAATTCTAAAGTCTTAGGAACTATTCCAGTTACATCTGCATCTGCGGAAAGATCATTTTCCAAAGTAAGTTTGCTTGTTGATTCTTCTGCTTCTAAAATATAAATGTTCTCAATCCCTAAGCTTTTAATCATAATCTATATATTTAATTGTCTTGGTTTGTATTATATAGGTTTAGATTTTAAATCTGCTTTTTACTTTGGAGTGAAAGCATGAAGTGAAAATTTAAAATTGAATATAGAGTTTAAGATTTTTGTAAGGTTTCATAGTATTTATACTAACTTATCTTCTCAGAAAAATACAATTTTATTATTCTAAAAATCAAATTAATCACTAATTACAATATTTGTATTATTTTCAGGTTAAACTTATTAAGACACGTCTACGTTCTACGATGGGCCAGGAACGTTTGGAAAGCTTAATGTTTTTGAGCTGTGAAAGAGAAATCAAAATTGATTATGATGAGACAATAACAATCTTGGGAAGATCATCAGATGTATTAAAAAAAGCATTATTATTTAAATGAATAAATAAATATTTTCTTAAAAAAAATTTTTATGTTTTTTGTGATTGGTGGGGTGGGTGGTGGGTCTGACAATATAAATTATTGTGCTTCATAACTAAATGGAGTTCGCCACGCCACTGTAATAACATACAAGTCTATACTCTACCAGAGTATGGGGAGAAATGCAAATAGCGTACTCATTAAGGCTATTATAATATTTTTAATCATGGAAAAGCAAACGAGTTTGCTTACATATTGGTACCGAATTTGGGGTTTTATTCTGCTGCCCTAAAAATAGGTACCTATTAACACTATTCAACAATCATTGATAGAACATCAGCTCCTGATTAAAACAACACTACTGAGTACTGAAGTTGAAATAACAACAGCGTATTGCTAATTTCAACTCAAATCTCGCAGTCAAAATGAACATTTTATTTGATAGTTAAACTGAACTAACTATAATTGCTAAGACAATTACAATTAATGTTATTTTGAATATATAAAAATTTTATATTAACACGATTAAATTCAAATTAACTATAATAAAAAGTTGAAACAATAATATGTATATTGTTATTTTAATATTAATTATAGTCAAACAATATGGTTTGAATAAATAGTATATAATATAATAAACTCCTCTTGGTGTTAATTCAAATACAATATTTGTAAATTTGACAACTACACTGTCAACAGTCAACAATATTGTTTAGAGTTAAATCAACACTAGTATTTCTATGTGTGATACACACTTGGAAAATTAGTGGAAGTACTGGAAGACAAGTTGTTTAAATTTGGGGTTGGTTTACGACGGTCGGAACTTTTGTGTCGGGGATAATGGGGATATTGTTTGTTGCAAAAGTAATATTAACACATGTTGACACAAGTATTATATTAATATTACTTCTTTGTATCGGACCATTGGGTGGAGTACAAGGTTTTTAGCAGTATTTTTTTCTAGAATTAGGTACTCATAATTTAATATTTAAGTCTCATATAAACACAACTATACTAAAAAAACAAAAGTTTGATAAAGACTCATAGGAAAAAAAACTTTCAGCGTCATAAAAATAAAATCAATATTTATCCAAATTTACAACATGAAAATATTTTTATTTAAAAATACATGTATCAAATGTGTATTATACGTTCGTATACAAACGTCAAATGTATTATATTTGTGACTGTCAATTGTGACAGATGGTTTTTATTACCAAGATAAATACGTAAAATATTTATACAGTGTTATGGATTTTATTATTGGTATATTCTATTATACATTTCATTATGCCCATTTTTCATAGATAATATTATGTACATATCACATGTGACATTTCATTAAATAAAAGTAATATTATACGTTAGTTATTCATTATCTGTGAATACTGGTATTAATTTAAGTTATCATATATAATAAATTATCTTTAATCTAAAGCTTGTCTTTAAATAATTATTATATGTCAATTTTATGTGTACTGTAAATGTGTACACTGTTATCGCCAGCTGGAAACATAACACATTTTACTGTCATTTATAATATCAACTTTCTACACAAGCGACGTTTAAATGAGATAATATATTGAGAAGATATATTGTATTTATTAATATTAGTTTTAAGTTATAACTATACAGTGTTACTGTCCCAAAAGAAATCAAGTTATAAATATAAATCGTACGAAAAGTACTTAAAGATGATTTAAAGGGGGGTTAAATGAAGGGGAGTTCATTGAAGGTGGGACACACTTATTCCCTCATTTTCCACTATCACAACTTTAAACTTACCACTAATTCCGGTGGTTTTTTAAATTAAATAAAATTCATTTTTTATACTAACCACATAACCAATAATGTTTTGAATAAACGTCTTTATTAAAACTTCTTTTAAATTCTCTAGACTTTGTATTTTTAATTTGTATTATATTTAAATTTGGCATTGGCCTATCTTCTTTTTTTATTTCAACCTTTTTCTCGAGAGGTAAACTTGAAAAGTTGATACTCAAATGCTCCACCGTAACATATTATGTACCCATGATGAATAATAATAAAAATATTTAATAAATTAGGTGTTGTAAAATAAATACTAATGCGTAATAACGCACTCTAAATAGTAAACAAAACGTTAAATGAAAAAAAAAATATGTGCCACGGAAGACAATGGCAATACGAAGACGATGAGACCGACAAAATCCCGTAAATCGTAATAAAAATAGAACCCGTACACAATTGGATTATGCCAGGTAACGCCGCATTAATTCGTCTCGAAAAGTGGGGGAAATCTAGTGCCGTTGATCGGGTCATCGGGGGCACAACGAATTTGTTGTCCGCCGCCCAATGTCGTATAATATAGTATGTACGTATTGTACGCAGGAGCGTCAGTATTTGATAACATTTTTTTTTTCGATACCAACTATATTATAATGGAAAAAACACCTACTCAATTTTAATTTAATATACATTTTTTCTCCTTTCTTTCAATTTTGTAGGTGGGGCACGTGCAACTATAAGCTATAACACTTATAACGTATAACAATTAACAAATAACAAATAACGACGCAACACATTCACTAAAAAAAAAATCTATTTAATCGTAATAAATGTATTATAAACATACTCACGAAGACCACAAATATTTTCTAAATAAAACCCTAACTTATACTTAGTACCCCGCCTATGATACGTGTATTATTATAATTGTATATATTGATAATTGATGTAAGATATATGATAGTTGATTAGGTACCAATAAACATATTATTATAATTTTCCACCAAACTACCAAACCGGGACAAAGATATAAACATTTTTTTTTTTTGAAAATAATTAATATTTTAATTCAATTATGCGTAGGTACTTGATTAATTTCATAGGTATATTATGTTGCGGATATCTCTAGCAATTGAGTGGGGTATACGCTAAATCAGTAAACTGGTGCTAGGGTAACCCGCGCACGCGTACCCGCCAAAACACACTGCTAGTAAAATAGTTTGTATACTTGTAACTGTTTGTATTGGTTAAAATATTCAAGCCAACAGGAACTTTTATTAATTAATATTTTGCTACTTGAGAGCTAGGCACACCCCTGGTAAAACAGATAAAAACTTGAATTAGTTTTTGTTATACGGGAGGGGGGGGGTCGTGAGACAACTGACTTTATTATTTTTACCTATTTTGGTGGTCGTGGCATTAAAAAGGCTGAGAAACGCGAGCGTAGACGATGGGCGTTGTTACGGCTGCATACTATAGTTGCGTCCCAAAGATAACTACGAAAAAAATGATTACAACGTTAAATATCACAAAAAACGATTGCAATTTGTAAACGTAATTAAAACGGAAAACTCAAAAACTAAAACTGTTCAAATCAGCTTGTTTTTCAGCTGATTTACAACTTAACAGTTTGTTAAAAATGTGTGTAAAATATAGCGGTTGGGTATACGAATCATGGAAAATATTCATCAGAGGTTTAATTTTTTTCGTATTTGACTATAACACTGAGTAGATAAATTAGTATGTTTACTAATTGCGTGCTGGGCCGCGTTGATACAACTGGTTTTGACCTTTGGTTCGGTATAGCTAGGATGCGCTATATGAACACTATCGATAATTATTCAATAATGTATTATGATGATTCATCCATTCTTGACAAATAATTATAATTTATTTACATATTAAATGTTGCTATCGAACTAATTATAATTCAAATATCAAAAGTCTTGTTTGATTTGGGTCTAGATATTTTGATAGTTCTCAATTAAAATTTTGGTAATGGTCTTTTTTTTATTGTATTTAAAATCTATTCTCGAAACGACTAAAACAAGACGTGTTTATCATGTCGTATCATTTTTTTAGGGCATTTTCTCTCAGGTTACTGGATTAATACTTGAGTTGAGGTCTCATATTTCCAAGCACGGATTTCATATATCGAGAAATACATTTGATTTAAGACTAATAACATTACTGTGCTAAATTTCAAGAACCTCTTGAGTTTAGTTAGGTACCTATAAAATTTTTATGTTCTCATTACTTTTCTCAGCATTTATAAGCTGTAAGGAATAATTGAGAACTGAATAATGTACTATCAAAACATTTGATAAAAACATTGATACATTTTTATTTATTAATTGTAATAAAAAAAATAATCCTTGAAACTTTAAATGTTTAATATTATGAATTATTATTATACTATTATATACTTAATATTTCTTATATATAATTGATTAATGTATATTGACATATTGTATTAAAATAATATTTCGTATAAATTCGGTCATTCCTTTTTACACTGAATATGGAATTTTTAAAACTTTTCGTGCTACACAATGACTCAATTTCTGTTTACGTAAATCTCAAATAGAATCTTAAATCACTCAATTTTTTTAATAAACAATAATATGCATACTAATGTATTATGAATTCGGGTGAAATCGCAGAATATTCTCAGAAATTACAATAATCATATTTTATGTTTTTACTATTTATACATAAAAATTTATTACCTACAAAGTTATTCTTATAATATAATTCAAAACATGTCAAACATGCCCGACATTTTTTTTAATAACGGTGTAAACGTTCGAATTTTGGCAGAATGCGTGTTCATCGTGATATTTTATACGATTAAAATTTGCAATTTCTAAAATTGGCAATTTGTACAATTGTACCAACTACTAATTACTAAAACCTGAAAATTAAATAGCATTCATAGTTTTGTATAATATTAATTCAGTCATGGGCATATGCGTATACAGAATAGTTGTCTTCAGGGAATGCAAAATGTTAATCAGCTTTAAAATCCATCACCCCCCGGCTTTCCACCTCTCATTTACCACAACAGTGTACAATTTTTTTTACTTTCACTTAATATTATTACAATAGGTAAATAACATCAATATAGTTTAAAGGGATGTTTAAGAAAATCTGGACATTATTGAAATTTGAGCTAATTTATAGGTAGTAAACGTAATTTTTATGCACGATAAACTAAAATCATCATATAAATGATATATAATATAATATAATTATATTATATTTTGGATACTATATAATTCCAACAAAAACACTCCGTAAACTACGTGTAAAAACCTCGCTAAGAAAAAAAACTCAAGTAAGAAAAGTTGTGATATCAAAAAAGGTCTAAGTAATTTCTAAATTCATAAGTATAAAAATTGTTTATAATTGTTTGTATTTGATGAAGTAGTGCGATAATTTAATTAATTAATTAATTTTAATACAAATAATTTAATTTAGCTTGGTGGCTACTAATATTTACGACTACAACAAATGATAAAATGACAACATGTACATGCAAATATTACTATAGGTAACACTATTGAAGTACATACTATGAGCAGTCGCCAAGCTAAAATTATTTGAATTAAATTATCGCACTACTTCGTAAAACACAGACAATTATACCTATACAATTTCTATACTTATGAATTTAGAAATTATGTAGCCCCTTTTTGATATCACAACTTTTCTTACTTGCGTTTTTTTTTCTTGGGGAAGTTTTTACACGTAGTTGACGGAGTGTTTTTGTTGGGATATCACTCATTTTTTTTTTTTAATTATCGATGTCATTAGCCTAAAATATCTTTGAATGTTGCTGGAAAACGATAATGTAAACATCTTTAGCTCCACGAAACCATCGTTCACAATACATTTTTGTATCATCGCATCTAACCCATTTATTACTTTGACGAATGATAGTATTGTATAATGGGCCGACGTCATTGCATTACCTTGGTTCCAAATCACTGAGTGCAATTTATAAATTTTTTCTTCAATATTTAATGTCTGAGCTGGTAATGCATTTATAATTAGGTGATTGATTTTTGTGTTTAGGTCTGACCATAGTTGTATTTGTAAAAATATAAATTTATTTGCACTAACTATGTGTCTATGTGAGATGTTGACGAGGGCAATAAGTCTGACAGTTTTCACACCTAACGCCATCGATCATAATATGTTGTTCTGAAATAGTTTCAAACACAGACTGTCAGAGTTTATTGTCACTTTACGTTTTCCGGTAGGAACAGTTAGTTGAACGATATAATTTGGAGTTATTTGTGTCCTGCACGAACAGCAATTTGAACATGTCAAAACCATAATTGAACCATTTTAACATATGGTTTTAAGGGTACCTATGCATTCAATTATTATATTGTAATGGCTAATTAGCTTAAATTAGTGAACTTAGTGAGCTCAGCAGCATTTTGCTGCTGGTTTTCGGTGTAAGGACTACCTGCAATAGACGTACGTACAAATAACGAATTAAGACTATCAAATGCATGTAGACTGACTAGACTGTAGAGTGTATACTCAGAAGGTCGGAACGAGTCGGTGTTACCGCCAATACCACACGTCCACACACTGTTCAAATAGCGATTGCGTCCGACGCGCAGCTCTCTGGTCCAGTTGCTTGGAAGAGAAAATATAGGCGGCCAGCATAAACGCGGCGGTGCGTACAACATATATTATTATATTATTATACATTGTTAAATTGTTGGAAAAAATAGTGTTTAGGTCGATAATTATGCTGATACTTTTGCATATTACTCAGGCTGTATTGACCCTCCTATCAACTTGAAATGTCTAAAAGTATCATCTACATAGCATACTGATCAACCCCTGTAAATGTCAAGTCAATCAGTTCATTAGCTTAGGCTACAGAGAGGTCAGACCATTTGTCGTAAAATAACATAGGTTTTAATACGAGTTGGACGTCTCGTGTAATATAGTGCCGTTGTCACTCGAACTTTTATTTTTACTTAGCTCTGAGCCTCTGTACAGTCTGCTTATTTCTAAAAAAAAAACAGGTCAACCATCCCGTTATTCAATGGTGGCGCTTACAAATTGACCCTTCAACACTATGGGATACGCAGTAACTGGTAAACAGTGTTGGTGAGTTGCGGCCCGATCCCTAAATAACGTACGAATTGCGGCCAGTGTTTATGAGAGGTACGCACGAATTGCGGCCATACAGTTATGTATATATTACATACATATATGCTATATATAGTAAATACAAACATCGCAATATAAATGTATTAATATTAAGTATTTTATATAGTTTTCAAATATTATGTAGTCTGTAAATTTCAAAATCCGATAATTTTCATAAGGCTGTACTTGTAAGGCTTCATGATTGCCAAAAAATCGTTAGTAAAGCAGTTTATGAAATTTCAGGCTCGAAAAATGGCAATCCAAAAAAAATGTTTTAAAAAACTACAAATATTGAAATTTACAGTAAGTTGGTATGTTTTTAATACTGATTTTTGGTGAATTTTAGAGGGCATATGACTCATTATTTAAACTATAGATGATTGAATTGGGCTTACATTTATATTGAAGGTACAAGGTACAACAACATAAATAAAGAACTTCCGGTGGAACATATTATAATATCGTATTATTATTATTATCATAGTTTACATTATATATTTTATTTGAACGTTACATTATTAACGTTTCTCCGTCTACAGCAGTTAAAATAATGTAATTTGGCCGTTCAGTATAAGCGTCTCAAATTTTTTTTTATTGAGTGATTATATTATGATAATATCGCGTTTACTAAACAACAAAAAATAGGGTCAGAGGTGCAACACAGAAAATAATGTTTCCAGTCGATGACTATAATATTGTAACATTTATTATTATCTTATCTTACAGCGATTATTTACATTAGACTTGTTTGACTTCAGTTTTCGTTCGAGCGGCGACAGCGAGTATTATTTATAACATGATAATAAATTAAAACACGCCTATACTACATGAGGGACTTAACCGTAACAGATAATGGTGGACGGCCGGAGGGGAGGATACGTGCACCATAAATACAGCTGCAGCTGATCCGATGCCCTCTTGTATACCAGAACACATGGAATCGAGTCTATCGAGCCTTTCGGTAGGTACTCTTCCTCAGTAGTTGTTCGTTTTTTTACGGAGCACAGAGCCAATTGCAAACATCATCGCCGTCGTGGAAGTCGACTTATTGTTATACTATGAGTAAGTTACCTATCACGTTTTCTTCTTGCTTCATGGCAGCAAAAAATTTAACGCATCGATAATCGGTTGGTTGTAATAATTTATTTTTATTGTTGTTGTTGTGAGAGAGAAGATCGATGACTGCCGTCCGGACTGTGATTCAAGAATGGCAGGGACCGTCAGCAAGGACCACAGCGTACGAACTCGGCGGTGACCGCGGAACCGGTATATGTAGTACCTACTGGCGACTTCGGCAAAGTTCGGGTAAGTTGATTTAAAAAAAAAATTATAGAGTTGCTTTAACCGTTTTACTCGAGAGTAAATATAAAAATTGTATTTACAAAATAGTAAATTACTATTAAGTATAGAGCAAGTAAATATGTCTTGTATAACATTGAAAACTGAATAACTGTGACGAGTCAACATTATAAATGATTTAAATATTATAAAAATTATAAGTACCCCTTATTAAAATTTTTTTTTATAACAATTATCGTTTTTCATTTATTTTTAAAAAGTATTATTTTTTTCTTGAATACCAGCTACGTAGTTAATTGTTGATACTCTAAACGGTATACCACGTTGTACTTTAGGAATTACTTATCAAAAAAAATTTCTATAACATTTTCAACACACGGATTTAATTCTAAAGAATGGAAGTGACGCGTCACAAATTAACAACATATAGAACGTCGTTACAGTGACGACGTTACTTTCGTTAAGAGGATGTCAGCACAATATTTGTATTCTCTCTCGGACTCACGTGCAACATATACAAAACTTTTTTAACTAAAATCATTTTGTATGATTTTTGAGTAACCTTAGACTAAAATAATCTATTACAAAAGTTATAAAGCATAATATTTTTGAGAGTATGACATATCAGTTTTGTATTTTATTATTATTTGACTTGATATTTGACATTCAAAAAAATAAAATTTGAATTTAAATGATGTTTAAATTGTTTTGAGACAATATTTAGACATATCGATATGTCATTCCTTCAAAAATATTATTCTTTACTTATTTTTTAATGGGTGATTGTTCTCTAAGATTATTCAAAAACATAAAAAAAATGATTCTGTATAAATGCGTTTTGTCCATCATGTAGCGCGTGGGGCCCGAAAGAGAAATCAAACAGTGGGCTGACATCCTCTGAAGTTACTATCTAACAGTGCTGGTAGATTAGATATTTTTTTTGTGCTTCACATGTTTTGCTCATATTGCGGCCGCATCCGAGTTGGATCCCGAATTGAAAATTATTGCTATACTAGTTGGGTATAGGATGTTTACAGGTACTACACTAGTTGGGTCCCTAATTTTTTTTTTTTAATGTTTTTTTACAGTTAATATGTTTAGTTTTTTTGCCATTAAAAATATAAATTGTTAGCATTTTAGGTAATAATAAATAGCAATAACATCCAGGTACTATACCAAGAAAAAATATTAAAAATATTATAAATCAAATATTCAAAATGCGTATTGTATAATAGAAATAAAAATAAAATATTATTTAAAAACATCATATGAGTGTTGGTAAAAAATGTATAAGACATTAATTTAATCAAATCGATTAATTATTATTATTCCTGTATTAATTTTGACATTAAACTTATACATTTTTCTTTTAGTAAAATGCCGTTTCTTTTTTTTAATTATTTCTGAGCTTCTCATTTTAATGAGTTAATCGATTTGTTCGTTTTTTTACAACTTCTAAGAACTGATAAATATTTGGATGAGCTGTGTAAAACATAGAATTAAAATGCGAATGAGGAATTAATAGCGAGTTATGAGAATTTTTAATATTTTTCGTTTAAATTGTATATTTAATTAAAATACTTTGTTACTAACTTAAAATAATCCCGGACCCAACTAGTGTAGTACCTGCGATTAGACCCAAGTACTTGGGACCAAACTCGGATGCACCGCTTATTAAAATCAGTGGTTATCGCGGTACTTAGCTCAGGTACTCAGGTGTTCTAGCGTTATATAGGTAGTTAATTATTCAAATATTGACGCAAAACTCTGAAACCTCTACTTTTTTTAAATATAAATTTAACGCATTTTTGGTCTCAAGCTTTCTAAATTTGTAAGACTTGTTTTCGTAAGTGTTAAATAGGTTTTTTTTTATTAATAATTATACATATTTATCAGATTTACATACTATACAAAGCACAAATTTACATAATTTATCTACCTTTGTAAGCTGGTGCTTATGGTGAGGGCAGAGAGTTGAGATTACAGAATTATATCAGATTTTAAATTACAAACTAATAATTAATTGTTTACAGTTAAAAATAGAGAAAGAAAAAATAAGATTTGTGATATTACATAGATAATACAGGTCTCATAAATATACACTATACATTATGAAAAGAAGAATACATTTTTTTTTATATGTTTAATAAGTATTACACTATGTATAATGTATACAATTAAGAGTCCTTTTTTTAAATCATAAAATTAACAATACATTATTACGAGTAGGTATTTTTTTTAATTTTATTATTTTTCAATATTAGGTTTTTTAATTATTACAAATTATTCATATTATAAAAATTAATTATTTAATATATCATTACTATTTTATTTTAGACATATTGTACATTAAATTATTCCTATATTCTTCAGAAAGTTAATTTTCTTTGCTTTATACATCGCAAAATTACTGTCGAAACAGGAAATTGTAAAATGTTATTTTTAATATTTTTCAATAAAATAACAATAATAAAAAATTAACATATTTAACTAAATTGGCGGAATTGATAAAATACTCTCATAATCATTAGCATATTTGAACCAATTTTCATTTAAACAATCCGAGCTTATACAAACCAGTATACTCATATTATTTATATATACCAATAACGTTAATGAAAATTACTTCTGAAATATAGGCATAGAATTCGAACGATAAATATAATTGTCAAATGATAGTAATAAAGAATTTAAGAACGTCGATTCTTAGTAAAATGACGTCGACTAACGAAATTTTAACGTCATGACTTATCAGGTAGAACGTGGATTTTTTTGTAAAACATATTTTAATTACAGTGTATGATGAGTATATAACCATACAATATATACGATACATATCATCTAGTATCAAAAATCTAAAAATGTTGTTTTTTTATATTTTATATACTTTATGTCTATGAAAGAATATATTAATATATTTTGGCTATTTAAGAGAATATAAATCCACTCTCTAGTTATGAGTTATCTATGTACGATAAAATGTTAATGGGTACTAAAAGTGAAATTATAATGATATTGTTACTTATTAAAATATAACGATTAACTTTTGTTATAATAGTACATATTAATAATATGGGTAGTATTATACATCAATACTTAGGCGCAGATAAGAAATTGGTGTTTGCTTGTGTTTCACTAGAACAAATTAAAAATAATTTTGATACCGAATAATAAAATCCTAAGATAAATGAAATAGCCAGGCCAAATATGTATAATTATATAAACAATGCATACATTTCAAAATTATATAGTGTTCTGTAGTAAAAATATAATTATATAGATATCACGACATCGGGCAATAAGATGTTGTTAACTAGTAGTATAAGTAAACATTAATCTTACTACAAAACTATAAAAATTGAGTTTTAATAAATTACTATTCATTTCAACGTAAAGTTCATAATTTGTAAAATATAATATTATAATATGATGTTTAATTTCATTAAGGCCCCAATTGTCATAAGTAGGTAGGTACAAATGCGTGAGGCCCGGGCCGGCATTGGATGAATCGCTGGGTGATCCAACAGTTAAGATCTGCTCATGTCTACAATTAACGTTATCTACAATTACGAAATAACTAGGGCCAGGAACTTGAGCCAGCATTTGCATCTTTTTATCCGATTATTCTTTTTATCGATTTGTATTCGAGGCCTTTCTTTATAGAAATTTGACTTGTGCCATGCAGAATTCAATGGTACAAATTTTATTTTGCATTTTTTGCATTTTTCGGTAATTCTCTGTTGTAAGGTAATTTTTTTAACAATTTTAGTGCATTTTATGCATTTTTCTACTTTTGTAGGTATATTTGCATTTATTTTTTCTTCCTGAAAGAACACGTTTTATTCCATATCATTTTGATAAAATTAAATATTTAAAAACACTAACATATTATATCGTATAGCTGAATCCTTCAATTATTTACGTATTGATATTATTTTGTATCTTCGTTTAAATTTTTTTTAGGCCCAGTGCAAAAGTGCGTGAGAAATTTCTGTGTTATTGTAATTTTGATTTGCTTGGTTTACCCAGAATAGATTTATAGACTATATTTTGACTTTACTAACGGACAATCAACAATCTTTTTTATTTTAAAATATTAAACACACTTTAATAGCTCAGTGTAACACATTTATTGTTTAGTAGTATTTAAACAATATGACACATTTTTTTTAGTACAAAACTTTAATTTAAATTGTTTAAGTAATAAAAATCATATTTAATGTGTACAAAAATTTGCAGAATTTAAATTCATACTAATAAAATAATAAATAAATTATTAAAAAACGTAAATTTTCAAAAATTAATATTTTTCACAGTCATTTTAGCCATTTTTGTTATTTTTTGATATTTATAAGTCATTTTAACACTTTTTTTGTATTCATTTTTTAAAGATTTTTAAGTCATCAAGTTCCGGGCCCTAGAAATAACTAAACAATTTTGCTTGTTTTTTGTATTCATAAATTCCTTGCGTGATCGTTAAGAGTCATTACATATTTTGTTGTATTATAATATTTTACATTTTCAGTATAGATAAGTTTTGGAGTTAAATGAATTTATAAATATTGATTAAATAATAATAATAATAAATTGACACGTTTGTGTCCCAGTTCATGTAGCGTGGTCGTGGCCACCCAATCGTGTCCCGAATTTAGGTTGCCCTATTGTGTCCCAAATATAAGTATCACCATATTAGATAGAGTCCGAACACACATAAAATAACGTTATAGTTTTTAAATTTATTTTACACATTATTACACAAAAAATTATCTTTAAGAAAAGTCAGTCCTAAAAAAATACAAATAAATTTAATAATAGTGTTAGCACAGCCAACTCTGAATTCATTATATAATTAATTAAATATAAAACCAATATGTCATACCCTCAAAAATATTCTCTATAATTTTTGTAATAGATAAATTTACTCTAAGATTACTCAAAAATCATAAAAAACGATTTTAGATGAACGATTTTCATCTATATTACGTGTGGATCTGAGAGAGAAAACAAATATTGCGCTGATATCCTCTATTACGTATTAACCTAATAGTAATATTTATTTAGTTCTAATAACCCCTGAAAACAGTATTTCCCATCTAGGACTTTGTACAGGCCGTGGTCCCTACTAAAAAAATACAAAACAACAACAAAAGGTAATTTCGGGCTGCAATAGAGCGATACTTGTTCAGGCACTTAGTTTTTGAATATGTCTTCGGATAATTTCTTTATGCTCCTTCGCGATAGGTGTATACAATTGATCGTCCAATTATTCATTTAAATGTATAAGAAATTAATTTTTAAAACACATGAAAGATTGTCAGAGAGAAACCTGTATAAAATACATCAAATGTATTAAATTGTATGTACAATTCACGATGAAAAAATTATTAAAGCCATTATCGAACATCCAGTGGAAACTGGGGTTTTCATCATGAATCATTTTTCATTTTTTTATTAACTGATTAATTCAAAACATATGATAATATCATTCACGAAGATAACTCCACCTGCTTCTATCAAATTGTATAATTAAAAAACTTATAAGAATACATTTAGCATAATAAAATATAAAATTATAAAAATAAATATAAACACAAAACATCCAGTGGAGACCGGGGTCGTGAACATCATGAATGATGTTTCATATTTTTGTTAACCGATTGATTCAAATCATATGAATACATCGCTCATGAAGATTGAAGATAACTCTACCTGCTTCTAAGTATAAAATATCAAATGGAAACCGGGGTTTTCTTCGTGGGTGTTTTCTCTTTATTTTTGTTAACTGATTAATTCAAAAATATTTAGAACATCATTCACGAAGATAACTTTAACTGCGTCTATCAAATATTTTAGTTAAGTAACTAATAAAAATAAATTTAGCATAATAAAGTATAAAATTATAAAAATAAATATAAGTGTAATACATCCAGTGGAGACCGGGGTTTTCATCGTGAGTGAGTTCTCTTTTTTTTGTTAACTGATTAATTCAAAATAAACGAGAACACATTTACGAAGATAACTCTACCTGCTTCTATCAAATACTAATGGTAAGTAACTTATAAGAATAAATTTAGTATAATAAAGTATAAAATTATAAAAATAAATACAAGTATAAAACATCCAGTGGAGACCGGGGTTTTCATCGTGAGTGAGTTCTCTTTATTTTGTGAACTGATTAATTCAAAATAAACGAGAACGCATTTACGAAGATAACTCTACCTACTTCTATCAAATATTAATGGTAAGTAACTTATAAGAATAAATTTAGCATAATAAAGTATAAAATTATAAAAATAAATATAAGTATAAAACATCCAGTGGAGACCGGGGTTTTCATCGTGAGTGAGTTCTCTTTTTTTTTGTTAACTGATTAATTCAAAATAAACGAGAACACATTTACGAAGATAACTCTACCTGCTTCTATCAAATATTAATGTTAAGTAACTTATAAGAATAAGTTTAGCATAATAAAGTATAAAATTATAAATATAAATCTAATAAAAAGAATGTTTTCATTAGATTAGATTTTTTGATTCTGAGCAGGACGAAGAATGTATTTGTTTTACAATGATTATATTCATAAAATAAGTTCGTAAACATTTTTTGGTTTAAGCTTGAAATTTGAAAGTTTAACGCAACTCTCTAAAATTTTACCAGAAAATCAAACTAATTTTTACGAGCGCTTAAAATTAGAAATTGGATATTAACTCGCAAACTACCTTACGATTTCATATGGAATGATTTTTTTATTTTATTGTAATTCAAAAACAAACAATTGTAGATACTTAAATTGTTCTCCACAAGTTTATTTTATCATTTTCCATATATGAAAACATTTTTGGATTTTATTAGTTTTTTTTTTCTATGAATGTCGATAAATTATTAAGATATTTTAAGTTAACATTTGGACGAAATTAGATAGGTATTTAAACAAAAAATAACGATTTTAGTTATTTTGTTGTAATTTAAAAACGTTATTCGTGAGTACTTAAAACAATCGCATTTATATTATTATATTTTATACTCACAATAATTTAAAATTAATTCAACCTACAATAATAAAATAAATTACATTAATAGCAATAATACCATAAAATCTAATTAGTAATATAGGTATTGACAAACTGTCTTCGCTCAAAATGGTTTTTCGTATACAACGATTTTATATCATTGAATTCAAATTTAATACATCTTTTACAGTGACTTTTCCTGTCACTTACTGTACAGCAAAATGGTACCCACTTGCCCACCTTTTTCGTAATTATTAAAATATTTTGGCTCTTTTTGAGAAATGAAAAATGTACGAATTTTTATATATATTTTTTTAAATTTTATTGATAAAATATTTGTTTTTTATCTCAGAAAACTTTAATATTAAACAATAAGGTTACTCACAAATTTAATAACAACAATCAAAAAATATCAAAATACAGCGTCACTATTTTTTCTCTTATTGTTTTTAACATTATACTTTTACTTTAAAGCTTAATTTAGCATAGTACATACTATATAGTTCAGTTTTCGATAGAACTTTCCATATTCCCGAGTGCTTGGCACTAATTATTGTCTGTTCTCTATATTTTAATATTAATACTTGTATTTTATGTAACATTTTTCTTAGTTATTATGTCTGTTTGCTCTATATCTAATATTTTTTATTTATAGTTTTGTAATTTATGTAACTTTCTCCTAGTATTATGTTTACTGTTCTATGTAATTGGGCACGTCCCGTTTTTCAATCAATAAATAAATAAATATTGTATATTATAATTAAGTATATATTAAGGTTCAAAAACTGTGTTTTTTTTTTTACCAAAACAATTTGTAAACTTTTTGTTACTTTATTACAATTGAAAAATTTACAAATTTTTTGGTGGGAAAATCGCAAACAATTTGTCCAATTCACTAATTTATATTAGGTATAAGTTTCCACTTTAAATAATATATTTTAAACTGAGATTTTTTCAATAGTTAGATTTTGAGTGTGTTGTTAAAAAAATAATTATTTCGAAAAACCTTGAATATCAATATTGGAGGAACTTTAACTTATCTAATTTATTATTAATAACTATTAAATTATACAATTCATGATTAAAAATTACATACAATTAGGTATTATCAAGGTATTATTTCAGTCAGGATAATGACTGTGTTTTTGTTACTTGATTTAGTTGATTAAAACTGATGAACCTATGCGTCTCCTGATGTATTAATACGTATAATATTCGAATTATTTATTTACTTAAATTATATTATATAATTTTAAATTAATAATTATTTCATTATACATTACATTTTGTTTAAAATTAAAATTTTTTTTAAGAAAATATGGTTTGTCGAATAATGAGTAACCTGCAATTGGTTGGGATCTGGGTTTTTGTCATAAGTGAATTCGTATGCTATTTGTTACCAATGACTTCAAATAACGTGCAATTCTTTTATGAAGAAAACTCTATCTGATTCTATCAACATTTATAATTAGATAACATGTAACTAACTATAACATAAATTTAAAATAGAACACTTAGAAAATGTTTTTGTTATATTCAATTTTCCATATTATTGATGTAAACTATAATAAGATTGAAAAATGTTTTTTTTTTTATGAGGATAGTTCTGTTTTTTTGTTACTTATTTACAACCAAAAAAACACACGTGTCCTCATGAAAAAATTGCATATGATTCAGCAAATTTGTTAATTTAAATTAAATATTAGTTAAATAGTTTAAAATAGAAAATATTTCATGCAAATGTGGTTTGTCCATTACGGTTTTTCATATTGTTTTGTTAAATAACTACGTCAAAATGGTATCTAATTCCGTGTGAAGAAACTTGCGTATAATTTATGAAATTATTTTAAATAAATGATAAAATGTACGATGTCAAAATTACATACAAAATTATACACTGAAATCATCGGTGACCATGGATTTTCGTCGTGTTTGAGTTTTATTGTGAATTGGTAATGTATTATAATGTCAAATACGATGGAAACTCAACACTATGAATATTTCTTTAATCAACTTAGAAAGTTAAGTACTTAAGTTTTTTTTTTCGAGTTTTGTTGTGAATTATTTCATAAAAAAATATTATTTTATATACATTCCAAGATATTTTAGATCCTGAGCTGAGCAATTAATGCATATGTAAATGTATTGTTTTAGTAGTGATTTTTTTTTGTATCTAAAAACACTTTTTATACAGTGGAACATCACCTAACAGACACTTTCAAATGATGGACGTTTTTTTGGGATCAAACTACAAACTTTCTACAAACTGAACCCTCTGAAAAGTACACACAATTTCAGTGACCGAAAGTATTTAGAGGTTTCAATGTAGTTGAAAAAAGTCCTTTTTCAACTTCAATATTAAGAAATTATTTAGGAATATAATCTAATTGGTACTTTGAGAATTCAAGAGTAAAATCTCCAATACTTTTCTTAAAAATTGGGAATAACCAAAAAAAATCCAGTTTATTACAAAATCGATTTTTTTATTTTGAGGTAATTCAAAAACAAATAACAGTAGGTACTTCACATTTTAGATTCTGAGCGGAGCAAGGAATGTTTTAATTATACAATGATGTGTTTTTTTGTTGTTGTCACTGCATGGAAAATGTATTGTTCCTAAATCTAATACTTAAATCATCGTTTTTAAAAATAAAATTCTCATTGTTATGTTTTTATGTTTTTTGTAAATTTATCCCCACTACAAAGCATGAGGATTTATTATGTAGAAAATTGCATGTAATTCTTCATAATATTTCTTAATAGTTTATTTTTCAATCACATATTGCAGCCTGCTGCCAATCACTAAAAGAAACACGACACATATTTTGACATTACGCCCAAAAAACGAGCGCGCAGGCAACACGATAACGTGCACTGCTGGCTAGGATGCATCGCCAAACAAAAATATATTACAATTATTTTATTTCACAAAAAACTAGACAAGGTACGATTTTTAAGCCGCTGCATTGACCTAACCACAATATTTAGGCCACATGCAATTTCGTCGGCGCCGCCTATGGTATTTGAGTTAGTCATCATTTCATCAACGATGATTAATATGAGTGTAGCTGCGACACCGTCGATCATAAATGAAATGCGTGATAATTTGCTCAAAATAGGCTTTACGCAATGTCCAATTTTAATTGTAAATGTATGTATGAACTCATACTATGAAAATATCTAGGTTCTTTTTAAAATTCGGTTTTAAATTTTAAATTTTAAAGAACCTTAAAATTTAGATATAATTTTTAAAATTCTATGAAATATTGCATTACATTTGTATTTATTTTAGGTACTTACATTAGATTTTAAATAGCCTAGTCTAAAAACTTATTAATCCAACCATTTTTTCAAAATTACAATATAACTTCTGGAAGTATGTTTAATTTACTACCGCTTTTAGTAATTTTTATAATTATGCAAACAAGAATATATTTTATTTTTCGCGATGTATTGACATGCGCGCCTGCAAGTGTTGCATTCGGTTATTAAAATAATTCATTTTCTATTAATGATATCGTTGGTTGAATCAATTGTTACCAAAAACATTGCATTTAAAAATTTAATTGAGTGTTTAAAATATAATAATATACTTTAAAAGTTTCAAGCACCTAAGAAAAATATTTTTTAATTACAACGAAATAATTAATATTGTTATTCTTTGTTTAAATATCTAATTTTGTTCAAATTTGAACTTAAAATGTCTAGGTATAAAAATCAACCAAGTAAAAACAGTTTTTAGATTTTTTGGTTACAATATTAACTACTTACGAAAAACCTTGTTTTACATTTTCAATCCTTAGCAATAAAATTTGTTTTCCCGGATGTGTTTGAAAAGTATTGGGCATTTTTTAATTTTTACCCCCTTTAGTACCACCTAGATTTACTTTCCAACCAGAAAAGATGCTGTTAAATCAAAGAATTTTTACTGTCCCAAAAAGTATTGACAAACACAAAAAAAAAATTCAAAAATTCAAAATCAAAAAACACAACATTGTACAATCAATACATTTATTGCTCCACTCAGAATCTCGTCAAAAACTAGTTAATTTATTTCGTATAAAATGAATCGTTTTAGATGCTTACAAATAACATAGGTAGTATAATTTAATAAAGGTCTTACAATTTTAAATAAATGTATGATGTAGATTCTAAAATATAATTTTTTTCGTACTACACACTTTACATTAAACTTCAAATGAATAAATAATCAAAATATTGATCACGCAGATAGTATACATTCAATTCTTAAAACTATTTCCCAATAATAATTTTTCAATGAATGAAGAAAAAACTGTAAAAAAAATTACTAGTTATTACAGGCCATTACACACTTTTTAATTTCGTATTCCACACTTAGCATTTCGTACTACACAAAGTGTGTCGTACTACACACACTTTTAATCCCCGGTATAATGAATTTGTAGTAAGTAGGTACTTATAAACATTAATACTTTAATCATATATACATATAACATTGACATGATGATTATAAGTAGGTAACACGAGTATCAAAAAGTGCATTCATTTCATAAACGAATTGTAATAAAAAGCTATTTGAATCTCTTGGTTTAGTTTTTGCAAAATATGCTCCTATGATGAATACATTTGGTCGTTTTTCCTAGACATTAAAAAAGTAACCAAGAATTGGCTATAACTGACTAGGAGGGAGGACGTTATACCCGCATGCGGTGTCTCCGTCTTACAAGAGCGTAACATAGCAAATTTTACGCTCAGCAGATCACGCGAAACTCCGTGAATTTAAAATTTAGAGTGAATTGGCCTCTTATAAAAATTAAAGGTAACATTAGTATCGAGGGCTTCTCATTGGCTTTTTATTATATTTTAATTTTAAAGCGAGTTATGTGTATTTTAAAATTGTAAATTGTTTGTATATCTTAAAATACTCATAACCCGCTTTAAAATTAAAATATAATAAAAAGCCAATGAGAAGCCTTCGATAATAATGTTACCTTTAATTTTTATAATTCACTCTAAATTTTAAATTTACGGAGCTTCGCGTGATCTGATGAGCGTAAAATTTGCTATGTTACGCACTTGTAAGACGGAGACAACACATGCGGGTATAACGTCCTCTTAAAGGTAGGCCATCAATTCCAACAACTAATAACAAAGTCTTTGGTGTATTATTAACTTTATAATTTTTAAGTAACAACTCAACTTCAGACTTAATGCTTAAGTGATAATAAGCCCCGTTACCCATCTCTAGTACAGATGTAGATTTTGGTGTATTCAATAATGTACATGCATCTTTAGAAAAGTTTTTTGTTAAAAAACTAGGAAACATCTTTAAACTTTTCAGTAGTTCACTTAAAGCTTTGATGTATTATACAATTATGTAGAGCCTACAACGCAATTGTAAAATTTAAATTGTCACCATCATTTTCAAAATCTTCTGTTTCTGAAGTATATACTACTATTTAAATCTTCATAACTGTCTTCTATTAAGTTATTAGTTGTTTATTTAAAATTTTCATTAATAGTATTTGTTTTAAAACCACTTTCAAGGGAGTTGTTTGAGTCTGATACACAACCAAACGATTTGTCAGAAGTTGAAAAACTTAAATTATTATGTCCTACTGTGAGTGATTTAATTTTGACATGAAATTGATCTGATATGTTATCACACAATGATGATGTTCTTACAGTAGAATCATTTAACAAATTCGAGGATGCCAAAGCAGCTTTTTTTAAGGTTGCTATATCTAGAACTTTTACATTTATTCAACTTTATACTTTTGGAATTTGAATGTTGATATTCCATTGTATATATAGGCACTACAAAGAATTTAAAAAAAAACCGCAATAAGATAATATATTTATTCCTGAACACTAATGAATGGCATTTTTATACTTGGACCCTATATATATATTTCTAGATGATATAATGTATAAGCCCAGCCTTTGAAGTGTTAGTGAAACAAAAAAAAATCTATCTCATTATTGTGGTAGGAATCTGTTGCATTAAAAACTTGATAACAAATGTTTATATGTTTAGAAATACTTATAATATAAAAGTACGTAATGTCACCACCTATGATTAAAGATTACAATAAATTATAATTTATGGGTACCGTATAAATAGGTATAATTTATTTATTAAAGTATAGTAAATACCTTTAAATACGTTGTAGGTACGTTACAGCTTGTCAAACGCAAGACGATAACAAAACATAAGATATACAATTGGTGCACAATAAGTTAATTTACCACAACCAACCAAAAAAATTCTACGATTCTAACATTTTTATGTTTTGTAGTTTTTGGTAGTCGTAGTTCTTACATAAATATAATATTTTTCAAAGTTAAATATATATATTTTTATGGATATATACCTGATAAATACAATGAAATTATTCAATTTTATTTTTTATTTTTATTTCACTAAGATATTCTTATTTTTATATTTATACTAAGTACGCTATTAATTATTTAGCATTGTTTACTTCTCAAAAATTCCGTAATTCTGGTTACATCTTTTTTACGTAGCATACCAAAATGTACTGAGCACTAACGATTGAAGAAAGAACCCTAATATATAGGGTTAATCCCTATATTAATTTTTAGTTTCAACTAATAACACAATTAAAAAAACTATTTCAATGTCTTTATCTTAAAATTTAAGTTAATTAATAACTATTTCATAAATATTTTAACGTAATTTATTAAAACATTTTTAATTTAATACAAACTAATCACTATACATTTTTAATATCTATTTTATAGTAATAATTCAAATTTAATTAGTTATAAATTATGTGTAGTTTTATTTTCCCAAAATTGTCTTCTATTTTGTGCGAAAATTTGATTTAAATTCGAAAGAATACCGTCGCGTTTTTCTTTTGGTATTCCACAATTTTCTGTATGTGAAGGCGGCAGAGGTATTCCTTTTTGGTTCATATATATTTTTGCACAATGCTTTGTCATTACAAATATTTACAATTAACTTTTAGCAAACAACACATATTTTCCACGTTTAGCTTTAATTGATACGATGTCTCTCAACAAAACTTTATTTGTAGACTTTAATAGTTTTTGTTGTGCCTTATAATCTTTCCTTTGAAATAAATCAGAATAACTCATTTTTTTTAAGTTAACATTTCCTTTATTGTTCACCCAGCTGGATGTTTTAAAGAACCAGTTGTTGGTGATAACTATCGGCTGACATAAATGTGTGTCCAGCTTCAAAATAATTTAAAATAATTTCTTGGGCACAAATATCATTTGAGACTTGACTATGTATACTAACAATTATAATAAACATCAGTTCTTATTTTGACTGCTGCAGTTATCCAGCCAATTTGTCAACTTTTGGGCTCGCGATAGTGCAAGAAAAACGAATAAAACGTGCTGACCAAGTCTTCTTTTTTACGCCCACTAATACCTTCATGCCATATATGCATACAAATGGAAAAACAATTTTCCGAATTTTTTTATTAAATGATACGTCCGGACCAGGTGATTTTGAGTCTAATTAGCGACTGAACCTTATATCTGTGAGTCTTATAAGTGTCGTTTACTGTATTTAATACAGTGTATTATATTTAAATTATTATTGGTAACTTATTTTTCTATTAATTATATACCTAAGATAGGTTGAATTAATTGTTGACGCAAGCATCGAATTTATCATATTCTAGATTATTATAATATTCCGAGCTGTTATTATATAACTATTTACTGAACCACTAAAGTGTGTACTTAGAAGGAAATAAGGTATAATAGCAATATAAATAAGATGCATATTTAACAAATGTGTTGGATGTTTGAACAAAAATATATATTTGCAATATTTGCAAAATCACTAAGGTGTGTCCCTGCATGTAATGATATTGTATAAAGTTTACAGTATATTAAAAAAAAAATGAATTAAATATTTTAAATAAATTAAGTTAGTTTTTTTCTCCATATTAATCTTTTTATTATCTTTTTATTTATTTTTATTAAGCTTTTTGAGTTGACAATTAAATAATATTATAATATGCGACAACTAGTTCCATTGTTACCTATACGTGTGATATATCTAGCGACCGGCAGTTGTATAGTATTCCGGTATTCGACAAAAACTTGTTTTAAATATATATCTACGGTATAGCACGATTTTTATTTACAATCGGTAGAACTAAGATAAATAAATAAGCCATGAATGATGGCGTTCCATCCATTCCGAAAAGTAAAACATATTGATGTATTTCTTCGTGGCATAAAAGAAACTTTCAACAATAATTAAGAGTTCATTTTTATTATAAAAATACTAAAAAGAGTATTACAAAAATGTTTGATTGTACAATAAATTTTAATATTTTAATTTAATTTTGTATTATTCATTTAATTTTACATTTATGATTTCTCTAATATTGAATTTATTTTTTATTTTTTTGAGGTCCATACTTTTTTTTCTGTAATAATAAACAAATTGAAAGATAAGATATTTATAGATCACATACGTAACACTGGTACCCAATTAACTCCAATTAATTTTTTTTACTAACATGCCCATTGTAGGTAATTTTTTTTGATAGTTTATATAAAGTGGGTGTGAAAAAATTTCAATAATATATTTTATGTAAACTGGCAAATCAACATAATATTATAATTATATAAATTATATAATTTTTATGTTATATAATACGTATTAAACGTATGGTTAAGAAATATTTCAGATGCAGTAAATCTGAATCAGTAGTATTTTTATTTATGAGATGAAAGTGTATCAATTAGCAATTATTAATTATCTATATAACTATAAAGGCTATAATTAAATTACAACAAAAAAACTTAAATTGTTATTCTTTATTAAAATATCTAATTTCATCCAAAACTGAATTTAAACTATCTATATAAAAATAAGAACCTAACTTAAAAAGTTAACAAAACTAACTAATAGAATTAGGTACTTACACTAAAAAAACAATATCGATTTTGTTGTAAACTAGTTTTGGGTTAAAATGCATAGGGAAAAACAAAAAAAAAAATAAGGAAAAAAGGGAATTTTTTCAAGAAGCCAATTTTGGACAAAAATGATTTTTATTTTTGGTTTAACAGAAGGAATAATGACCGTAAACACATGAAAAGTTTACAAATTGTTTACACAATACAATTTTCAATACATTTTGAATTTTTTTGAGCTATTTATAGAAATAATTAATTTTTGGGTTTTTTTTTTATTTTATTTTTATTATTGTCGATACAAATTTTTTCATTTGGTCAAAAAACTTGAAAATGTAATACAATGTTCTTCATAACTTGTTGTACTTGAAAATTAAAAAAAAGTTGAGCGTATGTCTATAATAGTTTTTACTTTTTTATAAGCGTCAAGAGTTTATACTTCGACAAAATGAGTAAAAATTACAAAATTATGCAGTTTTTTTTAATTAGGAAATTCATCAATTTTTTCTATTTAAATCTAAGATTTGAAAACTCAACACAAGAATCTAAAGTTTATAGATAGAAAAGTTTATAAGTTTATAAGATCATAAGTCTTTCTACTTTTCTAAAAAAAAAAATCTTCTGAAAAGTCAAAGTAATTTTTATGAGCTTTTGAAATTTAACATTGGATATTCATCAGTTTTCTCTGGAAGCGATTTTTTTATTTTGATGTAATTCAAAAAGAAATTATCTTAGACATTTGAAATGTTCACCAACTGTTCAGATTACCAATTCCTATACACCAAAAAAATTAAAAAATATTTTGACAATTTTTGAGCTAATGGTAAGCCTAAGAAACTTTTGGTTTTTTCAAATTTTTTTTCTTTAAATATCGATAAAAAATAATAAAAATTGCACTTATTTTTATAAGCATTTAAACTTCAAATTTTGACCGAATTTCATCATTAAACATTTACAAAATGTTTTGTAGTTAAAAATTTATAAAATGTTCAGTTTTTATAACTAAAGATTAAAAATGTAAAACAAAAAGTACATTGTATGTAGATGGGTAGAACATGATTGAGAACGGTACCTTTTGTAATTTCACGATTGAGGACGTTTTTACCTACAAACTTTTATGCGACGTTGCCTCAGTAATTAAAAATACAAAATAGAAATAAAATATACAGTTATTTGTCAGTTTAAGATTAAAAATCGACAATATTTATATTTATATACAAAATATTTTTATTTATTTGTCAGTTTAACATAAAGAATAGAAAATTTTTATATTTATATTAATTATTTCATTAACTATTTGTTTATATTTATATTTTTTTCATTAATTATTTGTCAGCTTAAGATTAAAAATAAAAAAATTTATATTTATTTGCAAATTTATATAAAATTTAAATTTTTTTTCCAAGGTACTTATTTCCAATTAATTTAAGATACTTGATGATGTCCTCTGTTTGTTCAAACTCTTTATAAGCATTAATTGTAGATAAATTATCTTCGGCGTTTCGCTTAGAATTTTCTCTTAAAATCTGTCTTTCAATTTTTTGATTATTATTACTTACATGATTGACGTGTTCACCGTTTGACGAATGAAAAGTTTTATCCATTTTCGTTAATAAGCTGGCACTACAGCTGTTATTGGAACATTTCCATTTCATTAAACCATCTTTGCGTTGTCTTACAAATGAATATTTATCATTATTTAATACTGCAAGATCTTTTCCGCGTTCAGACGTTATAGTTTTGAAGTTTTCCATCATAATTAATATTACACTATATTACACACTGTAATATATTATACACTATATTATTACGTTGTTACCGCTCTGTCCACCAAACAACTGAATTTGGCGGTTACGTAAACTGGTAAACTATCTGCAGATACGTAAACCACGATATCGTATTTATTATCTTTATTACTAAACATTAAGATACATAAACGACAACAGGATTTCGAGTTTTATTTCGGGACGGCACTGAACGGCAACGTCGCTCTAAAAATCGTTCTCAATCGTTTGATTATAACTTATAAGGTACAAAATATTGTTTCT
Organism: Neotoxoptera formosana; assembly: GCA_022818045.1. Lineage (NCBI taxonomy): Eukaryota > Metazoa > Arthropoda > Insecta > Hemiptera > Aphididae > Neotoxoptera > Neotoxoptera formosana. Next base: position 46,908,809 of record CM040630.1, on the reverse strand, counting down.
TTCATCTGCCGCAATCGTTCTCAATCGTGTTATCAAAAAGGTACAACGTTCTCTACGTAATCGTACTCTACCGATGTAGATATGTAGATAAATAAGTACATAAAAAGTTATTATCAAACAACGGCATTAAAATATAATATATTTACCTGTTTTTCAGTCATGATTTCAAAATGTGTTTTCGTCGAAGGTCGAAATTCGAAATGATCGAAAGCATGTGCCACGTAGGTACTTTGTGAAGAAATATTGCAGCTATCTGCAATAAGTGCATTAATGTGTATCAATAAGAATGACTCGCCGAGAACCTAAGGTTAAAGCACATCCGACTATCCAACTAGGTATCTAAGTCTCACACTCTCTCGTGTAAAATGTAAATGACTATGAGTCTTTAACTATTAACTGGGCTATCGGAGCAATGACGTTTGATACCTACGGCCCGCGGCCTACGTGTAGGTATCACAAAGAAGAAATAAACGCGCGTAAAAAGAGCGCGCATATTTTATGCATATTGTCATTTGTCATGCCAATACAGGAAGTCGGGAATCCCAATTTCCAAAAAGCATTTGTTATTGAGCAGTGTAGCCAGTTCTCGCCCAGACTGCAACATTATTATGACATCGCTAAATAATATCTATTAAACGTTTTAGTGATGGAATATTGAAATGTCACAGATTTCGACTATTGTAATGTATTTGATTCGTTAAAATGTTATTTCACACTCGTATTCAAAATAAGTTTACATGGAGATGTTATGATACTAAGTAAGTAAATGTAACTTCTATATCACTACTTATTGTGACGTTTATTTTGTTATCTTAACAAAACATTGCTCAGTAGTTGTTAAAGTCACCATATTGCATACCGAGTGTCTATAACGGACAGTTACGGGACCATAAAAAGTGTCCGTCATAGACAGGTTTCACTGTATATTTTTACTTTCATCGTAAAAAATTATGAACTTTTAAAATCTCCAATACTTTTCTTAAAAATTGGGAATAACCAAAAAAAAATCCAGTTTATTACAAAATCTATTTTTTTATTTTGAGGTAATTCAAAAACAAATAACAGTAGGTACTTCACATTTTAGATTCTGAGCGGAGCAAGGAATGTTTTAATTATACAATGATGTGTTTTTTTGTTGTTGTCACTGCATGGAAAATGTATTGTTCCTAAATCTAATACTTAAATCATCGTTTTTAAAAATGAAATTCTCATTGTTATGTTTTTATGTTTTTTGTAAATTTATCCCCACTACAAAGCATGAGGATTTATTATGTAGAAAATTGCATGTAATTCTTCATAATATTTCTTAATAGTTTATTTTTCAATCACATATTGCAGCCTGCTGCCAATCACTAAAAGAAACACGACACATATTTTGACATTACGCCCAAAAAACGAGCGCGCAGGCAACACGATAACGTGCACTGCTGGCTAGGATGCATCGCCAAACAAAAATATATTATAACACGGTAGTTGTTAAAGTCACCATATTGCATACCGAGTGTCTATAACGGACAGTTACGGGACCATAAAAAGTGTCCGTCATAGACAGGTTTCACTGTATATTTTTACTTTCATCGTAAAAAATTATGAACTTTTTTTCAGTAAAATATTTACAACTTAAACTTCAAAAATATTCTATAAATAGTACTTTTCTTTAGAGATTTGGAAAATTTGAAAATTCATGTAGAATATATTATTATTATTATAATATCTGTTTGTAGGGGGGATTATACGCATTTTTTTTTTGGGAGAGGGGTCAAGTGATTTTAGATCTTCCTGCAATACCATTGAGCAACTAGAATTATTTTTCGTAAATCAACATATTCAATTTAATTACACATTCCAATGATATATCAGTGGAAAACATTAGATCAAGATGCTCCTAAATAATATTAACAGATTTTTCGAAACAAGATTTATCATGTTTTATTTTACTTAAAAGTTAAAAGGCTTTTTAAACAGAGTTTGCCGTTATTTGTCTCAATATGTCTTGCTATAAATAACCATTGAAAACAATACTTATTTTATAATAGTAGTTATAATATGTATTCAACGGGTACATGGCTAAATATGTATAGGTGTGGCCGCATCTTTGTGATACTCAGGTGTCATGGCTGCCACTGGCAGTGCAAATTATTACTTAGATTTATCAGTTATCAAAACAATACAATTACATTTAGCCATGACAAAGACATTGACAGGCGACAGCTGATATTTCTTTCCGTGCTAAATCGCGGAAAATAGTACATGCGCAAACCATAACGAAAATGCGTCTCAATAAGATCTTATCTATATATTTAGCCATAATGGGTACGACAGTTTTACGTTTTCTGTTTAAAACATATTTTTCATTGCCAACCGCCCTGACATAATGGAGTTTATAAATACATTAGTATTAGATGACACATATATTCGATTTCTTCGTCCGTTATAATGTATAGTGCACAGACGACTTTAATGAATTTGCATTTTTTTTTTATTTAAGGTCATTTTTGACCTATTTTTAGTTTAATGACAAAAAATGTCTACCCATAAAAAAAACCATGAAACTCACTCTGTGAGTATGCAAGGGCGTAGGCGTATTTGACCCGAGTTCACGGAGGGGGAACGTATGTTTTTTATATGTATCTGTTGAATACAAATTATATTTTACTTCTTTGCAGAATATTTCACAGTTGATTACCTTCCTAAGCAGAGGTGCTCATTTGAATAAATAAATAAATATTATATATCACAAATGTGCGAATTTGTTGATAAGTGCATTAACGAATATATTAATATGTTTATGCACATGCAGTAAAGCCAAACCTGTCCATCTATTTTATCCCATTTGAGATCATAAACCATGTTTCAATCTACAAAAAAGGAATACGAATATTACTGCATTTAAAATCTATATTAAATTTGTGAACAAATAATGACACTTTTAGCCACAAAGCCAAAAATTAAAATAAGTATTAGAATTTAGTAGGTACATCTTTGGATAAACATTTTTTTTAATTCCTAATGCTCATATCAGTTACTCATAAAGATGCATTAATAATTAAATATTAAAGTTGAATTCAATAAAAAAAAAACAGTAATTCATAATCACTATGGATCAATAATAATATTATTTGCATTGGACATTGAAACATTGAATCCAAAATCCAAATACGTAATATCACTGTCCCTTTCTCATCCATTCTATGCACAATAACCTTGTAGATAAAATTAAATAAATAAACCAATTAATTACTGATACTAACTAAATGCATATAAAGTGCAAACCATGAATTTAGGTATAAGATCGCTTATAGCAGGTAAAAAATTGAAACTATATATGTTATCATATCGTGGTATAACTGAATAGTTGAATGTAACTAAGTTAAATAAATTATAATGTATCATATAACATTTTTTTTAATAAGACTGATGACTGTGAATGCTTCTTCAAATACGTCCCTGTGTACTCACCCCTGAGTAGTCACTGTAATGGATGAGTTAAATTTTAATTCTTTCGATCGGAAAAGGTGTATCTCCCACTATTTCTATTAACATTTTATGATATATAAGTTATATAATATAACTTATATTATTATCAGCTCTGAAAGTTGAACTGTTTTTTTTTTAAATGTCACTTTCGTATATTATATTAATATATTTATAAGTATTTATTATAATTTTACTGTTATTACTTATTAACATTTAAAGTCAATACCGACACGAGTACACGACGTACAGTTATGGCATTAGTTACAATTTAAATTGGTTTACAGTATTTACAGTTTTTACAAATATAAATTTTTTTTATATAGTATAACCATTGATTATAGAATAGACTATTCTATTCTATAATCAATGGTATAACATAAAAATTTAAAAGTAAAAGTATGGTTACATTGTGTATAAAACTAGTTTACATATTATTATTATTATTAAATTAAATAGTAAAGACCTGTTGATTTCAAAAATTGTATCATCTTAGTATTCTCCTCGATTTTGGGTCCCAGTGCAACGTCAAGGGTAGTATCTAACCTGGTGATTTGTTGATCTTATTCATATATGATGTATTCGGTTATGATATGTTTCGTTGTTAATTGGACATCACAGACTTTGCATGGGGGAGGTTCTTCATTTGCCATTAGGTATAATTCCCATGTAATTTATTAAATGAATCAATATATTATATACTTCTTTCAAATAAGCCATAAATTAAAAAAAACGCCTAGGTATTACTTAGAACTACAAAACCTATTATAAGCTTTGCTGCCAACATATTATAGGTCACTATTTATTACTCATTTCTTTATACTCACCAAGTCCCTCATTGAAAAAATTCTCAAATTGTTTTTTTAGTTTCTTCAGACCCTTTAAACTACCTAAAGCTTCAGCAGTTGTTATCAAATGAGAATGGATACTCAGTATAGTAATGACTGCTACAAGTCCATTCTAAATAAGTGGATAATAAATAGATTTATACAATAAAGAAACTTTGAAATATTTACAAAAACTTAATTATGTATTGCATGAGCTATTGAGTTATCTACTTAAATCATTATTAATGTATTGAAAAAAAACCCCAATATAATTTATATGCAGTATTGGGGAAGTTACTTTTTTTGAATTTGGTCTAGTAACATTATTTTTGAGTTAAAAAAGTAACTCAATTACAATAGATTATAGAAGTTACTTTTTTTTCAAACATTTTACTGTAGCTTAATAATTATGTTCACTATTGTCATGAAATAAATATTGAAATTAAAAAGAATAAGATATAAATATGCATGGTAACATTTATTAACAGTAAATTAATTTAAATAGGTAAAAAATCAAATGTAAAATTCATCATTTATACCTAAATGTAAAAATTTAATTTAAAAATTGGGCAACCTCTGCAATCTGCAAAATTGATTATAACTGGCTACAAAAATTCAATTAAAATAATCTTGCTTTATGCAATTTATCCTTCTTGATAGTATCAATAGAAGTTTTCTTCACAATTATTTTTATTTTTGCAGGACAGTTTATATTTTTAGATTTTCCTCTTTATTCTGTGCTGCTTCAACTTTTCTAAAATTACAATGATGACAAGTATAGTCTTTTCTGAAACATATATAGTTTTATCAGAATATAATACACTATTCATAACTTATACGGAATATATTATAATAATAATTATCATAATTTATACATAAATACAAAACTAAATATATTATAGGTATTGTTTAAAGAATAAATTATAAAAATAGGTACCTATTAGGTATGTAAAATTAATAAGATAATTTAATTAAAGATACATTACAATATTAATTACAATTACTTGAAATCTTACCTGCTAATAAAATGTTCACTGTTTTGATTAGTGTTCCTTACTTGCCATGAAGTATTTGTTAAGTCAGAAAATTCACCAACCTATTAGTCACAAAGATCAAAATTAGTTATGTTTGAACATATAACGTAATTACCATCACTATAACTTATAATTACATTGTTAAATGATGAAGGTAATTGATATGGAGTTAAATTTACTGCGATTGTATTCATTTCAATATCTACTTATCCACATAGATACCTACTTATTAATACTTAATATTGAGTAAAAGAAAATAAATAAAAACAATTTAAGTACAAAAATGCTTTCACACTACTATACTAGAATGTTGAAGTAAAAATGTTAAATTAATGTTTTTACACTAAATAATGTAATTGTGTACCTTGTACTTAAAACTAAAATATCTGCTAACAACGCACTTATTTCACTATAGAAAGTTAATTTTTAGTTATAAGTAATAACTAAATACTACATCACATTAGTAATTAATAGGTAATTTTTATTATTTTTATATTTTTTGCTATCAAAATATTGGTGGCAGTAAGCATGGTAAAATGTGCCATTTTGGATGGGCCCATGAAAACGGGTTCTTTTATATGTAGTGCCTAGACCATGAACACTTTGTTAATATGCCCCCGGTAAATTTTACAGGAGGGTAAAAATTGCCTGGCATAACACACATAACCTACACAATCAAACAAAAAATTCATAACGATATTGAACATATTTTTTTAACTTGTTTAATTATAGGTATTTAAAATTAAAAATTTCTAAATAGATAAACTATAACTATGCAAAATAATGTTTTTTTCATTTAATGGCAAATAAAAAATTTATATTTAAATATTTAAAAATAAATATTGAACTTTACATTTAAAATACTTATTAATTAATAAATTCATATTTAAATTTCAAAATATTTTCCAGTTAATTTATTTTTTATTTTTTAGAATAAAAAACTAATGACATATTTTAATTGATACAATAATACAGTCTATATCATACAGTTAAATAATTATAATAAAAACCAAAAAAAAAAATAAATACTGTGAATAGATTTATTAATACTTTGATACCTTGACACATAGGTAATAATGTTTGAAAAATATTTTTAAATACATATAAAAAATGTGATATAATAGAATAATTTATGGTGACAGCTATCCCACAAAACCTATTTTAAATATTAATTTTGTGTTTTAAACTTTAAGTTTTACTATAATTCATAATTTCTAATTAATATAACCATTCAACAACATCTATTTTGTGTTTATCTTGATTTAAGTTTAAATTGTATAAAAAATGTTAATAATATCTTCTTTTCTCTTTTTTTTTATTTAAAAATAATTTATTTACAATTTGTACATTTATGAACAATAAGTTAGTTTGATAAAATGAAAAAATGATATATATCAGGAATTTACATGTATTGGGCGGCACTCAACCTAGAAATTTTTAAGAATTATGGTTTTTTTTTTAGTCTATTAGTAGGTCTGTAGGCCAATGCATTATACAATTTACTTGGGTGCAGTTTACATGTGTGGTTTTGTGTTTATCTGTAACTTGTGCACAGTTTACAATCCCCGTATATAATAAGTATATACAGGGTGATTTTTAAGTGTGCTCAATAACATGTTTTTCTTTTGAAAGTTCATTTATTCAAATTCTGATTTTTTAAATTTTTAGTACATCTAAAGACCATATTTTTTTTTGTACTACTCAAGGAGTGTTCTGCGGTATAACAATAACTTCTATTTTTTTAAATCCCCATTTTTACTGCATTTTTGAATATGTTTATGTATCTAAAATCTAAATCAAAATTCTAATGAGTAGTTTCTGAGTTATTAAAATGTTTATAATTAAAAAAATAATAATCCTAAAAACTAATTTTACAAAAATATTAACATTATGCAGGAAATATTTGATGTAGCATTTATTATACTTGGACCATTTTTATAAATTATTTATTTTAAAAGATCAATAGTTATTACTAGAACTCTAAGGCACTTAAATCATTCACTTAAAAATCATTCAAAAATTGAATCAAAAAATTAAAAATATGCCTTAAGACCTTAACATAAAAATAATAAGCCCTTACACTAAAAAATTTAATTTATATAATATTATTAATTATTAAGTTAGTACATTAGTTAAATATTATGCGCTAAAAAAAAATTACATTAAAAATATTTTAATTAATTTAATTTTTGATGTACCTGTTTTATATGTACAAAAAAAACAATAATTCAGCCAATACCAATAAAATTATTTATATAAAATGATGTTGTATACTTGTATTTTAATATATTTGTTGACCTTGATTCATAAAAACTATTTACCGAAGTGCTTGATTTTCGAAAATCTATCAAAATATGTACTTGAAACTTGAAATATACTCTTATAATCAAAAATATGTCCTTTAAACTCAAAAATGTCAAAATATGCACTAAAAACTTTGAGCATTTTATCACAAACATTGTGAAATGTATTGTTTACTACTAAGTATACTATAAAGTTAACCAGAATAAATATGCAAATGGACAAAAGTCCTTGCTCTGGTAATTACTAACATTGTAAAATCCTCTAAGCAGTAAGCTACCAATTTTAATATCTACTTAACCCATTATCATAGACATATTATCGTAAGTACACAAAGTAATACAAGGTGATTCTTTAAGCATCCTATTTTTATGCTTAAATAATGCATAATATTATATTCAAATTCTGATTTTAGGAATTTTTAAATACTTACACTTAAAGACCATGCTTTTGAATTTTTGAGATTTTTATATATACTACTTATAGTTGATCCCTTGAAAGTACAAACTTCTATTTATCAAATAGGAACCCCCCCCCCCCTCACCCCTATTTTTCACTTTAAATTATTCACATTTATTTTTTTTGAGAATTTTGATAATATACTATATATATATATGTATAAATACGAATTGTTATCGGTGAAACCTAAGCTTTACCGGTAAATTGATTTTGATAAAACCTTTGATACACAAAATAGTTTGGTTGTACCCCAATATTGTAGTTCAGACTTTTATACAAATGAGATTTGATAAATCTTAGAATAAACAACCAGTGTCGGAAAAAGTCCTAATTTCGGACCAATTATAATTGTATAGTATTTTTTCCTTGCTTTAAACTAAATTATAATTAAAAGTTAATAAAAAATAAATAAAAGGTTTTTTTAAATAAATTAGATAGGTTCTATACATAAGCTAAAATTTAAATTATTATTATATAGTATATTTGTATTTTAAAAATTATATTTTATTTGTGCAGGCTTAGCTATTGTAACATCTCAAGTTGCTCAATATATTTATGGATCGGTATTCACATCGATTTATAATTAATTTTTTCAAAATTGTCAATAATATTATATACTAATAATATACATATTTTGTTGAATTTAAAAAACTGAAATGACGCGCCTGGCATATAAAAATAAGTGTTTCGCATTGAATTTCAAAATAAATTAACATCATAATATATTTGTTATAATATATATGTATTTGTTATTATAGAAGCGCATCATTATTACATATTGTAAGGCAGTAGAATGTAGATTATAATCCGGGGAATAGTAACTGACTGCTAAACTAAAGACGCAATTGCTCTAAATAATCTCATCAGAAAGTAGGTATTCAGCTTTTATAACTTTCATGCGAAAAAATGCTGTTTCACACAAAAATGTTAATCTGAATTGTGTTTGTAACTGTGTCTACTAAATGTATAGTAATAAGTTCTGAAAAAAAGTGTGATTGACTTTGAAATCGTCCAAGATCAACCTGTCAGTCGCGATCGACCATCGACCGGTTGGACGCCCCTGACCTATAGGGTCCTCAGAATAAGCCAAACGTCTTGAGCTAAAGTTCAACAATCATCTACTACGTTGATTTTAAAAACTGTGGTCCACATACTTTAAGCATCAAGTAAATGTTCTCGAAACGTATAAGTAACATAGTACATTAGTACCATAGTTAAATATTGGTACTTATAATTAAATCATTATTTATAATAAAGTTCACAAGTACCAATGTTATTTGAACGGCATTTGAATATTAATGTATACCAAACACGAAGTGATACCATTTATTGGGTTATTTTTGTTCTTTCCGTATTATTAAATTAACCAATTCTATTTTAATAGCCAATTGTATTTAAGCAGTGCACAGTGTAAATAAATATACCTACACCTATAGGCGAAACAAGAAAAAAAACTTTATTGAGTAATTGTGATTATTACGATTTAGGAAGGTACACTGTACAACTATCTAATGTGATAAGTAAAATACTTACTTAAATAATTAGGTATTTAATATTATAACATATAGAAACGGATGAAAAACATTTACAATTATTCCTACCACATGTACCTTAAAACCAAACGGCCGTGACTGAAACGAATTTTTTTTATGGAAACTGTCAGTTATATAGTTTGTTCAATGCAACCTTAAGGTTATTCGAAATAGTTATCTGTAGCTCATAGGTCGTGATTCGTTAATCGTTATTCGTACATCTGGATACAAAATGTACCAAAAATCTGAGTATGCGGTAGAAGTGAAAAACGCTTGCAAGATTTATCCTCCCGATTTCACCGTACTAGATGGATTTAATATGAAAGTCCCGAGTGGCAGCATGTAAGTAAATAATAATAAATCATTTTAACATTTTGTTTCTGTTGATCTCGAAAAAATATTGGCGAAAAAGCTATACAATTTGGTTTTGTGACAGTGTTAATTAAATAATTGCAATATTAAATTTAATGTGGCTGAGAGGGGAAAGTACACAGCATATTACAAAATAATTAATATTATGAATAATATTATTTTTAATTGTTTCATTTTTTTTTTATGGTATTAGGTTTTGTTTTTAATATTATTTAATTTAATATTGTTTTTTACAAATAATTAGGAATTTGGTAAGAACATAATGTCACTGAATATTTTAAAATATTATGCTCAGACTTATGTTTTATAATATTGAATACATATTAAACAAAAATAAAAATGTATTTTTACTTATTTTAAAATTAATATTCTTTGGTAATATTATACATTATTTTTATTACATTTTTGTAATCTAACAACGATCCCAAGTTGAGCTTATTTTTTTGCAGTTCCTTGTGATCTTTTGAAAAAAACCGCATAATTAAAAAATTTTAAATTTTCAAGTAATTAATGTTTATTGATACGAATTTAATTATTATAATCTAAGCCTTAAGGTAACTAAACTTATATGGCACCAACTTAAATTTTTCAACTTCTTAATTTAATTTTCAGTACCTCAGTGCTGTTTTAAAATATAATTTAAACAAACTGGTAGGTAAAAGTATTTATAAATGTTAAGATAATATGGTAATATATTAGGTTAATAATAAATTAAAATTAATATAGTATGTAAACGTATTACATTTACAATAAAACTTATACTTTAGTTCCTACTTAAAAACATATAAAAATACAGTTACATTGATGGAACCCTTTAAAATGTGAACGATTGTTCACAGATATCTAACAAAACAATAAACATTTGAAAAATTGAGAATAATTAGGTATAATTAATATCGTTGATGCTGAATATCGTGTATAATGTTTAGTATAATATGTTTATAAAAAATATATCCTATAAATGTTTGGATATTTTACGGATTTTGTTTGTTGAAGCATAAAAACCAATTATCAAAAAAGCTTTTTAAAATTAAAATGGCTACATTTTACTACTGTTGAGTAAATTTAATTGTGTGCCTTTCACACGATGAGCTTTCTCGTTCTTTCCCACCGATGACAATCTCCATAATTGACTACCTACCTAATGATTTTGTTTTTATTGATTATCATATGATATAATATACTGATACGGAAGTGATACAAGCTGATACAAAAAGAAAACACTTAATAATTCAAATAACTATACAATAAAAATAACATTAGTTCAGTCAACAATTTTTTGTTTTAGAGCATGTTTGGTATTTTTTTATAGTGCTCCTTGGTCATTTTTTTTTTGCATATTTGTGTATTTTTTCAAAGCTATAAGTCTATAATGATGTACAACCAAATATGTTATTATTCGTTTAAGAAAGATGTAATGGTAATTGTAAGATAAATCATAGTATGCATTATACTTGCCATAAACATACCTATTGCAAATAAAAAATATGGAAAATATAGTACTTATAATACCTATAATAACTATAATTCAAACATCGAACGTTTGATGCACGCTATTAGATAATTATAGATTTTGAGTTGAGTGTTGAAAGTATTAAATTTAAGCAATGCAATTATGTGTTTTTAGAATATCAGAAAACTTAAAAAATGATTATATTTTAAACTTTGAGATCAAAAGTAAAAATGCCCAGTTTTTTTCTTAAAGAAATATTTATTTTAATGATAATAGTTTTTAGTTATTTGATTTGGAAAAACTAAAAATAATAATATGAAAAACCTGAATGAATATTTATGCAAAAACAGCTAATTTTTGACAAAATGAAAATCGATTTTATATTTTGTTGAAATTTAAAAACAAATAACCAAATATATATACATACTTGAAAGTTTCACCAAGTTATTTTTTACCAATTTACTTTTTCAAGATCCATATAATTAGATGAACAAAAATGGAAATATTTCCACAGCCTTGATAAAAAAAACACATATTTTATCACTTTTTATAAGTAAAAAATGTACACGTATAGCTGAAGTAAAAACTTATATACTGTCAGATTTAAAAAAAAAAAATGTAATACAGTTTTGATTATTTTTACATCATTCATATTTCAGTATTAAACATATTATCCATATACCTACCTAAACGGCTATACTAATAAGGAATATAAATTTAAATAAAATTTAAAAAATTGCATTAATATTAAAATGTGTAATAAAATAGTAATTATTATTAAATGCATTTACCAAGAAAAAAGAAGTATCTATATTGTATGATTTCCGGTACGTTGCGTAGTATAGGCATAGCTGCATAGGTTAGCATATATATATCGATGGCGAATGGTTAAGCGCATACATGTGTAAGGACATTGCATTATTTTATGCATTTTTCAACTTTTATTAAAAAATTGTTTGAATTCAAGAAAGTTGCAAACGATACATAGAAAAATTAAAATGCAATTCATTGAACAAAAAATCAGGGCCACTTAAAGATGGATATTATAATAATATTATTAATTGTAACATAAATATAAATATATTCAAATTTTAAATACTTAAACATTTTACATGAGTTATTTTATAATATGAACAAATAATATTATGTAGTACGAAATTCAAAAATATTTAGGAATGGATACGTAAGTCATAATTAGGTACAGCCAGAAATGTTGATATTTAACGAATTAAATAATTTATGTAGATTATCCAATAAAAAAACTTGTTGCGGTATACCGTTGGTGTATGAAAATATAAACGTCGATGACGGTAATTTACAATGGTACAGTAGGTACGTAAATAGGTAATTAATCCTTTCAATTAAATCCTTAATTTGCATAGTTCTATATATGCTCATTGCAAGTGGTTGATAGTTTATTATCATAAGTATAACAAGTCAACTGACCTCTATCTCTAATAAAATATCTGAATGAATGATAATTATTCTCCCTCTCCTCATATTTTTCGGTATTTTATTATAATAATATAATCGTGAACCGAATTAAACACGCCACATATAATAACTGCTGCGGTCAAACCACTCAATATGTCATTATTATTGTGGTTTAAATGTTTAATGTTTTATCCATGTACGAGTATGTATAGATCTGAGATCATGATCATCGTCGAGATCAAACAAATTTAAATACAAAAAAATACAAGTGAGCGTAGTGAAAAAAAATCTTCCTCGTGTATAATATTTAAGGAGGCTATATTTTGTTTTCTCTGATTGTCTCGCGCGTTCCTAATGATAATATAGCAACATTTAACTATTCTGGTACTTCAATTATTACAACCTTCTGGTTCACTGATATGGCAAATGCTGCTTTATATTATTATATTATACGTTTTATAAACAAAGATATTTTGTGTCCAGTTTTTAATATTTAATTTTTTTCTCACAGCGTGTTTTTGTTTATAACATTATAATTTATCTTGATTTTGACCATTAGTAATAACTTCTTAAAAAATTAAAATTTTCAAAAAATACTATCCAGCCATTGCACAGGAAATATCCTTCTTAAATAGACCTATTCCTAGATGTAAGTTTACCACTAAACGGAAAACGAGAGTCGTAATTGTGAAAATACGGAATAACTATTTGTTGCAGGTATATTACGCGAGACGGGCAGAGAAAACATTTGGTTATAGTGTAGCGGCACCTTAATATTATTCAAATACTTCAAAAGTATTTGAAACTTTTTTTAAATGTTATACTTAAATTATAAAACCTCAGATATCATTATCTTAATGACCTCACATATACAAATTTTTCGAAAATGACATTTTGGTATCAACATTTTTATAATATTCTCCTTGCGTTTAATTTAGTTCATACCTAAACATTGTTGTGGTAAATCGATTATATTATGGGTTTTGTTATAGTATATATTTTTAAAAATATATTTCAGCTCGGAGAAAAATGTATTGATTGATGTACACAATTTTTTCAGCCAGAAAACCTTTTTGCTACCAGAGAAAATTCTTTGATTTTCTTTATCAGTATTTTTTTATGGTGGGAAAATGAAACTAATAGGTACTTTGAAAATTCAAAATAGTTTTTAAATGTTTAAAAACTGGAATTTTTACGCAAAAATGGTTTTTGACAAGATCGATTTTGTTTGTCTGGCGTAATAGTTCAAAAACAATTAACTATGGATACATGTAATTTTCATCGAATATTTATAAAAAACAGTTCCTACACGCCATAAAATTTACAAAATATTTTAACTTTTTTAATATATATAAGCATAAGAATTTTCGATTTTTCTCAGTATTTTTACAAATATTGATTAAAAATTTTTCCTTGAGTCAAATAACTTAGATTTTTATTACAAGGTTCCTCATAAGTTGTTTTAATTGCAGTTTAAAAATATTAAAGATACATATGCACACTTTTTTTTATAAGCATTAAAAGTTAACATTTTGACCAAATTCATTAAAATGATGAAAATTTTCAAACTATTTTGTAGTTTAAAATTTATAAAATATTCAATTTGTATAGCTAAGGATTTAAATTAAAACAAGATGTCTCGTAAATAGTTAATAGTGTAACCAAAAAATCAAAAAAATATATTAACCTAGTCGTTTTTTATAAACATTTTAATTTCAAATTTGGACGAAATTAGATATTTAAACGAAGAATAACAATGTTATAGTTATAACTTTATAAGTCTTTTATACTATTCATGGGTTCTTTGGTTCTTTATTATAAATGGAATTTTTTTTTTTCATTATTTTAATTAAAATGATAAGTGTGATGGGAAGTCAATAATTCACTCTACTATTTTTAAAGATAAGAACAGAAGATCGAAACTGCAGCTTAACGTACATTTTGGTAACTAGTACCTAAGTGTGTAAAACGGAGACAACACATAATGAGCGGGTATGACGTCCTTTAAAGTGATTTTTTTTCGATTCAATCATATTATATTTCAGTTTGTTTAAAAAAAATTAAAATACGTATTTTCAAATAACCTCATTGCAGGAGTCTCGTTCGAATGACTTTGTTGACCTTGTAACCGATATTATAATATTACAGTGGAGTCTGCTTCGTATGCGCCTGCACAGTTTGATCTTTATACTTGTTTGCACCGCACGCAAAGTAAACATACCTAATATTAATTTTGGTAATTAAATACGTACAGGTCATATTCTTGTTATTATTATTATTACCATACAGGTAAAATAATATTAAAACACTGCCCTATAATTAATATTAGTTCCTATTTATAATCAATGCTTATTGACATAGCCAGGGGAGAGGCAAAGCTATGGCCCGTCCAATCATCCGTATTTCAGCCAAATATAACAATGTAAAATAGAAATATTGACCATTTTTATAAAAAATATCTCTTAAGTTAATGAAAGTTTTAGTTTGGGACAATTATATTATACACAGTAATGGTATAATACTATAATATTATGAGTACTTAATTAAGGTTTTAATTTTTACAAGGTTTTTTACTGGCCCTTGTCGATGGATTGTACCTACCATCACTGACTATTATTATAAGCGCTGTTTGATTAATGCAGATGCATATAATATGCTATAGTAAATTAACTTATATATTATACCAGCTGTACCAGCAGCTCTATACCTATCTATGCACAGACTTGGCCACTAAAGACAAAATTCAGAAGATCGAAAAAAAATCAAACAAACGAATATTGTAAAATGCCCTCTTCGACATTGAACAAGGCAACGGCGAAAGTTGACCGCTGCGATGGAACACTCGTATTTATTATTAAATAATATTATAATAAATTAATACTAGCTGTTTCGCCCGGCGTCGCATGTGTCAAATATTTGTTTAATTTATAAATATATTTTTAAAAAATGTATATTAGGCAATGTTTAAAAAAAAAATACCTTATTAATTTATTTATCCTAATTAAATTGGTTGTTTGACACGTGTCCGTAAATCGAATAAAATAAAATTATATACCTACCCACTCGCAACAAAACGAGTCCCATACGAACCAGACGTATATGATCTTATCATTTTTATCATTAAGATTTATTATATAATTGACTAACTACATTATTATACTGCGAGTGTGGACAACAACCTTATCGAAAAAAGAACCATCAAGAACATGTCAAACATGCGGCTATCCAACTTCTATATCAAACACATTATCACAGAATGTATAGAAACACACCAGAGGCCCGGCAAAATTCGACATACCCGAGTACCTTCAAGTCTCAAGACACACTTGGCTCCGACGAAGACACCATTAAAAAAATGTTATCATTTACTAAACATATTAAAAATTGAAACAATTGAAAATATATTTTATAATTAATAATAATAAAGCTTAACAAAACTAATCATGGAAAATGATTGCATTTTTAATCACGTAACAGCATGGTAGGCAGGTACGTCTTGTTTTTTCATAGGTGAATTTTATTCGTTTTAAATCAATGATAATATCTATATATTATAATAATAGTAATACATCGTCATAATCATTTCGTTTTGACGAAAAAGTCGATGAAAATGGTACACTTATATATTTTATTGAAATTTATCAGTTTTTAATATTATAGATCCAATCTCTATAAACTTTAAACGTATAACGCTTTTCTGCTCAATACTGATCATAAGCAGTTTGGTATTAAATCAACTATAAAATGTATTGGTCGCTGCTGGCTGACATTGAATATGACGTAATTGGAACTGTAAAATAATGATTTCCAACACAAAATTTGTTTTCTTAATGATAAAATTAAAAAATTACTATTTTTCATATACTTGATGTATATTATTAATTGGTACAATTGGACAAAATTGTCTACTAAAAATATATATACATACAAATAAAAATTTTAAAAGTGAGAACCTAGTGAGAATAGTCAAGTAAAAGTTGAATATTTATCATTGTCAAACGATAAAAAATAATAATTTAGTGCATTTTTTTAGTTAATTTTGATGAATTTTCTTTAGACGTTTGTCTTATTTAAAAGATAATTAATTAGGGGTTTTAACTCCCTAATTATTATTATTATACCGCTAACTGAAGCTAAATAACTGCCTATGCCCAACGGGTATACAAGGTTTATATACACAATAAATAGATATAACCATTTTTAAACGGTTTAATTAAAAACAGACCATGTAAGCAAATATCCCAAAACAAATATCGATATTGACTCTCAATATTATAATATAATAGGTATCATTATATTTAATACCAACTCACTTCACTTGTTTATTCGATTGTTCTTGTGATGTGCGTTATTATATATTTTTTTTTTTATAATAATTAGTCTTTTATAGTATTATTATGCGAGCTCGTATAGGACGCCCAAACATGTGTTTTAAAATACAATATCGTTATTCGATCTTACCCTTGCCCATGACCTGATTATATTGTGATTAATACAAGTTTTTATTTGTTGGTTTATCGACAGTTGACAGACGAGTAGACGACCATAAATTCTCTTCAAAACTCCGAATGTCCACACATGACAAGTGAGCGTTATACATTAACCCAGTGATCGAAATTCACAAATAAACCAATGATTGCAATATTGAAATACCAACACATTTTTTTTGTGTAAATACTACTTTCAACATTTACATTCTTACGAACTTATAATGTTGTTAATAGTTGTATTATTTTCAATTTTGATTAGCTAGATTTGATCTATAATCATTCTATATCTATTGCTTTTAAATTTCAAAAAATAACTTATTACTTAACTATGAACCATATTATAATATTCATATTGTATATTGTTGAATTAATTTGACTTTTAATTTAATGCATTATTTTTTTTAAATTTAAAATTGATTTATTTACCAAAATAATAAAACGGTTATAAATTTGATGTATATTATCAACTTAATATTTTTTTTCGATTTCAATTTCAATTTTGAATATTATTAACAGACGTTTATAATTTTATATTACTTTTGATTTTTAAAATATCAAACGAATTTTATTGATATTTAATATGGATTTTTAAACTGATATTATCAATCACTGAAATAAGCCAACGAGCTAGACAAATATGCTATATAATACCACAGCTTTTATGTTATAGTCCAAGAATCAAATGGTAAATTGTTCAGATTATTTTCCTGCAATTGTTTTTTTTAACTATAACATATTATACCATTCCCGTTAAGTTTGAGATTTTGTGTTATTATTTGTTGTTTAGGAATGGTCATTGGCTGAATTCTACTGATGTGTAAAAATCTATTGATAATCGATGTGCTGCTTGGCGCTTATTCAGTTATAGAACGAGCAATCGGTTTTACAATAATATGTGATCTTGTATAAATTTAAGCAGTGAAAATTACCTAATAAATACATATAGACAGTCTTGTTAAGTATTCGAATACTTTTTGTCAAATGCATTTTAAATACTTTAGAAATACTTTTCCTTCGTTTTATTTCAAAATACTAAATACTTTATTTCCGTTTTACAATTGTATTTCGATGATAAAATATATTATTTTTACTATTTCACTATTTTTAAATTTAGTTTTTAAAATAATATTTTATTATTTTATTATAATTTATTAGATTTCATCAAATAACTAGATGACTAAAGCACGCAGTAAAATACAATTGTATTTAAAAATATGCATATTTAAGTAAAAACCTTAAAATATGTGAAAATATGCAAACTAAAATATAATTTCTTAACTCGTTAGGTTGTGATTAAAATGTATAGCTGATCCAGCAACTTTTTGGTGTACTCATTAAAAACATGCATATGCATGAACTTCCGGGTGTATACGATACGATACGCGTATATCAGGTACCATCACAGTAGACAATTAAAAGTTACCTAATTTTATTTTTGTTTACTCCACGGAGTTGAGGTATTATATTATAAGGTCAGACGACTGTTCGCCGTGAACAATTTAATCTAGGAACTAGGAATATTTTGTGCGTGCATGGCACACAAACATAATAAACTAGATAATATGTAGATAATAGGTACACGATAATCGTTAGAGCAGATTGATTTCGAAACAAAACCACTTTATTTCATTGACTTAATTACCTTCCTAACACACTAGGCTGGTTTTAAATTACCAATTATTAGTGGTTACAATATAAATTTCAGATGTTATGCATAGTGTATACAAACAGTCGTGGTATAGCCAAACAACCGTCATAATTGAGGACTTCATTTTTTTTATATTAGTGTAGAAAGTGCGTTTCAGAATAATGTGCTTGAATCAATAGATATTAATATGATTCATAGAACAGGGAGCTCAATTTAAATTTGTATTTTGTACATTTAGTCATCACCGCACTATAAAAATACATATTTGAGTATACGAATACCGCGACAATATTGGAAAAATTAAGAATATATTTTGCAATTTTAGCGTCGAATAAGTTTAGGCGAATAAAAATACATTTCGATAATTGTTACCTGTTTGTATTAAAATAAGGTTGCATTAAAAACCGCAAACTTTATCGGCTCATTTTATAGCAAAATAGTAAATACCTCCCATTATTTTTAATATACAGACTAGATGTATTCCGAATCTCGAAAACTTTTACCAAGTTGACCAAAAAGTTTGATAAGAGCACTACATTTTGTTTAAATTGTAATATTTTTACCTCCCAAAATCAAAAATGACTTATGTTTATAAATAAGATGAAATTATTGTTGTAGCCTGTAGAAAAAATATAGAATTTTATTGTAATTATTGTGAAGAGAAGTTAGCTGACAGCAATTTATTTTGTTCTTTTTTATTAAAATAAATGTATTAGTTACCTATACAATATATTTTACATTTCAAAATATGTTAATTTTTTTTTCAAACTTAAATAACTAATGCTTTTGATATTGGAATGTTTTTAAATGTTCCGTGCACTTAATATAACTTATAAGTGGTAACTAATATGTATTTAATGAAATTTGATACATTTTTTCGATTTGTTGTATTTTTTTTGTTGATTAGGTATTGATCACTTGATAAGCTTGTTACATTCGACCATTCAACCACTTCTACCATGAATTTACCAATTAAAACCGTTATTGATAAATTAAAATATGGTACACAAAAATAAAACAATTGTAAATTTCCAAAAATATCCATAATTGCTTTCACTATACGTCTATACTCTATAGAGTCTATACCGTTCATATGATATCATAAATAAACCACAAATGCTTTTGATTATTGTCATTACATACTTTCCATATAACAATATTTACCAATTATTTAAAATATTATAGCCATACCAGCTTATAATATATTATAGAGTCATCATACGCTGTTTAGAACCTATAGAACCTTCTCTATAGATTAACATTGTTGGCCATTCATAGAAAAGTGGTTATTGAACCTAAAAAAGCTGATGTCATGTCTCAAAAATCAAAAAAAATGTACATACCTATTTTATACCAAAGTATTTATTTTATAATGAGATATGAGAATTAAATGTTTTTTTTAAATATGACCTCATATTTAAAAAAATATACTATACTATATACTATCTATATAAAAAATATGTAGGTAATCTAAATGTATGCCAATTATAAGAATTTGTATATATATCATTAATATCCTAATTCATGTGTGTACGAACTTAAATATCATATTATTTTTCTACCTGATAGGAACTAACATGTGTATTTTACCTGCTATGTTTTGTGTAGGTATAGGTAATTACATTTGCCCCTTTACCCCTCTTGGTAACTGGGCAATGGTTTTTACATTTTCTTATTTGTTAAAAGTTTTTATAACTGTCAAATTTGAGTTAAATAAAATTTTAAAAAAGAATATTATGATGTAGCCCGTTTTTGCATGTACAATGTACAATGTACAATGATAAATTTATATATATTAGGATGCGGAGACTCAAAATAGCTATTAAATTTGCTACGGAAAGATTCGCATGCATTGGTTGGTGAATGCTCGAACTTTTTTCTGCTGAACCTAACGAGTTAAGAAATTATATTTTAGTTTGCATATTTTCACATATTTTAAGGTTTTTACTTAAATATTCTTCTGACCTTTTTGACTTCGGGAGGCAACTAGTGTGCGCCCCAATGCCCTTCGTATCAAGAGTAGTTCCTACCAATCAATATATTATATCAACACCTTTGGAAATGACACTCCACCGTGGTTCGAGTTGTATAATATATTTGCCAGCTAATTTCAAAAACTGTGTTATATATGGGTATAACTTGCTGTGCTTAAATTGATGGGAGGGGTGCAAGGGGACGGAGTCACTATTCTTTTTAAAAAATATTAATTATGCCTTCTGATTATATCCTAATCAAAAGACATTTAAATATTTGAGTGGGTACGCATATTTTTTTTACACTTTTGCATCCCCTTTCTTATTTTGTTCCTAATTCAAGCACTGGGTATAACACGGGCCCATCCTATTTCATGATTTTAGCCTTCTGCTAAATTATATACAAAATAATATTATAATAATGCACGTGACCTACAAATTACGAGCCGAATCGTGCAGCAGATATGACGTTACACCGATCAAATGTATACAAATTAACACATTTATATTCATACCTCACGTGTTTAATTATAAGTGTATATTGTGTCTATAAAATACTCGTGGCACGAATGCCTATGGCGTGTTTAATGTTCAATATATTTTATTAGATAAATTTTTCGGTGTCTTTGTACAGATACAACAGATAACAAAATTTACACGTTTTGATGTGCAGGCGGTACCTATCTATATACAATATATAAGTATATAAAAAAAACGAGTTTGTATAAGTCCTCACGGATAGTAACACTTTTATAATAATTACCTATTCTGGGTTTTAAATTATTAGAAGGTTTAGTATAAACAAACCGGTGTTGAAGAAACAGAGTGTGTTGATGAGTGTACACGACACACGGGCCATAGAAAATGTTGAGGGACGCGTGGCTCACATAATATTAGCTGTTCAAATCCAGTGGTGTATTTAGGAATTTCACATTGGTGAAGGGGGAGGGTAGAGATAAATTTCTAAATAGCTGTAATTTTATTTACGCTGAAAATAATTTAAAAGTACAACAAAACCACAATCAAAAATATAGACGAAGAAACAAAACGATTTTTTAAACCAAAACATAAATAACTATGTTTAGTAATAAGTTTATTTATTTTATTTATTTATTGCACCATTGTTTAAATGCGGGGAAAAAATGTGCCCTAATGGGCATGTTATAGAACAAAATAAAAATTCACCTTCTAAAATCCGTAATTTGTATCTGCTGATGTTTCCATTAAAAAGCCATATTCAACGACATTAATTATTCGAATATTTGAATATTTAGATGTTTGTATGTTTCCTTTTTTTTATTTAAAAACTTACAATCTGTTAATTTACACAATAACACAATAAGTAAATATTAGAACATTTGAACAATATGATATTACAGTAGATTATATATTTGACGATGGAGGCTATATCTATTGATAGAACCCTTCAGAACTTGATTTTAATTAAATTGAGAGATCAGGACACCAGCGTCTTTTGAGAAAACGTTTTTACGATTAACATTTTTAGAGTTAATTAGGTATATTGTTTGTTTACTATTAACTTATAACTTGACGTACTTAATTTTGGCTCACTTTTGTCTTACTCAAGTAAATATTTTCATTAACTAGCCCACTTTTGCAAAATAACCGGTATGTGGTGATTATTGATTATTTACGTTCAGCTTACTTTAATTATTTTTTTATGATTCGAATATTTGACCTTCGATCACATTATACATTCGAAAATAATATTATGACCGGCTCCCAAAATTATTTATAGCTGACAATTTATTTTGTCTTTAGTTGTTGCACTTGTACCAATATAGATACTCTGTACATGAATTTAATGTTAAAACGTCTTAAAACTATATTGTAATTAAGTGGTATAACAGAGAAGGCTACATATGAAGCACAAATGTAAATAGTCTTAATATACCTAATATACCAATAACTAATAAGTATAATATAGTGATTATTACTCATGAACAAGAATCGAAATAGTTTTTGAGTTAATAATAGTAATACGTTCGTTTTTTTTCATAATAATATCTGGAAGTCAACACGAGCAACAAATGAAATATTAATTAGGTATAAATAAAAAATATTAACTGAATTATATTATAGGTAAGTAGTTAGTATTTTTTTAGTTCGAATTTCGTAAAAATTAAATAGCTTAAAATGTCTTCTATATAATAAAATTGAACATGGTATTTATTTTCGATATTTTTAGATTACTGTAAAAAGTACTTATTATGACGAACTTTATAACAAATTTTTAATTCATAGGTATGAAAATTGAAGATGTATACATTTTCAATTAGGTATCTTAATAATTTGCAAATACCTACTCGTAATTTATCCAAATATCGTCAACATTTGAACTTCAACGCTTTTTTTTAAAAAAAATGTGCCTTTATCCTTTAGGACTTGTAAATCAAAAATGTCAAAAGTTTGATATTATCAAAGGGCCTATAGTAAATATACTGAAAAAAATAAGTAGGTGCAAATAATGGAATCTAAGGTCAATTTAACAATATCTTTGTTACTCATTAGCTGAAAAAGAAATTGTCATTCCTACATCAATAACAAAGTTAAATTTACAATAATATGAATAAGACAACTCAATTATTACAAAAAATATTTTGTTAAAACTTAATCATCCGTATTGTTATTTGTTAATAACATGTATTAAGGAAGTTAATTCAACAATACAATTTGTTGATAACAACATTAATAATGTTAAATAAATTATTAAAATTGATTGTATTAAATAAATTTGTTTGTTAATACTTTAATCTTATTTGTATTTTCTACTGTAAGTTTTATTGATAAAATAAAATAGCTTAAAAACCCCGATTGTATGACTATACTACCTACTCAAATTGCCGAATTGCCAAACTACTCCGAATGTAAAATATATAATTATCGATGTGCCGTTAACCTTTATCATGTATAATGTTTGATTATTTTTGCAATGGCTTACATCCAGGGCCGGTTTTAAGAGGGGGCACCGGTGGGCAATTGCCCGGGGGCGGCACACTTTGGGGGCGGCAAAATTATCTCAGATAAAATAAACAAAAAATTAATTTTTTTTTGTAAACAGGAAGATTTTTAAAAAATATTATTATTTATTTTTTAAATTCACATATGCATACATTTTTTTTTACCTATATTTTATCATTTTAAATAAAGAAAAATAAACGTTATTAACTAAGTAGGTAGGTATTACTAGGTACCTAATATTATTAAATATTAGTGGGTTTATTTTTACTAGTAAAACTAGACGTATGTTATAACTTAAAACTATTTTTAACAATAGTCGATGACGACTGTTCGGGTTTCTAAGAAATATGTAAAATGTTTAAATGTAGATAATAATAATTTTGTGTTGTTGAATGTTGACTGCTGAATAAAGATATTGATAATTTATTTTATTTTGTCACCATATGAAGCAAATCATTCTATACTTTTATTATTATTGTGCAAGTATAATATTATGTTTCCGTATATGTTTGACAGTTTGAATTGATACTTTGAATTTTATTCTAATTTATTATAAGGTAAGTTGATTTAGCTTATTATAAATTATAATATTTAATACATAAGATTCAGAAGTTGTTGCAATTGCATATTGTAGTACTTTACTTACCTACTAAAATACATTTGTGTCATTTCATATCATATAACTTGCTAAACTCTATGTCAGTGACTATTACCTACGTACTCTGTACCTACATAATTTAAATTTCTATAAGTGAACTAATATAATAGAAATAAGAGTTTACTGTTTTTTGAACTGTTATATAAAATAAAATATTATTATTAATATTATATTATTTATATGTACCGCTGAACGGTCATTTTCAACTTTACGCCGAATAAAAACATACCTAAGGTCAACGATATCTAAAGAAAGATTAAACTCACTTGCTATATTAAATATTGAATCAGAAATAACAAAACAAATTAAATATGAAGATATTATAGATCATTTTGCTGATACTCAATCAAGAAAAAAATTGTAAAATAAACAATAAATATTATTATATACTATACTAGCTGATCCCGTGCACTTCGTTGCCCATTAAAAAAAATTAATAATGCCAAATATATATGAATAATATATTTTATTTTATAATATAACGGTTAAAATATACTAAGTAATATCGTTACAACAATATTAAATTTATTTTGGGTCATTATGTATTTTTATTCGTTTTATCTAGAAATTCTGATCCGTCTCATTCTGTCCCGCCCAGCGTTGCCTGAGGCAAATATTTAGTTAAGATTAACCTCAAGCGATTTACATGCATCCAAACCACCAAGGTAACCCACTGAATTGGATCGCGGAAATATGTGAGCAGTAAATTATTAGGTAGGCAATCCACCTGCGATGGATTGCGGACCCCATGAAGTGCGTAAGACCTATGCCAAAGATTTGGTTTTTTTTTTATAAATGTATAGCTGAACCGGCAACGCTTTTGCTATACTTTTCATAGGTAAATTTGACCCAGTGAACTTAGTATATCACCTACAATTTATTCATCTTTTATATAGCTGTCCTATACTGACCGTTCCGGGATTCCCCGGCTTTTATAGACACATTTTCAACTATAGACATCTTTGATACAACAACGGCAAGTGCGAGTATATTGTAAGTTATTAGTACGAAGCGAATCACGGATGTCGGGTAAAAAGTGTTTTAACGCGTTTATAGCTCGAACCCGACACCACTGAATACGACGTAAGGCTTTAAATTTTTTTACATTTTTGTTATTTTTTTCAACACCCAATTAATTTTTCCACACTAAAACCTTCCCCTAGTCTAGACAAATTTAATAGTGAAAACCGAACTAAAATCCGTTGTTTACTTTTTGAGATTTTTGCGACCAAACAAACAAACACTGTCTCTTTATATAATAGTAAGATAACTCGGTTCACAAAACTAAGATTAGCCACGCTTATAATAATCCTTGAGTTTAGACCTATTCATTAGTGAAAACTAATAGCTAAGTAAAAAGCTGAAAAAAAATGAAAAAAAAATTGCAACCGTTACCGTGAATCGAACTCGAGACCATGTCTTAAAAAGATTTAAAATCCAGCCTTGATTAATATTTTGCACTTAAGAGGCGATAACTCCGGAACCACTTATCGCACAGCATACAAACTTAGATAGTAGCCGATTCTCAGACCTACTGAATATGCATATAAAATTTCATAAAAATCGGTCAAACCGTTTGGGAGGAGTATTTTAACTAACATTGTGACACGAGAATTTTATATATAAGATTATAGTACATATTATTAATTGTATATCATTCATTATTATTTGAATCATGGAAGATTCTAGGTAGATAATACTTAAGTTATAAATTAGTTACTTATGTTTTTTTTTTTGTATGGTTTACCTACTATTAAAAATATAATATTAGAATGTATATGTACTTAGTTAAAATTGCTAAAAATTAACTGCAAATTAAATTGCCAATGAGAAAAGGAAACATAAATTTTAATTTAATTGTATGCCCCCCCAAAAAAAAAAAAAATTTAGGCACCACTTCTATGATATTAAAAAAAATGTGTGGAAAGGGGCGCCATAAATATTGTGCCCGGGGGCGAAAAATTCCTAAATACGGCCCTGCTTACATCAATAATATTGTAAAAATACTTTATGAATTGAATGAATAATATTATTGTGTTATGCTTATGACATACTCGTTTTTTAAAGTAATTTTGTAAAATTGTATTATTAGATATTTCATACTATTTTAGTTAATGGAGCGGATTAGTACACGACATTTTAATCAAATGTTTATATTAGCATTTTCTATCAATCATACAATTTTAAATATATCTTGACTTTTTTTAAACTATTTATAGGCATAAGAAATTGTTGGTTTATTTTTATTACGTACTGTCCATAAAAATGTATTCGTTCTTTCAAAAACCTTGACAATTTAACACCAGACTCTCCATTAAACAAAAAAAAATCTAAAAAATGTATTCACAAGGTTGATTATTATTTATTATAGATATTTTAAGTTCAAATTTGAACGATATTAGATATGTAAATTAACTATGTTAGTTATATCGTTGTAATAAGTAATTTAAAAATTTTTTCGTGTGTGTTTGAATCCAATACACTCAATGATATTTTCAAATGCAATAATGTTTTCGGCAAAAATTAATTCAATCTACTGTAATATTAATTGTAAAATTAACTATTTTAATATCATAATATCATACAATTTACTTAGTAATGCAGGTTGACAGACCGTCTTCGCTCAGAATCATTTTTGTATACAATGATTTTATATCATTAAATTAAAATTTAACACATCCGTAATGAAGTGACCCATGACACCTACAACTGTACAGCAGACGATCGGTACCCACTTGCCGATTTTTTTCAATTTGGTATTGCTGTTGTTCTGTATTTCTCACGAAACTGGATGCAGTTACTTCCGACATCGTGGAAAATACAGAAAAACAGCATTACCAAATTGAAAAAATAAAATAATAAATTATGTACAATTAATATTAATTATGTTTCAAACTTACAACAGTCTTCGTTGTGGCAGTCGATATTATATTATAGATGCTTATTAGTTACTGCGTAGGTGTCTATTTTTCATAAATAATTATTATCTATATTACCGGCGGTGAATTATACCCGATATACCATATACCATAATATACCGCATTTTATTCGGGACACTACGATGTATAAAATGCACCTACCTACCTGCAACATAGGCGCGTACGTCACATGAATATTACAATAAGAGTTTTCTGCGGAGTGCATGTGCGTGCATTATCGGAATTATTCGCGAACGTTGTATATTAATATTGTAAATAAATTATTACTTGTATTCAATTAATGCACTTGCGGATATAATGCAGACGCCTCGCAATTATTATATTCCTGTTCGTCCGCAGTCACTTATAGCTGGAATAATTGCACGTAGTTAAATGCGCGTTGTTGTGATTACACAGAGGTACTGCTGATTTGAGTTTTTGTCATCATTATCCAAAAGCGGACATGCAATTATTTCGAATATGACCATCAAGGTGAGATGGTTAAGAGACGTGCACATAATAATATTATAGCCATACGATAACTATTTTTTAATAATATTACGTAAACAATATTATATTATTATATTATTTTGTACGATTCTATTCTCTGAATCCCGAACAAATATTTATGGAATACCGATATATCGATCATATTGTCACTGTCTGGTGTTTCGGTTTTGTAACGATAAAAAAAAGTAAAACAATAGCCAACGTCTTTTTATCGAAGAAACATTAATTTTAATTTAAAAAAAACTTAAATCCACTGTTTTTAAGTACCTATATTTATTAATGCGTTGGCCGGGCATCTAAGCCCTAAGGCTTACAATTATTGCGAGCAAAAATGTTTCTAGTCGAGTTTATTATTATATTGGAGTTTACAGCTGATATTCATAGATAATAAAAAAATGGATGGGACATTTTATTCAAGTGTGATTGAAGAGCATAATTTACTGGTTACCAAAGTGGATACATGCATGCAATGAAAATTAAGGTGTGGTATCATACCAAACGGGGATAAGTTGAACCACAATGAAACTATACAACTATATAAAACGACGTGTCAACGTAGAGAAGATATCTTCTCTGCATCGTGGTATAACATATTAAAATGTTTAGGTACCTACCTAATCTTATACATTGTATTTTAGTATATGATCTACGGTAATTGCAATAGGAAAAAAAAGGTAATAATACAGAAATTAACTATTTAATTACACAAAACATTAAGCATTTATCACAAATTGTCTTAATCGTATAATGACATACAAACGTTATGGTAACTAGTTAAGAATCTTTGCTCACTGCGGTTTACCGTGTATAATATTAGGAGAGAGCCTAGATAACAAGAGCGTGGACATGTTTCGTCCAAACTTTTCCCACTTTCTTTTTTTGTTTAAAATTAAATTCATATAATCTGTTAATATTTTATAACATGTAATATGCATGCATAATATTATGTACAGCAACTAAATTTACTATATTTAAAAATATTATGTAGCTTTAGTGGTAAACTGGTAACATAATATAATTGTATAATTTGTATGGGCAAATATTGATGTTTTTATATTTTAAAAAATATTGATTGGAACTGAATTTTTTTCATTTATCACGTCTTTCTGTTACACTCTGTATATCAGTGGTTTTTAAACTTTTTTTAATCACGGCAGTGCGGCACACTATGCTCTTCATACAATTTTCACAGCACATGTCCTATACACGATTCAGAACTAAATAAACAAATTATAACAAAATATTGTATTTTTTATTAATTGTTAGGTAATTATATTAATTATTACTATTATTTATTTTAATTATGGTTATATTTTTTTACTAAATTACTTATTAAGTAGGTACATTTAATGAGAAATGTGTGCTTGGTGGGTGTTACAAATATCTTTGGTTTTTGGACGAATAGTATAGTTGACAGACATGAGTATGTATGGGTATGCGGATGCATAATATCATCCTCCACTGAAAAGAAACTTTCAAAACATCGCGGCACACCAGTGTGCCTCAGCACCCAGTTTGAAAACCACTGCTATATAGGTATTAAAAATATGATACAAAATACTATTTACTTTTTAAAAAATGGTGAATTATTATAATTCAAATTAGTAGAATACTAAAATACTCGATTTGAATAAAGTAGAATTATTTGGACGAAAAATGGCGTCAATAACAGCCAACCAATAAAAAACGTTCGCCCGATAGACAACTCTCTTATTATCTAGGCTAGCTAATATTAGGCATAGGGATGTACCTATCCATGTACAATGTACATAATACATATACATATTTATGCCTTCGGCCTTCCTGTACTTACCCTAAAATCTGGCTACTTGGGGTACGAATTTCATTTTGGCTTCTTCTTTTGTTATCATAGTAAAATAATGATAATATTTGATACAGATAATTAAAGTGTTATTCGGTATTCCAAAGGAATGTGACATTGTTTACTAATATTATATATTGATTACCGACTGATAACTTTACTTCAATAACCACGGTTACCTTATGATAACATGCTCTCTCTTTGGATACAAATTATTAATGGTGGGGCTCATCGATTGCTTTATTATGTATGCTATAATATAATTAAATATTAAAAACAAAATATATTACAATGTTTGACATTTTTAAAAATATTTTATGTATAATGATTATGAATCTTTAAGTTAGCTTGTAGTTTGTTTATTTATATTAATTGAGATTTAAGAAAACCCGGGAACAACCTAAATATTAGCAGAACTACCCTCATTATTTTGATGTCTTAACTTTTTTAAAAATATTATTTTTTTCATAAGTTGATGACATTGCCAATCAACGTTTTTTAAAACAATATATTTTTTACAATATTTTGATCTTTGCCATTTCTAAGTTTTTACTTTATTGAATGACTACATACATTTGTAAATTTATAGTCTGAAACAGAACATAGTTTTTGTAATATTTCGTATTTTGTATGTTGTCTTTCCAAAATGTAAAAAAAACTTCAAAAATGTTATAGATCAAAATTGTTAAAACTATATATTTTTCCCAACATTTTCAAACTATGTAAAAATAATATTTTAAAAAAAGTTGAAACTTTTCAATAGAATAAGAGTAGACACTTAAATGGATCACCTTGGTTTTATATATTCTTTAATCGTTGTTGATAAAGGTAATAAATAATAATTCATCGTGTAATTGTGTGCGTTATTGTCATCATGAGTGTTGGCGGTCGTCTAGTTGTCACGGGCATGGTCATCGTGTTTTATCGATCATTCGAGTAGGTAGTAAATAGTAATATTAGTATAACTACAATAACTTATTTTGGATGCTTAAGTATAGAGATTCATATACTTCATATGCTATCGCAAATATATAATTATTGGTCAGCTGAGAAGTTTTAAGACATTATTGTCACTCGTCCGAAACGGATTTGTTAAAACTGTGAGGCCAACTGCACAAAACACTTTCCAATCATTTATTTTAATATCGATTTGCGGGAGCATGTTTCCTGAGGTGTAATAATAAATGATATCTTTATTCTGCAAATGGTAGACTCTAATCGATTACTTTGTAATCGGAATATGTATTAAAATAAAAGGTTGAAAACGATATCGAATACTTTTCAAAAAAATATATTCAGAAAACATTTTTACATACTTGTAAAATTATTAGCTTAAAACATATTTTTTTTGCATTATAAACAATTAGGTGTTATTAGTTATTTCATCATAATAATATTGTTATGATAAACGGAATTGTGATGTATTACAAACGTTTTAAAAATAAAATTTTACCCAAATACTGATAAATGAAAATGCAATATTATCTATACAGTCAATAACAAAAAATTATTATCATGTTTCGGATTTTTCGTGGTCATATGTATGAGTATCTATTATAGGCGTGCGCAGACCTGAATTTTGGTATACAATAGGTATAAGTGTATATCAGTGGTATATAATAAATTTTTATTAGTACCAAGTTATACAATATTTCCTTGGATCTAATATCTATTTCTAAGATAATTGCAATGTTTATTTATTATTTGTACTTGTACTTTTGTAGTCAATAACTTCTAGCTGAATAAGTTATTCCACGCAGTTTTAAAATATTTTTCGTTTTATTATTTTTTTACCACGAAACATGATTTATTTTTACCACACATTTTAGAAAAAGTTGCATTTTATTCTAGTACCAACATTTAAAATACGGGCCCTATCCCTATGCTCTGGAAATTAAATGTTAGGGCCCCAATTACAAGATGGCAATGGTTGCCCAGGCACACCCGGCACCCCCGGCACCCCCCTCACATCACGCGCACGCCTATGGTATCTATACTGTTAGAGAAAGAGTAAAAGACAAACACTATACGAGTAAAAGAATATTAATGCGACGGCGACGTCCCTTCAACATTGGCGTTGTACTAAGCAGACATTATTTCCTAAGAAAACGGTTTTCTTATAACTGTTAATTTATTTATTTCCCGTACATGCGAGTAATACCTATTTCCAATAATGATTATTATAATATTAATACAATCACCGTCGGGCATTTTTTAAAGACCGGTTATTAATAACAAGTATTGTTACTACATAATATATTTAATATTACAGATGTATTAATCTGTGATGAATTATTTTTTTAACTATTTAATTTTTCTAATCAATACCCATATCATATAGATATCAACAAGTATTAATAATTACTACTAACTACTAAGTTAACCTCATAACTACATAATAATATACTTATGGTGTAAGGTTTTTACTGTTTTGTTTAAAGTAAGACACTTGTTATTTTTAAAACAATTAAAAATATTTTTTTTATGAATTTAACAAAAAATGTATAGTTAAAACTTAAAATTAAAAAAAATTAAATATTTTTTGTGTTTTTACTGTTTTGTAATTACAAAATTTTTAATGACACGTCACGAAGCAGAATATTTTTCGAGTATTTTGAAATAATATACTTATCAACTATTCGAATTATAATTACTCATTTGTATACAAGCTACCTACATAGTCAAATATTTTGCTTCTGAATTGAAAAAACAATAACGATTAAAAATAGAAAAAATGTTTTTTTTTTTTCAAAAAGGTTGTTTGTAAAAATTAAGTTATGTCTAAAAAATGCTCAAAATGGTCTAAAATATTTTTAACATTTTATTTAGTCTATAAAATATATTCTGTGGTAATTTCAATTTTCTTGGTTGCTCCTTGCATAAAAAACAATATTTTCGATTTAATGATTAACGTGTTAAGTTAAGTGTTGTAGTTATTTAAACATAATTTTACAATTAAATAATTGCAATGGTTTGTTGTGAACAACTACACTGGAATATAATTGTTCACTAATTGTATTGTTGTTGATAACACTAAATAGCAAAACTAAGGGGCTAAATGCCTAAATAGCTAAACTAAATACTAATAAACTAATAACTAACTATAAACTAAATAGCAAAACATTTAAAAACAGTCAAAATTCCAAACCGTGTATATGTTTGGTTTATTTTGTTTATCGTTATAATTTGACACACTCCGTGACACATAAAACGTTTGACAAGATTAAAATCAAAAAAAAAAATAAATGTTTACATTTTTTAAAATTTATTTAACGATTTAAATCGCAAATTTATTAAATATTTTTAACTCTGCAGTACAGGTGCATATAAGAGAGTTGTAAAA
Organism: Neotoxoptera formosana; assembly: GCA_022818045.1. NCBI lineage: Eukaryota > Metazoa > Arthropoda > Insecta > Hemiptera > Aphididae > Neotoxoptera > Neotoxoptera formosana. The sequence continues at coordinate 46,875,579 of CM040630.1, read as the reverse complement.
TTTCACTGTCTTCACTTCTCATCGACCATTAATTATCACACGTGCGTTTTGCAATAGAAATTCGAAAGTCGTTTGACCCTATAGTCATTATTTGGCACCGACCGATCGACGCCAATTATTTAACAGACATACATTTATTTGGCGAACAGCTTGTTTGTTAATTGTTATACATAACTAAGGGTTGGATTTTTATGCAAATGTATATTTTTCAACAATTATTCACCTAGGATTATTTTGATTCGAAATGTTGACGTTCTATGGTTAATTTTTTTGCATATTTTTTATAATTGCATAAAAGAATCATTTTTTATAAATAGTTAATACATTTTATGATTTTTTGATTCACAAAGTTTATTTTTTTTTATTTAATAATTGTCCGTTCTGATCGTCAGAAATTTCTAATTTGAAAATATTAAATCACATTTTGTAACTTAATGATGGTACTCATTCCAAAATCATTATTACATTTTCCGTTATTAATTTTCCATTTATTTAATAATAATTTATACTTTATAATAGATTGTACATAGTTGTAAGCAGTAGTATACTGATATTTAAATTGTATTTTTTTTTCATATAATACATTTTGTAACTTTTTAAGGTTTTTAGTTCTTTAGCACACAATAAAGAATTTTTTTTTACATATTTTTTGTGGATTTCGAATGTTTAATTGCATATTTAAAAATAATTTTTGCATACAAATCCGGGCCTTATATTATTATACTTATACAATATTCAGGCATCGATCTAAAACTTAAAATGCGGGAGGAAGGTTAATTTTTTTCAGAAAAAAAATACAATTTTAATTTTAGTACATAATATATTATAGATACGATTGGTAATAATATTAACAATTTTGTATATATTTTAAATTTATAGAACTTAAAAGTATGAACTATAATGAATACAAAGCCACTTAGCCCCCCCCCTGGATTCAGGCCTGACAATCTGTAAAACATAAAGATATGGAAAATCGTGTTAGGTCTTACTGTCTTAGGTAGGTATACATTTTTTTACAAAGACTTTTTAGAATCGAACTTAAAATCCGAAACATTGTTGTGATCTGTGTATTGGCACCATATAGACCCTATTAAAAAAACACTTGAAAGCCTCCTCAAAAGTTGTTGTAAGAGTCATTGGTATACTTACATTTTTAGTCATAAAATAGGCATATCGTCGCACAGAAAAACCTTTGCAAATTATTTTGTAGTTAAAAATGTTAACATTTTTCAGTTTTTTTTAGCTCAAGTTTTAAAATTAAAGACAAGGTATTTTCTCATAACCTACGTTTTTCTTATAGTAACAAAAAACTCTCAAAAATACTTTTGCTAAATATTTCTACAAGCGTTTATTAAAGCGTTTAGATAAAATTGGGTGTTCAAACGAAAAATAATGCAACTTTTCGCATTTACGTAGAGTATTATTTAATTTATACAATTAAATATTCAAAACATTTATTTAGATAGATTTTAAGGATAGATACGCGTAGGACACGCGGTACGTTGATACTGTCTTAGTGTATTAGGTATAATATATGTTATTAGTTAATAAAACTACATTATAAAATTATATTTATAGGTACCTACCTAATTTATTAGAAAAAAACTAAATGGGATTGAAATCAGTATGTCTAGATTACAAATAATAAGTTCGGTATTTCGTAACTATAGTAACAGTTTGAATTATTTTTTAATGACAGTGCTTTAAGTATAATACAATAGGTGAAACCAGTATACTTGCCTTAATGTGCAATTTTATACAAAATGTACAGTTTTTAATTAAATTTAAAAAAATAAATTGTGTTTATATATTGACAATATTGTAATGGTATGAAAAAAGCTGTATTTGAATATCGAGTGTTATATAGGATACTGATATTAGCAAGCGAAGCATATTAACTAAATACACATTTTTTGTGAATAATTATTGTTTGCCACCACACAATTTTTACTCTAGTGCGCCCATGAATATAATATTATAACTGCTAAAAACTATATGTGTTTAAAATATTTATTTATTTACCTATTTTTATTTTTTAGTTGGATTAAACGAAACATTCAATTTTTGTGTAAAATCTTTTTTTAAGTTTTTTTTCTAAGTATTTGAAATATAATTTTTAAACATTTTAAAAATCAAAATTAATTGAGTAAGTTATGTATTAAATGAAAAAATGGGGGTGAGCTGCATTAGTGAATCGCCCTATATGCGCATGGATTATACTGCAAACCTAACCAACACATGTTATATATAAATAGAACGTTTTTCTGACGGTTAACTCGACTTTCGCAGTGTGTGGAGACCTGAACGGTCAATAATTTTTAGTCCGGACCTGCTCGAACGTACGTTTCACCAGCACCGACTAGTTGTATAAGTTTAGCATTATCATTTTTTCGTTGGTACTAGTGATGATATGCTTCTATCACCACACATCATATTTTGTCTTACAGATGCAAAACTTGTTATTTATGCAAATGTTTGGCAATAGTCGTGCAAATTCATGGTAACTATAAGTTAATTGCTTGTAAAAAAAAATGTATTATTTTTGAATGGGTGAGACACGCACTTCAGGTCCGAATAGATATAAACTAAGGGTTAAGCCCGACCTGGCCCGGCCCAGGCCCAGTAAATATTTTTAAAATAATATTAATCATGAACATCTCTTGCCAGATTATTATATCGTATATGATATTAGATCTTAAAAATGAATAATATAGTTCTCACTTCTATGTTACGATTACTTACTTTAAATCTTCAAAGAAAATATATAAAGCCGGGCCGAGAATTTTTGTTGTTTCCGAAAAGCCCGGGGCTGCGGGCCGGCCTGAACAATGCGCGGAGTCTTGAATCAAGGATCGCGCAGCTCCTTAATAATCAGTGCACTGTGCACGATGTACATTACATAATATGCACAATCACATTATTAAACAATTTTCAATTTTCCATTCGTGTACACGTCGCTTGTTATTGGGTTCCACGGTTCCACCTTCCACTCCAAGGACTCTCGTCGCTACTGTCGCCGCTACAATAACATCGTCGGCGGCGGCGGGCACGTGATTGGCGTGAGCGATGTGCCACAGCGCCGGGGCGCGCGAACGTAAGATAGTTATTATTTACTTAGTTTTATTATTATTTTAAAACAGTTTGAATTAGTATTCGCGGCGGAGGCGTACGATGGTGTACGGCCGAAAAGATACGGTGACAGAAACCTTCGAATTTACGTCCGCGACGGGCCAGGCAAACACATATACATGATACAGGTAGATGGTGCACGTACTCGATACCTGTGTGTGTGTGTGTACGACGTAAAATTAAATTATATATATTATCATAGTAATTGTTGTGATTGTTGTTGTTGTTATTGTGACGGTGAAATATATTTAGCGCCGGAATTCATATGGCTTAATATGTTGCAACAAAAGTTGCAATAATTTATTTCCGTTTATACGGGCGGATTTACCAAGCACCAGTCGGCACTCACTCGATTTTTTCTTCAATAATGCTCCGTTATTCAAAATCTGATTTTTAGGATTTTCAAATATTCTTTAAACCCATATTTTTAAGTTGTCAAGACTTTTCTTGTACTATTTAACAAGTGTCCTTTGACAGTGGAAATTAAGATGTCATTTTTCCAGTCCCAATTTCTGGAGGAAAGAGAATAATAGTTGATGATCGCAAGTTATCCCGGCTCCGAATATGTCTTCGGATATTTTGTTCATTGTGTTTCTTGATTCGCGGTAGGTGTCAGTGTGTCACATTCGGTTAGTATGTACAACTTTACGGTGAGAATGACATTGCTGTCTGATGTCATACACTTATACACATATAAGTAGTGCGGAGGTTCCTCGTGAAACATCGATTGTGAATTATTATTATTATTATTGTTAAGATGATTACTCAACATTCGTGGTGTACCGTGTACGCATTGTACCTATAGGCTATATTGAAGATGTGTAGGTACGCAGCAATTACTAAAAATTATTAAACATTAAAGTAGATACTTAATATAATAGACTCATTCGTTCTATACACTTCTACTGTCATATCGAATGACGGATTAAAATCTCTAATGCCAGTTGGTGAGTGACCATAGAGAAGAGGTCCATATTAATAATTTTAACTCATAAATATAAGTAAATAATCAGTACATTTTGTCTTAAATATTTTGCGTTGGTTAAAACTTTTACGTATTTTTATTGTTAGGTAGGTATAGGTAGTTTATGTATATTATACGTATTATTATAGGGCTCGGAATAATTATGGCAATATAAATTATAAAAAAAACATTTTTGATTTTAATTAAAGAATCTTTTTGTTTATTGGTTATTTTTAGTGTCAATAAAAATTGCATGATCAAATTGTTATAGTAGGAACTATTATTAGATGAACTCTCGATTTCCTAGCGCTGGCAAATAGTTTATCGAAAATAAAGCGAAACCGTTTATGGTAATTACTCATTAATCATTACAAACATTATTTATAGTAAGTTGATATACCTACCATATAATTAATGTAATAAGTGACTATAACTCGATATCAAATATTACTATAATACATTTTTAATTTTAGACAGATTCACGAAAAATCAATAAACGTATTCACAGGGAAAAGAGCAACAAAACAAAATTAGCATTAATCAAATAGCCTTGATCTTGTCATATTTTTTCCAGTTGTTTGTTAATGAAAATACCCGGTGTACAATACCCGATAAGAGCTAATATCCTTTTTATAAAATTCAGTTTTCATTAATTTGTACAATAGACTTTAAGTTATAATAATTGATGTTTGTCATCCAATCGGTATACATCAGAGCTGAGCGAATGTGTTTGTACCACATGGCGAGAGGCAATCAATTTTTTAATAAGTTATGTCAAACCTTGGAGTGTCTCATCGTTTTCAACGAAACAATGATTGAATGATGATACTCACATCGTTCAGATGTAATTATTAAGTACAAAAATACGTAGGTACTATGCCTGCTAGACTGACTATATATTATTATAAAATATTTAAAGTAGGGCATTATTAATACTACAGTAGTTAAAAAGTATAAGTTAAGATAAAAAATGTATTTATTTTAAATTTTTTAACCTAAATAGTTAATTGATTTTATTATTAACTCAAGAAATTAATTAGTTAAATGTATAGTTAAAATAACTTAGCTTTTTTCAGCTGCTTTAAAAATAATCCATCAAAAATTCGAGTTAAAATTTGCTTGAAGTATGACACTATTTTTTTTTTCTTGAAATCAAACAGAATATTTATATACTTCCTTGTATAGTTTTTAGTAAACTTGGATACCTATAGGTAGGTATAGTCATTAAAATTGTTGTTATGCAATTTTTAAACTTATCAATTAGGATGATAATTTTCAGGAAAATATTACAATAATAACCGTAAGCACAATGAAGTTTATAAGTATTTAGTATAGTGCGTATAGTGGATGACCTTATTTTGATGCTGAAGTTGATGTGCTTGTAAGTTGCACATGCAACACAGACACACAGTGCATGTGTAATCCTGTTCAAACATCAAACTACAGCGCAATTTAAATGTAGGCAGTATATAAATATAAAATGCAGTGATTTTTAATAATTTTTTTCTATTTAGTTTTTAAATAATTAATGCCAGGTAGCATGAAAAATTGATTAATTGAATGGTTCGATAAAACTGAATTGACCAATCATGGGCCACTAAATCATGTTTAAGGGACCACTAGCTCACTATTGATTCGTTAAATGTTTAGTGATTGTTTATGCAACCCGACATTAATCCTTTATATACGTATTATGTATATTTAAATAATGCAATAGTTATGCAAAAAAAAGTATTCTAAAGTTTCTTAAGGCGGAAAGTATATATTATACAATGTGTATGTATGCGCGATGTGAATGAAATAAAAACTCGGTAAAAATTATTGTTTAGATGATTCAATTTTTTTTTTTTGTTTACTGTGTTACAGTTTACATTTTGTATGTATTTTGCAATCATAAACCCATGGTAATTATAAGCAATTATGTATTTATAACCTAATAAGTAATAGGTATGTACTAATATTTTTTCAATTATACTTATAGTTAGTGGCGGCTCGTGGCTTTGTGGTCTTAATTATCTCTAAATATTATGATAATTGCAATTTTTTAAAAATTTACCTAAATATTATGATTTTAAAATAAATACATGTTTTAAAAAAAAATATGTAATAAAATAAAAACTATAAAATGCGGCTCACACCAAAGTAACAATTCGACAGTTGCATTATGTAACAAGTTTCGTCAACAACATAAGTGGCTGGAGATTTTAATATGTCTGTAATCTTGTCTCTATAGTAGTTTCGGCCACCATAAACTGTGGCGGAGACTAAAGAGTTGATTTGAAAAACAGGCATGAGTACAGAACAATCCTTAAATAGCTATGCATTTGAAAACATGGCTCTTAAGTATATTTTTAAAAGTTTTACAAATCAGAATTAGGATAAATTCATTATTAAGAGGCCTGCACGTGATCGGTTTTTTTTCCTGAATTACAGGGAAAACTCACACGTCTCGTAGATAGTGATCCGATTTCGAAATTTTTTTTTTTGGAAAGAAAAAAACTTATAGGGCACATCTGAAAACTACAAAACAATTATGATTTATACAGACACATAATATTCATCGACCATCGTACACTTTAAATATACATAGACGTTATCTGTGTATATAAAATAAATAATATAATATCAACCGATAATATACCTAATTATGTTAAGGCAGGTACACGCAACTACGCAAATAACGTATTATTACATTTATTTTAAGTTGGTGAAAACACTGGGAACAATTTATTACATCATTATCCAACAAGTTATCTATAATTGATTCAAAATAAACATAAATAGGTAAGAACCGTGATGGTTATGATGCAGCTATAATACACAATAATATAATATAATATAATATAACAATAAACGAACCGAGCCAGACCCTATTCAAGGTGACCTCAAGGATGAGATCAAATATTGTTATACTCTATTGTACATTTATCGGCCAGTATTGATGACATATTGGTACGACGAAACAATAATTCGATATTCACAGTGCTCCCGAACAGTCAATCGCCGTGTTGTATAATATTTCATTGAATTAACCATCGTACATAAACGATTAAATTGGAAAAAAATGCTAATAAGCTGATTTGTGTTATTAAATATTATACATTATATTATTATACATACGACACGCAGGCAAATAATAATAATTTAATTTTTAATTAAGGATACATCGGACTGACTCGACGATGACTTTACGGTCTCATAATATGTCTATCACGATTCACGAATCGTGTAGGTACCTTATTGTACCGTTCCGTTCCATTTTCAGGGTAGAGTACATCTAAAGATACGTTTGCTGCATATTATATTACCAAACATTGCACATAGTGATACCTATAATGTGTACGTAATAGTTTAATGTCCAAATGCTTTTTTTCTATTCCGTTTCAATTTTAATAAATCTGTTACAAAACGTATGAGTGGTCAAACCATAATCGAGTGTAGCTCATATTATATTAGGCTCATTATTGCAAGCTGCTGCAGCAAGACGCAGTCACGAAGACATCTCGAATCTCGATCAGTAGAAAAGTGTGATAAACTGAATGGAATTATTACTACACAATAGTTCACGATAAATGTAATTATAGTGGCGTAACCAGTGGACGGTGATGAGGGGCCCCCTGCAACCCCCCTAGACATTTGAGGAAAATTAAAAAATGCCTTTTCGGTGTTTTGTGAACGTAATACGTATCACGCAACTATAATATTATGTATTAAAATTGTTATTTATATGAAGATTGCTGCAAAAGTCTAAAATATTGGATTACAGATATTAATTTTCTTTTACCACCACTGTAAATGATAATATACGGGATGATCCATGTAACGTCAAACACTCGTAAAACAATAACGTTTTCGAAAATATTTCTTTTACATAATTTAAGTAGTTACAAAAAACAATTTTGGAAAAAAAATTATATTTTTTAAAATTATTTTTAGTATTTAAAAATTATTTTATGATAAAATGCATTTTTAATTCTTTATTTCAAAAGCAGAATATTATTCGGGGTATTTAGATCTATAAAAATCAAATTTAGGTTATTATAGTTGTAGGTAACTTAAAAGTGTGTAATTAAAGATTAGACTAACATTTTGTGAAGTACCACTTCACTCCGCTCATCTAAACTTAAAATACTTATAACTCATAAAATAATAGTAAAATACTCATCCAAAATTCGATTTTTATACATCGAAGTACTCCGTAAAATATTCTGTTTTGGAATAAAGACTTAAAAATGTATGTTATCAATGTGGCTCGGAAGTTGATGACCTTAAAAACATCAAAAAATGATGACCTAAAAAAAATGCAAATATGACATAAAAATGACGAAAAATGTCTTTCAAAAATGACCTAAAAAAATTACAACTATTTGTTTTAAATTTATAAAAATTCATTTTTTTAAATATTTTACTCTATTTTACTATAAAATTCTATATACATTAATCGAAGCTTACAAATTGCTCAAAATATGAGATAAAAATGACAAATAATGTCCTTAAAAATGAAATAAAAAATATTTGTTCTATAAATTAAAATATGACATAAAAATGACAAATAATGTCCTTAAAAATGAAATAAAAATTATTTATTCAATAAATTAATATATGAAATAAAAATGACAAATAATGTCCTTAAAAATGAAATTAAAATATATTTGTCCTATAAATTAAAATATGAAATAAAAATGACAAATAATGTCCTTAAAAATGAAATTAAAATATATTTGTCCTATAACCTTATCAAACCGTACAAATTACTCAAAAATCATTGCATTGTATAATTAGAGCGTTTTTGATGTTATCAAAAGTAAATGAACGACGATTATCTGTTAATAAATATTTATATTTTGAAAAACTTCTCTCCACGTCCACTGAAGTGATTGGGGGTAAATCTGAAATGGGCCAAATCATCAGCATTGAAATCATCCGGAAAACACTCTCTTGAAGCTTCTTCACCATTTAGAATTTTCAAAATTGTTGACATCGTTTGAAATCCAGTATTTTTGTCAAGTACAGCCTTAAATTTGTTTTTAATTTAATTTCCAATTCTATTAACTGCTGCTGATTCAATTTTAATAACAATATCTTGTACAATTTGTATCGAATCATAAACCCTGAGTCCTGAAGTTTCTAACTTGGTAATAGAATCGGCCAGAGTTCCAAAGTTTGCGTTAATGTAAATTAAATTACGTTTTACACTATCATCGCTCATAAGATCCTGTTCTTTTTCAATTGACGTAGAATCATCTTTATTTAGACCCATAATAATAGTTTTTACAATTTCAAAATGTTCACAAAAATAAGTAGCAGCTTTTAACCATGTACCCCATCTTGTCAATACTGGTTGTGGTAGTAGAGAAATATTAGGTACCATTTCCTTAAAATATTGAACACGTGATGGACATTTCAAAAATATTTTATAACTTATTAATAATAAAAAAAAATAATAATAACAATGAATGGCTTAAACGGCAATGAATTAAACGACTTAAAATTATGTAAAAAAATATTTTCAAAATAATGATTTAAAGTTTTTGAAATAATGAAGGTCTTTAGTTAAATGTATCACTCGGTATAAACACAAATATTATATCAGTTAAGATTAAATGTGAGACTCGTCGGGTATGAGGTTCCGTGCGCGCGATAGTAAAATCAATTCCCGTTAACCTATGACCCATGTATTATCACTCATTGATTATTAACTCCACCACCATGACCTAAGACACGATGTACATTAATGGCCGAGGATGATACAGTTTAAATTGGTGCAGCGTTTGCAGTAGTGGTCTAAGAATTTTTTTTCTTCTACAAATTATAATACAATTCTGTACATTTTGCACTCATATACGAAAATATAAAGAATACGGCAAAATATTGAGTCAAATTTTTATGACGAGATGACGGTGATCAATGATTATATATACTTACTGTCAGTGTGTGACAAGTACATAACCATTAGCATGTGTGTGTCTAACGGTAAAGCACGATTGAGCATAAAATGATTAAGCTATACCTTATTAGCATCACGATTGAGCATAGAATATTACGATGTTGCCACATTCACGTTGCCGACATTTTGCAATATTTATTATTTTCACGCATTATTACACCAATTATTATGATCCAAACCCAGCTTTATCGACAATGTTATCGATTTAATATCGAAGAACGAAAAAAAGATAATCTTTTAAGATGGAGATGTACCAATAATAAATGTTCAGCAATAATTTTCTCATGTTTAGATAAACGTTATGTGATTGAAACTTCTAGACAGCATAATCATATTAAAAATTCAATGAAGAAAAAATTGCAAAAGAAAAGTTGAAGAATCAATTTCCTTACGGCTAATTAAAATTATTCGCACCGAACTTTTAAAGCCATCTTCAAGACTTCAACATCAAATTTAAACATAGTATAATATAGTTCAAAATTGAAAATAGCAACGTTGCAGAGTTTCTTATGCTCAATCGTGTAGGTTTGATTTCGTATTTCGATTTCCTTCGATACGTCGACAAATTTGCGCAATTGTGTCGCAAAAAAGGTCTTTTATGCTCAATCGTGTCGTAGCAGAGTCTAATCTAGAAATTGTATCGCCCGCATGAATAATTTATTTTTTATCGGTACACTTTCGTCTGCAAAATTACTTATCAATTAAAATTCCCATAGCAAAATATAAGCATAGGTGGATCTAGAAGCCCCCCCCCCAAATGTATACCATAGTTATGTACCAACAGTTTTATTTAATTATTCACAAATATACACTTTACAGACATTAAACTACAATTTACAGTGCCACAATTTACGGTTTAAAAAAACCGCTTTGATCAAAACATAGTACCTAAACAAAATCAAATTAAATTCTGTTTTCAAAATTATAATCTGTCAAACAAAAATTCAGTTTTTTCTGGTGATTAGAGATTAAAATGCCACCTTTTTGTACAGCGGCTGCAGAAATATAATATACCTATTAGATATTAAAATACAAAGACCTCATAAGCAAAAAAAAATATTTAAAAAATATTTACTTCATTGTGCCTAATTAGAATAATGTGAAACGCATTCACATAATAATTTGATAATTATTATCTTTCTGTCACACATTCACACTCAACGTCAAAAAAAGTCCGAGTCCTGTTTAATTACCTCGTAATTAAAATAATATTATAACATGATTTTTATCAAGTGACGGACTGAAATAAAATATTTACTAACAGATAGGTGGTACATAACATTATAAAGCAAGAACTGCTAATTTGGTTTAACCCGTTTTATCGTGGTGTGAGTTAAACGTTTTTAAATGAATATAATATTTTCATTATAGGTACGAATGTATTTTTTTATGTCTGTTTATGGTAAGAGAAAAATAACGGAACCGGATTATCCATATTTATATATTATTGTTTATTGGTTCGTGGCCGAATGTTGTTTACATTGACTTTTAAAAGTATAATATATACTATAGGAAACGAATTTATATGCACAAAAACCCTCAAGCATGCTTTTAAAAATACTGAATATTTAATATAATTGAAAACAATTTTTTTGTTTGATATTATTATAGAAAAAAAGAGTATTAAAAAAACTGAATTAGTTATTTCATCGTCTTTGAATTAATAACATAGTACTCAATCTTCTCCAGTAAAATATACTTAAAGTATACTAAGTCTACAAAAATTTAACACACATTTTAAAAATGAAAAAAAAAAGTTGCTTACCTTACATAACTACGTTCATATTAACTAATTAATTTATAAATTATTGTTCATAACGATCGATTGTAATATTGTATTGATATTCAAATATACAAATTCGCATATATACAAATACAGTCTACTTTGTCTTGCGCTGGAAGTTGTTACTCGTGATTTTAAAATAGTTTTATTTAAAAATGTAATCTGACAAATTCGAATTGCGTAATAATAAATATGTGCATCAATTTTAGGTACGTATTGTAGGTTAGGTAGGTATAGGTATAGGTAGGTAGGTAGGTAGGTATAGGGACCAATAACATACAAGGGCGTCCGCAGGGGGGGGGCAAGTAGGGGCATCTGCCCCCCCTTGGCTTTTACTTGGGTCAATTTATCATAACCATTATGTAGTATAAAATATCATAAAATAAATATTTTTTTAAATTAAAAACATTTTTTGAAACGTTGAGTGCCACATAGTCGACAAATGTCATGTGGATTTTTATGGGTGTATTTTCGATGCACTGTTTCGACTTTTATATGTAAATATTTACTATTTAGTAGGAACTCGTGATTTCATTGGTATCATTAATTATAAATACTAAAATACTACTAGTATTTATAGTCATTAATCAATGTTGGTATATTTGGATTTTGCGTAGCTATTTTTAGTTGGTATTAATTATTTTTCCCGAATGATGACGACGGTGACGGCGACGGCGATGTCGAACAACACAGCGGTGCTATTTCTGATAATAATATAATAATATAATATTATTATTTATTTCGACAAATGGAGTTGACCGTCGGCGTCGCGGCTCACTGTTAGCGTGGAAACTTCCTATATTATACATTTATACCATATACGATATACCCATCGGCCATCATAATTCATAAATACTGTGTCACTCAGCGTACTAACATCTACTCAGCTAATCTTTTTATGAGTATACCAGTCCTAGTGTCTTAGTGTGTAGTTTGATAATTGATAATGTTTAGTATTTTTAATATTAAAAAAAAGATTAATAATAATTCTAAACAAGATGAAGAACAAAATCAAACCCTCAAGATTTATAATGAAGATGGTGAACCGAGTGATAAATCAAGTAATAATATTTTTAATAGTTCTTCTGAGAAACAACCAGTTACAGAATTACCATCGAAACCGACGACATCATCTTCATTAATGTCATTTAATTCAAATTTATTGAATTCTAGTAATTTAGGTAATGATAGTTTTAGTAGGCTAGATATTGGGAACTTTGTTAATCTACCGTGTACAATAGTTATTGATGAAAAAACCAAACATGAACTATTAACCAACATCTGGACACCAGAAATTAAATATAGTTTCAAGGAAGATAGTACATCAGTTGCTCGTTGTTTTCGGCATGAATGGCTAAGTACATATTCACCATGGTTATCTTATTCACAAAAAATGAAAGGTCCATTTTGTGTATTCTGTGTTCTATTTCATTCATCTAGTGGTCATGGTAATTCTTATAAACAAATTCAGTTTGTAAAAAAACCATGTATTAAGTATAAAGATTTTCACAAAAAAGCATGCGAACACAAAGTTTCTAAGACACACTTACAATGCACAGAAAATGCTGTTAATTTCATTAAGGTTTTTTCTAACAAAGCTACTACTGTTTTTGATAAAATTAACACTTCTCATAAGTTACTAATTGATAATAATAGGAAAAAAATTTTTCCAATTATTTCGAGTATACTATTTTGTGGCACTCAAGAAATTGCTTTGCGTGGAAAAACATCAAATGAAGGAAATTTCAATTTTTTAATTAACTTTAGAATAGAAGCTGGTGATACAATTTTACAAAGTCATTTAGAATCAAGCCCCAAAAATTCAAAATATATTTCAGCTAGAGTTCAAAATGAAATAATTGATATTACAGGAAAAATAATCTTAAGCAGAATAACAAATTATTTAGTGAAATCGCAATCATTTTTTTCTATTCTCGCTGATGAGACTGCTGATATTTCTGGTACAGAACAGTTATCTATAGGTATAAGATACATCTCATTTGAATCAGAAAACCCTGTAATCAAAGAAGAATTTTTAGGTTTTGTTGCTTTAACAGATATGCATGCTAAAATTGTAGCAAAATCTATAATAAATTTTTTGAGAAACTCTGGTCTTAATTTAAACAATTTAGTAGGACAAGGATACGATGGTTGTAGTGCTATGTCAGGTATTCATAATGGTGTCCAAGCAATTATTAAAAATGAATTTCCTAAAGCTGTATTTGTACACTGTTCATCACATAGACTAAATCTAGTAATAAATGATTTGAATAAACTTCAGCATGTTCAAAACTGTGCTGGAAGTATCAGGTCAATTATTAAATTTTTTAGGTTAAGTCCTAAAAGAAGAAAAAGAATAGAAAAAATTCCTTTATTTTGTGAGACTAGATGGTCAGAAAAATATAAAACTATAAGAATTTTTAGTGAACATTTTGTGGGGATAGTTGAACAGTTAGAAATAATATCTATGGAAACAGGCGTTGATTCACAAACAAAAAGTCAAGCATTTCAGTTACATAGTGCAGCAACTAAATCAAATTTTATAGTGTGTTTATTCATAGTGGCAACATTTTCTGCTCAACTAGAACCTATAACAAATGCATTACAAGCAGTACAGTTAGATTTATCTCAAGCTAGAAAATATATTAATGAAATTATTGAAGTTTTTAACAACCTAGATGCGAATAATTATTTTCATGAGATTTTTAAAAAGGCTCAAAATGTTGCAAATGAGCTTGGAGAAGAAATTAAAATTCCTCGTATTGTTTCTAACCAAAAGCATCGTTCAAATCCTCCAATAAATAATCCTGAAGATTATTTTAGAGTTTCCTTATACCAACCATATGTAGATTCCTTAATAATGCAATTAAAGCTAAGATTTTCTAATGAAAACAGTGCTGCTCATTCCTTATTAAATTTACATCCGAATAATATGAAAAAAATGCAGCATGATGAATTTAAAAACATGATAGTAGAAATAAATAATTTGTATGCAATTGATAATTTGGTTGAGGAGTGTATGTTATGGTATAATGTGTGGAAAAATAGAAACATAAGTCAATGTGAAATGAAAAACATAAGTTTCATAAGTCTATTAGATGAAGCAAATTTATATCCAGCAGTTCATATTGCTCTAACTATTGCATTAACTCTACCAGTTACTACTTGTTCAGTAGAAAGAACTTTTAGTACACTGCGTAGAGTAAAAACTTGGACAAGAAATACTATTGGTGATAATCGACTTAATGGTTTATGCATGATAGCTGTCCATAAAGAGTTTGTCAAAAATCATAAATTAGAATTAATTGAAGAAATTATAAATGAATTTGGTTTACTACCACGCAGGATGGAACTATTATTCAATGACTGAATGGTTGTTATTTATAATTATTTGTTGATATTTTTATATTATTTTTTTCTGAGAACCCCAAGTTGTGTAAGGTAACACGTGTAATTCATATTAAGTTTGATCTTTATGATGTTTCTTTTTTATTTCATTATATTATAGGCTTATAGAGTATATACTATATATATATATATAAATATTTATTATTTTAGAATATTAAAATTTAAAAGTTTTTATTATTTTTACTATTTATATTTTATATAATTTATTATGTTATATTATGTATGAATACGTATTATGATGAATACGTATTTGTTCAATAATTTATTTAAAGGTTATTTACTATACTGTTATATTATAGCTCTAATCAATATAAGCTATGTTTGTTTTTAATTAAAAAAATAAATAAGTTATTTCCAAATGGTTTGACAATTGGTAGTTATTTATTTATTTTATAGAATCTAGAAACATTTAATTTTATAAGTAACCTAAAATTATCAAATCATTGATTACATTTTATGTATAAAAAATACATTTGTTAATTTGAAGTTGCACATTAATTAATTAAAACTAATACCTACTGTAAGATTAAGTTCTAACGTTCCAACTATACACATAATTAATAATTTAATTTTTAAATTCCCTACTTATATGATAGAAAACACGTTAAAAACAATAAGGTACTTTATCACTAATCATATAATGAAACAATAATTAAAAAATTAAAATACCTTGCCCCTCCCTTGACAAATTCCTGCGGACGCCCTTGATAACATATTAATTTGGGTTACGGATGTTTATGTAAATGCATATATTTATTAGACTAAGATATTTGAAAACTGAAAAGAAATGTGAACTATTTAAAACATTCTTGTATTCAAATAACGCCATTTTTATTTTACATGACAATGTCTTGAGTATTGTTCAAGCTGTCTTAAAACTTTTTTTTTGTTTCTTTAAATGTATTAGTGCACAGAGCCAGAAGTGTTGTAGGGTTGACCGTTTAAATCAGGAAACACGTCATAATATAAGCTCTTATTGTATATAATTACCTACTGCGCTTATTAGTGGCCAATATTGGCATATTATAATCGAAAATACAAGACACTTGACACGCACATAAAATTATAGACGGCAATGGTCGCGGTGATGGTTTTATTTAAATGGTTTAGCATTATTATTTTATATTTTAAAAAATTACAGGGGAACTCACTCTGCTGTATAGTAGATATACAGCGCTTTGAGCAGGTAACTGTAATAAATGAACGTTTTAGATTGAAATCACTATGGAGGAAAGTATATACGGAGAACGATTATGAATGGAGACGGGTGGTTGTCAATCTTTATTCTCATGTATATTTATTATATATTATATATTACTATATATTTTGATATTAGGTACTATAAGTTATTTATTTATCAATATTAGTAACGCGGTACCTACGTTAAACTTGAAGTCTTGAACTAATTGTTGATGAAATTATATTATAGTCGCAAATATGTTATAATATATATTGATATTAATACTACTTATTACATATTATAAGTCTGCAGTAGATACACCGACTTTTATATTATATACCTCGTAGTCACGTAGAACGGCGTGGTTTCGTAATATAAATAAAATTAGTACGTACATTTTTAAAATTGAATTGTGCATAATATAAAACAATACATATTAACATATTAAAACATAATTATATATATTTATATAACACTAGCTGCTCCCGTGCACTTCGTTGCCCATTAAAAAAAATTAATAATGCCAAATCTATATGAATAATATATTTTATTTTATAATATAACGGTTAAAATATACTAAGTATAAAAATATTGATAAATATTTTTTTTTTTTTTTGGACAAATATTGATATTTTTCGAACATCTGTGTGCAATGTACATTTAGGCATGTTGTATATTTTCATTGTCATTATTATTATTATTATTACTATCATTAATATGTGACAAGAAACACATTATTAAGTTTTTAACAAAATGTTATGTTCACACTGTTGAAGAGAAAATGAATAAAATTAAAACAGTTATTTGCCTAATATTTGTTGTTAATGAATTAATTATTTAACTTAAGTTAATTAAAAAAAGTCGAGTGCTGTCATGGGACACCCGGTAGAAACGTAGTTTTTTATGGTGCTATGTGAACGGAGGGACCCTAGCCCAGAAGCAAAATAAAATCATAACTGAAAAACCCGGATTCCTCAACACAATCATGACTCATGAAAGTGATTTTATAATATTTAATGTTATTTATTTTGTTATGAACGGTTTCAATTGTAATACTATAATAATTTATTATAACAATAGTATCTAGGGTTTCCAGCTACCTGTCACCTGACATATTTTTTTCTATTGTGTGTGTTTTATCGGCGGCGACGCGACGGGGAGATATAATATAATAACAACTAGAGGTCGTGGTCGTGCACGGGTATTAGAATACACGGGTACACGGAGCCCGGGTACGCGGGCAAAAAGTATATTAAAGCCCGTGTATTTAATACCCGTAATTTTATCATTACCCGTGTACCTATATTATATGTATGAGTATTCAAGCTCACGGCTATTTAGATACACGGGTATTAAGATACACGTGTATTAAATACACGGGTATTTTTATTACACGGGCTTTAACCCCGTCGCGTCATAGGTAAAAACACGGGTAGTTCATTACACGTGTAGTCGCGACCCATTAACAACGTAGCCGTCCGTAGAGCGAGAGAGACAGAAGTATATAGAAAGCGGTAAAGAGTAAGAGAGATAGCGACTAACACTATTATTTTCGATGGACACGGTTTTTCTGGGCTAGGGTCCCTCCGCTCACATCGCGCCATAAGAAACTACGTTTCAAAAGTAGCAAATAAAACATGGTGTAGTCATATGTATTATGAAAATATAATAACATTTTTATAAAATATAATACTATAAAGTACCTACTCGCTGGATTGAATCGGATACTAATCAGGCATCATGGAATTCAATAGACCTGCAAATTTTAAACTTACTGGCAATTTAAATGACAATTTCAAGATTTTCAAACAAGAAATTGAAGTATTCTTTATATGGCAACTGAAACATTCGTTTCCAAAAGCCAAAAGGTTCATGTAGCATGATTACTCAATTTATGAGGACCAGATTTAAAGCTGTACAACACATTTAAAGTTGATGTTGTGACTGTGGAAAATATTTTTAAGTCATTGGAAGAATATTGTGTCCCGAGGAAAAATTAAGTGATGGAGCACTACAAAGTACAAATACTTCACTCGTAAACAAGCCGAAGGTGAACCATTTGACAAATTGTATGCAGATTTGCGTGAATTAATTAAATCATGTTCGTTTGGGGAAACTGAAGATGCACTCTTGCGCACACAGGTAGTTCTAGGAATAAATGACAAGGGATTACAGTCCAAATTATTAAGGGAAAATTGATAAAACTTATCAAACCATCGATAAAAGTCATTAAATATTGCCAAGGGGTGGAGCAAGCTGAAGTAAATTGTCGCTTAGTGCAGAAAGAAAATCAAGAAAGAAGTCTGAATCAAATTGGAAATGACAAGTATTGGCGTTTCAAGTCTAAAGGTGCTGGCACACAGAAAGCGGTCTGCCCGCGCGGTCACTGTAAAATGATACAAAGACCGCTTGCCCGCCGCGATCCGAGTACCCGTACACCATGGCAGACCGCTCTCTGTGTGCCCGGACCTTTAGGAGGCAAGTAAAACAAATCAACATCAACACAGAGTATACAACAAGTCATATGTATTTTCGATATTTTAAAACTGTTTGAAGAACAATATACGAGGAACCATGTAATAAACTTCCAAGTTTTAAGTATTTTAATTGAAAATTGGAGCTTATAAATACGAACAATTTACAAATTGCTGTGACTTAAAAAATTGAAACTTCAAACGCTTGTAAAAAAAAATAGTGCCATGTATTTATGATATTTTTAAATTGCTATTAGAACTTATGAAAAACCATGTACTATGTTTCAAGCTTTATGGCCAAACAAAGAATATTAAGAATTCCCTAAAAGTGGTAAACTTAATTGTTTTTAAGTGATTTTTGATAATTTTTTGGACTTAATATTTCTTTTAAATTATGTTTGTTAAAAATAACACGCATTATTTAAATTTGGTTGGTTGAATCAATGTAAGAGAAAGGTCATCAATATTCATCACCTCTAAAGAACAAGAGGTTAGCTCCACCTATGTGGATAATATATTAGGTATTGTAATTTAATGTTATCCAAAAAAACAAAAAACTTATGATAATAATATAAAACGTCTATAATTGCAGTGCCTGTGAGTCAATAGTAATAATAATAATAAGTAGATAAAATGATATACTGAACTACTTAGGTGTAAAGCGATAAAAATAATTAGGTTTATCACAACGCGTAGGTTTAAAATGAAAAAAAAATTCTAATTAATACAATTAATTAAAAACATTTGAATATTATACCATTACATTTTTTTTTTAAATTATGTTTGTATTTTATATTAATTTAGAGCTCGATTTGTTACATTACGCAGATGTTAGTGGAAAAAATAGTCTCGCAGATAAGACTTTTAATGTTTTAAAAGATTATAATTTTAATTTATTCAATTTATTTATTTTATAGTTGAGCGTATACAGTTGGTCATAAGTCAAGACTCATAATATTAACTATAGATAGGTACTACTGTTTTTAGTCTAGACATCATTATTTTTTAAATTATCTATACTGGGTCAAAATTAAAATAACTGGACAAAATATTGATAAATTGAATAAACCTGTTTCAACTTTATCATTGGAAGTCTTGCGATACATCGATTAGAAGATAAAATAAGTAACATTTATTTTTAGTAGAAACCATGTACTTTTACGATTTACAATTTAAATTTAAATGTTCACAATAAACTCTCTTTCACTTACTAGATTGGGTATTTGGATATAATTTGATTGATGTATTTGATTATCAATTCAATTTTAATGATTTTAGCGTCTTTAGGTGTAATGTACTTGCAATGGGAAAAATCGAAAAATATCGGAAGAGGAATGATAAAAATTAAAATAAATATTCCGTTGACATAATTTTCATTAAAATGTAAAAATGTACCTACTGAAATACACACAATATAAAAAATTAATGAATGTCATACAAAATATACATTAGTAGATCGAATTATATTGCAACATAAATACGTATACACCGAATAATAATGCGCCATCGCCACTGCAAAAAAATATTAACAAAACACTAATGTCATCAAATAGTTTACGAAAGTAATAAAATGCGATGTAACCATAAACCGAATATAATAAAAACAACAATTAGCGTAATAACAACATTTTGCGGTGAGTTTCATTTTAGTTAGGTTAGTTAGGTAATAATTTTTTATTTAAAATTGGTCTGATTTATATCAGTAAATTTAGGTAGATTAGGTCACGTCATGATAAACAGCGGGAACACATTTTGTTGTATTGCCTAGGTTACGATTGTACCTAGCGTCCTAGCCTTATTGAGTAGGTCACTATTTTTTTTTCAAATAATAACCATCATCTATTAAACAATGTATAAAATACACGTAAAATAATAAACAATAGATTTATCTACCTTCTATAACCAAATCTTGTGTTGAAGGTAGCGAGTTATTTACTTATACACTTCAATAATTAATACGAAATAAAATAATAATTATTAATATATACAAATACGAAATGATCGGACACGTTTGTTTCATATAATATTATTACATTTCGGATAAATAAAAATTACTAATTGTTTTATTAATTTTAATATTACTATTAATTCTTAGAAATGTCTTAAAATTATTATTCAGGCAATTGAAATAACTACTGTTGTAATGGATGACGTGTTCAGCAAAATATAATTTATTATTTATTGTATTCGAAAAATAATTCTGAGCGGAGACGGTGTGTGTCAGCTTCTATTTCTAAGGATATTTTTTAATTTATTTATATTAATTTATAAATTCGGTAAATAATAAACCGATTTTTGTCAAAAATATTGCATTATGTATAACTTATAGGTCAAGACAGATGTACCGTGGTACAATGGGTTTGTACTTCGTGGTATAAATATAGCTTAAATTTAGTCTATTTTTTAATTTTCATTGTTGTGTGTATAAAATGATAATTTTAGCAAGAGTGTAATGTTTAAAGTTTCTACGATAATGATTTTGAATAATAACAAAATGAATTTTCAAACTCTATAAACAGCTAACATACTTTGAAAACTTAAGTATTATTATAATATCTGGAATATCAGACTTGCTTCTGAAAAATGTCGAGTTCGCCAAATCACTGTGTGTCTGTACCACGTTTATCTATAACCGTTTTGTATTTTATAAAACACTATACCGGGTGATCCATTTAATGCGTAAACCACTCATTATTTTCAAAAACGTGATAAATTTTTTGAAAATATTTATTTTACATAATGTTAAGTCATTAAAAAACAACATTTTTCCAAGAAAAATATATTTTTTACTTTTTTTTATCGTTACAATTGTTTTAATGTTTTTATTTAATCCTATTAATAACCTATAAAGACCTATAATAATTTATTTAATATAGTTAATAGTTTAATTTAATTTTTAATTCTTTATTCCAAACCAAAATATTTCTTAGAGTACTTCAATGTATGTCACATTGTTGACGAGTAGTTTATGAGTTTTACTTATAATACTATTATAAGTATTTAAAGTTTAGATGAGCGGAGTGGAGTGGTACAGAAGGACCCCTCAAAATTTTTTTTTTAGGACTCCACTCATCTACACATTAAATACTTACAAAGTTAAAACAAATAACCAAAATTGTATTTTTATAGATCGAAATTCGGAAAACTCCGAATAATATTCTGCTTTGGAGTATGAAATAAAAAATGTATGTAATATTATATTGTTAACGTTCCAAAAAGTAAAAGAAACATATATAAACTGTAGCAAAATTAGGAAGTAAAAAATAGATTTTTTCCAAAAATGTTATTTTGTAACGCCTCAAAACTATGTAAAAGAAATATTTTCATAACTAATGAGCGTTTTACGTAAATGTAACACTCGGTATGTATGTTATAGTGAGCGCCATACACGTTTATACACGTATCATTAATAATATTAACGGCACAGCACGTTGAGCCGATGGTTGTGAAGATAGGTATATTATGTAATGTGTTTATTGTATACACATTTCCGGAAGCAGTGGGATTTAACCTTTTTACTTTTAACCTTAATATTTACAACTGCTTATTCGTAAGTATTGGTATAAAACGCGTGTACCATAAATTATTATTCTTGTATTTGCTTTAATTGGGTTTACTATACCGTAGCTAGTCTACTAATCAATTGTCACTGTACATAAATAGTAGTTGTAATAGTTTTTGAATAACTAGTTAATAAATAGTAAATAATATTGTTTTCAATGTTGGATTTCGTAGTATAATGACTACAGAGTGTGTGTTAAAAGATAAATACGATTTGTTTTCCTCTCAAACAAAAACACTTAAACACAAACAAAATACATTTTTTTACTCAAAATCATTTAGTTTATCAAATTGTAAAAAAAAATTAATTTTGCATATTTTGTGCCTGTATCTTATGATATGAATATGCATATTTTACAGATTTTTATTGAGTTTATATAAATCCGGTCCTTATATAGTCTTAATATGTATGAGCGTGTGACTCATTTGTCAAAAATATTAATTTTAACCGTTTATACATTTTTGATTTTGAAAATCATTTATCCTGTGGATTTTGGATTTTGATTTTAAAATATCTAATAGTTTGACATTTTTCTCAGCTCTGGTTTTACTATTACATTATGTACATACACGAGCTGTAATATGTGCCCATGTTACGATGTGCCTACACGCGTCGTCGTACATAATCTCATAATAATATATTATATTATGTGCGATGTGCACAGGTAGGTGGTTACGCGTCGCGCATCGCGCCGATTGGTACGAATAAAAAATTCGCAAACGCCAAACGGACATTCTTCGTGTGGCGATTTATAAGTACACACACACAAACATTCGAATACTTATTTCGATCACGTCCTGGACGGTACGTGGCGCAGGATATCGTATACAACACACACACACACACACACACGTAATAATAATAATAAAATAATGATCGAATTGTGTGTGTAGAGTGGTGTATTGGTACAACAGACGTGACGTGCGATAAAAAAAAAAAAAAAAAAACTTAACGTCGAGGGGGCAAGTCGATTTCGCGCGCCACGGTCGGCCGTCGCCCAAAGTGCCGACGACGGCTGCAAAGACGAAGGCAGTACACGACAACTACTACAACAGTGGCACAATGCCCCGCGCGCAACAGTCGACAATAACAATAATTATTCGCGTCATTGCTGTTTTTCCGTTCGCGCCTTAATCGTTGTCGTATTATTTTACCGACCGATCGAATTTCGGCCGCCGGTGCGATATCGTAATAATAATAATAATAATAATAATAATACAGTGCACCGCAATAAACGCGACTACGAGTTCGTTTGCGGCGGCGACGGTGTTTCGCGGCACTTACCTACCTTTTTTTTCCAAGACCTTTTTCCTACTCCTCGTCGCCGGTTTGACGCGCGCGTGCGAGACTGCAATTCTTGAACTCTGTAGGCGTACGACATCGCGACCGGCATCATGACCGCGTCGGTGGTGACGCATGACGAAGCTCCAGCCGAAAACCCGCAGCAGACCGCGGTCGTGGCCCGTCCCTCGTCGGCGGTGGTCGTGAGGAGCGCGTACAAGCAGTACGGTCAGACGGCCATACTCAAAGACTTGAACCTGACCATTCCGACCGGGAAAATGTAAGTGCCTAGGGTTGTCGGTTTCTTCGGCATACCGCGGTCATTGCTCATATACCGCGTTTACTGTATGTACCGCGAAAGCGATATTCCCCACTGACCCGAAATTCGTGTGGTCCGCAAAGACCATGTAAAATCGAACGATATGATTACCTATTGGATGCGCAATTCATTAACCGTTATTTTGATTAAACGATAATCCATGTTATCTACGTTACCAAAAAGTTTTTTTGCCAAGATATCTAAATATCGGTATTAATGGTGTAACCTATCCGATCTTAACTAATCGGTACGTTTTCTAATTAACGTTATAACTACTAAACGAAAATGTCATCATTTAATAACTTACAGTTGATACAAACGTGTAATTGCACAAACAAATGAACTACAGTTAAAATAAAGGTAAAGGACATCCTCATAGGTAAAATTAGGTAAAAAAACGAATACTATTGTATGTTGATTGAAAGTTGTACAACAATGTAATATACGCGCGGAGTGATTCAAAATGTATGTTACGACTACTTTATTGATTCAAAATAGAGAAAAATGTATAATACGAACGTTTTTTGATTTAAAAACATCTATACAATGATTAGTGCATTCTAAAATTGTTTACAATATTTTAGTGGGGTATTGGGCAGTCAATATTTTAGAAATGTATTAAAACTTTAAATATATCTCAAATTCTCAAGCATAGTTTTTTATTAATTAATGTTGTTCAAAATGTATTAACAAAAATGTCTTCGTATTATGTTTACAAATTAAGTATAGGTTCCCATTTGAGTTTCTAAAGTTGACCCCCTAAAACCTCCCTAATATATTGTAAAAAATTATAAAATGTGCAAATCATTTTAGATGTTTTGAAATCAAAAAACTTTCGTGTAATTATACGGTTTTCTGTATTTTGAATATTTATGTGATAAAATAGCGGTAACATAAATTTTGAATCATCCTGTATACATATATAATATGTGTGTGTGACCTAGCACACGAATTATATTTAAAAAATGAATTGCTAAAGGTTTTTCAACTTAATTAAGCTAATATTATTCTCCACATCAGCTTTTAACGTATTTTAGTTTTAAATATAGGTACTGTCTGCAAAACTATTACCTTACGTCTTAAAGTCGACTTAACTAACTCAAGCAATATTTTTTAATTTACTTACATTGCATACAAACTTCGGTTATACCTAATAACGCATGCAGTGGTCTTGTAAAGTGCAACTGTTATTGCGTGAGTAGTCAAAGATCATTTACACAAGTTTGACGTCATATTAATCATATTTGGTCAAATCGATTTAATCGATAAAATAGAATATATACAAGTACAGGCAGATCATCCAACCTTGAGCATAAAACAAATGAATTGAACTTAACACGCTTGAACACGTATTACCTACCTATACATTAACACTAAATAGACATACTATAAATGAATACATTAATATAATATTATCTTTTGTATACATAAAAGACGAAGTTCTAAATTACTGTTTCATAGAGGTTTCTTTTTGTTGATAACCCAAAAAGTTAATGCATTATGCTACTTAGGCTAATAATTAGAATATATGTGGTTTTTCTTGTATTCAAATTTTTACTATACGTTTCATATTTAAGTTACCGTAATAATCAATAAATTCATTAATGATACATGATCAAGTACATAGTTTGAATAAAATGAAGTTTAAAAAAATTGTAAACTACCAACAGCGAATAGGCGGGACAATATTTTACTGAGCATGTACCTATGTTGTTATCTCATAGTGAAATTTACATTTATTAGGTAATTAAACTTATAAGTTATAATATTTTTCATTAAAAAAAACTCTGAGTTTGAAATTGATACGTACTTTTTGATACCTACCTTCATTTTTTTACACACGTTCAAATTATGGACGAGAATAACATTTAACTGAATTTTTAAAATCTTATTTAAAAAGTTGGTAAATTAATAGTCGGGGAATATTTTTGTTAGAACTCGTGGATGGGTGTTTAAGCTTTAAAAATAATTTATGTCAAAGGCGTTTCAAAATAAATCGGCGCATCTGATAAATTGGCTGTAGTAATTAGCTAGGATGGTCTTTTTAGGCTAAAGCATGCGTTCTAGTACCAGTACACTGTCAACACCACTAAACTGCAAACGTTGGAAGTAATCAATGGTATAATATTTATTATGATAAAGTATTAGATAAAAATCTATATTTCCTAATATATTTATTGATTACATAATGCTTAAACAAACATATTGTTGAATATACCAATAGGCAATAAATAGACAATGGGAAATTGTGAATTCGTAATGGAACACGAGCAGAAAATAAGTTAGAGGATAGGTACTGAATTAGGCTCTAAATGGAAGTGACCATCCTTCCTTTTGATCTTTCGTGGTATTATCATTATACTATATATTATACTTGTGTAGAAGTAAGTTAAGGAAGCTGAGAAAGTGGGTACCCGTAACACTTTGCTGTACAGTAGGTGTCAAGTAGGTCACTTTAATGGATGTGTTAAATTTAAATTAAATTATTAGTATATTATAAGTATATTTGTATACGAAAAATTATTCTGAGCAGAAATGCTTTTTCAGCCTATGTCAAGTAAATTTCTTGAAATGTTTTTTAGTGTTCAAATTAAAGTAACTTATTTTTTTATTAGTATAACCGAAGGTTGATTTAATTTTTTTCCGAATAAATTGCATTTATTATTTTAATTATTATAAATAATACTACTATATATTTCTATCATAATTCATAGCCATAATGGATTTATTACTTTAATTATTATAAATATTAATACTCTATATTTCTATCATATATTATTGTTTTTAACCTTTGAATCAATACCACATTATCATAGAACACTGGGTCTGTGTGAATGGGTTTATGCCTTTATGGTATACATATAGATGATAATAGCAAGGCTGGGAAAGTTCACTATTCCTTAATAATTTGTTCAGTTAAGTTAATCAAAAAAAAATGTAAGTTAAGTTTAAAGTTAAAAGTTACTTCTCTTTATTTTTAAATTTATAAAAGTTACAAGTTAATGAGAATATAAAAGTAACTTAACTTTTTGTTAAAAATCAGTTATTTTTTTATTATATAAAATTAATAATTATACATTTTTTTTAAAAGCTAACAAATAACATATATCAACTAATGACCATTGTTGTCGATGTTATTATTTATTCAGATCAATAAAAAAAAAAAAAATAACATATAAAATATTTTTATAGTAATTTATCAAGGTCTTACAGTTTTAAATAAGTGTATGTATTAAAATGAATAGCTGTAAGTACTTATATACTTTAATACTTTAATCAATAATACAATTTAACTAAATCATTAAATTATTTTTATGTATCTATTTGTTTACTTAGTGGTCCACAACTACTAAATTATAACAATCAAATTCATAAATAGTATATACCTAATTAATTATCTACATATTTAATATCCCAAATTACTCAAATCAGCTGTAATTCTACAAATAAATAAATATATAATAATAAGTAAGAACTATAAATAGCTATAAATAACTCAAAAAATTCAAAATATTTTTAACATTTTACGATGTAAAGAAGAATTTAATCTTTAATCATTTTAAGTGCCTATACAGTTATTCGTTTTTGAATTACAACAAAATAAAAAAATTGTTCCATGATAAATCGTTAGTTTACATCCAATGTCAAATAAATTTGAATATAAAAAATTTATTTGATTTTTCGATAACCTTTTTTTTTGTAAAAGGTAGAAAAACTTTTGAAGAATCTTGTATTAAATTTTAAAATTTAAGTATAAAAACGAAAAATGTACAAATTTCTAACTCAAAATAATTTGCAATTTTTCTTGATTTTGACGAATATTTTGTCAAAATATTAACTCAGGCGGTTATAAAAAAATACCTCCGCTGGGAGGTCTCTTTACTCTGCGTTTCGTGTGTTCATCACATTCATCAAATAAGGTTATTGTTAAATTATTATGTAACAGACGGCTTAATAAAGAATTATGTTAAAAAATAAAATTTATTGTGAATTTAAGCTCAGCTACATTTTTTTTAAATTACACTGATAACAACCTATGAGGAACATTGTATCAATTTTCAAGTTTTTTGACAGAGTAAAAAACATTTTTATCAACAACTTTAAACAAAAAACATTAAAATCAAACTTTTTTATGTTTATAAAATGAATATATAAACTTTATATGAACATTTTATATATTTTAATTTATTTATAATTTATAATTAATTTTTTAGTTGTTTTTTTTTTTATTTACACTACAAAAACAAAATCGATTAACTAATTTAATAGCTATTAAATAATAAATCTATCTATAAATTGTATTTATATCATAATGTATATTATTTTATCGAATTCTGAATTTATGACATTTGAGAAAAAACCATTAATTTGTACCTATTGTTAATTTTCAGTTACGGGCTATTGGGACCCAGTGGCTGTGGAAAAACGACTCTACTGAGCTGTATCGTCGGTCGTTTACATTTAGATTCCGGAGAGATAAAACTCAAAGGCAAACACATATCCGACATTGGATACATGCCACAAGTAATGCCACCGAATCTCCTTATTGTCTACCGAATATTATTTTTGCTTATTATAATATATTTAAATATCTACGTTTATATTTTTATAAAGGAATTGGCACTGCACAACGAATTGTCCATAAAGGAAACGTTCACGTACTATGGCTACATATTTAATTTATCAAATGATGTTATCGAAACAAGAGGCCGAGAACTAAAGGAGCTCTTGAAATTGCCATCATACAGTCTGAGTCTAAACGAAATTAGGTAAGTAAGAAATTCGACAAACGTCGTTCATGATTATTGTTACTATAACTAATATAACGATGTTGTGATAAATTTTATTTTAAAAAGTGGTGGTCAACAAAGAAGAGTGTCCCTTGCAGTGGCAATGCTCCATGACCCAAAACTATTGATTTTAGACGAACCTACGGTTGGCTTGGATCCTTTAATTAGCCAAAGGTAATTACATTTTCGTTTAATATAATTAAACACTTAGTTAAATATTAGTATAGGTATCAATTATCAAAACGACAAAACTGTAGGTATATTATAGTCTACACGTTTTTACCATAGGTACCTAATATACACACTGACACAACTAAGGGGGCTAGGTGGCTTGGCCCACCATAGACATTTTTCTCCTCCTAGTTAAGACCTAACCTTGCATGAAAAAAACTGTCATGTGTTCAACGATGTGTAAGATATTTAATAATTATTATGTACTTTGTACGAGTTTCTGAATGAGGAGAACCAAAACATACATTAGGTCGACTATTTTGTCATAGCTTGACAAAAAACAACTATGACAAAACAGATTCAGTGATCTTGCTATAATAAATAGAGAAGGAGAATTATCTAATAAAATAAATTTTAAAATAATATTTTATAAACATTTGCATCTACAATTACCTAGTTGTTTTCAATGTTACGGCCTACGGATTCCCAGAAGCCGAACCGAATTATTAAATAAAATATTGTACAATAGTTCAAGGTTATTGTTTAATAACAACATACGTATAATTAGCAATATTAATAGAAAATAGTATTTATTATATAATTATAAATAAGATAAAATAGAACTAGTTTTGTAATCAAGCCAAGAATAGAATCGGGAACCTAGAAGTGAACCGACATTACAGCTGAATAATACGACAACTACAGCAAGTTCGGTTTTTATATAACTATTAAATCCTAGATACGCCCACGGCAATACTTTAAATAATAAACTAAATTACACAGGATTTCCTATGTATTCACATATTTATTATATAATATCTCGTATGAATTATGTGAATTATATTACCTTATATTTATATTTATACAGTGCGTAAATATAATTTATAAAATCAGTTTAAATTATATTTATTTATAAATAAAAAACAAAAAATTAGGTGAAAATAAATGTATGTATTTATTTCACACGTGTATACAAACTAAGATTTGGATTTCTAGCATTTGGGAACTTCTGTTGGATTTGACATCTAATGGAGGTAAGACAGTGATCATCACCACGCACTACATCGAAGAAGCAAAACAGTCACAAATGGTGAGACGAGTTTGTATAGACTTTTTTCAATATATACGTCAACAAATACATTTTGTTTATAGATCGGTCTGATGAGGAAAGGTACTCTTCTTTCCGAAGCAACCCCAACAGAACTATTGACCTCGTGCAATTGTTCGTATTTGGAAGAAGCGTTTTTGAAAATTTGCCAAAACCAAGTAGCCAAGACAAACAGTTTCAAAATACCAGTAAAACAAGTACGGAGCGATACTGTTTGTTTTTTATATAACATATAATAATATTATATACAACGATTTTTCCTGTGTGATAAGTAAATATAGCCATATGGGTATAATAATCAAAGTTTAATTATACTTGGATATGACTTAGGTGCCGTCGTCACTTGCTTGTTTTATTTACGCATGCCTGAGCATTTTTTTTATACAATCCATAACCTTTAAATGCCAATAATTGTAGCATAATATCATACTTATGTGCCACTTAATGTTCGGTATAATATATTAATAAACGATATGTCATATTATGTCATATAATATCATTTAATAAGTAAATAGTAGCAAAGTTGATGAACTGCATTGTTACACATAGCATGTAAATATGTAATATGTAATATTATATTATATTATGCTATACGTAATATTATAAAATTAGTTTATTTAAAAAATTACTCTGAATGCCTTTTATTTTAATTTACAAACAATCGGTTACATAAACTAATGTAATATTATTAGAATTCAGTGTAGGTGTAATAATAATCATATAATCGATTCCTATAATAATCTATAACTACGCAATTGTGACGATTTAATATTTCATGTTTATCCTGCAGCCTACAAGAAGGTTTTCTTATGCTCGAGATTTGCCCCCACCGCCGTTGTTAAACAACACTTTATTCACATTTGGTCGTTTCAAAGCTCAGGTGTGTAAAAACATTTACCTGTTGAGAAGAAACATACCGTGAGTACAATATTATAATATTATATTAAGCATGTATGTCAGGTTGATTCAGCAAGCATGATCACCCCCGTTTTTCTTCAATAATGTAGTTATTCATAATGTGCCTGACTTGAGGAATTTTTAAATATACTTCAAGACCAAATTCTTGAGATATTTTTGTGATACTTAAAGAGTGTCCTGTAAAAATACAAACTTCTGCTTTTTAATTTTACGTATCAGAATTAAAATTCTAAAGAGTAGTTTTTGAGTTATTTAACCTTGTGTATAGGTACTAAGGATAATAGGTCCATGCACCATGGTAATGGGTTTGGAAAATGTTGGGGTTATTTGTAAAACCATTTTAAACACTATTATATTTAGAAAAAAAATGTAATAACTGAGAACTATTAGTTAAATTTGAAGTAGGTACTTCAACATTTTTAAAATAAATTATTAT
Source organism: Neotoxoptera formosana (assembly GCA_022818045.1). Taxonomy (NCBI): domain Eukaryota; kingdom Metazoa; phylum Arthropoda; class Insecta; order Hemiptera; family Aphididae; genus Neotoxoptera; species Neotoxoptera formosana. The sequence goes on along the minus strand of CM040630.1, from coordinate 46,844,109 downwards.
TCACTAAATAATTTACAGTAAAAAAAGGAGATTCTCATTAGAAAGACATAATTTTGTATCACCACAGGACTCTTTTTTTAGTAATACCTACAAAAAAATCTCAAGAATTTTAAAATATGGTGTTTAAGTATATTTAAAAATTACAAAAATCAAAATTAGAATATTTTTATTATTAAAAGAAAAAATGGAAGTAAGCATATGCTAAGTGAATCACCTTGTATACCTAATGTGTTGATATATTATTACCAGGCGTTCTTTATCCGTTGTTTTGTTTTATTATACTGTTTTTAAAGGTTTACTCTATTTGTGATCTTCTTACCACTGATACAAACAGTATTATTCAACGTCGCATGTGGCCATGATCCTAAACATTTGTCATTGGGTATATTAAACGATGAGCCTGTGGGACAAACGGGTACGTGTTCGTTGATGCAGACAAACAATTGTTTTTTGGACGGAGGCGTGCCAGTCAGTTGCCTGGTATTGGAAAGATTAAAAGAAAAGACTTTCGAATTGGTAATATTTACAACCCGATATTTCTATTACTGTTGAGTGTTGACACTGATTTTACGTTTTAAAGTTTTTTGCTCTACGCACATTGCGTGACTTTAGAGTTTAATGAGAACGCGGTACGTCGGCTCGAATGTCATGTGTTCAAAAAGCCGTTAATTCGAATTGCGAGTGTTCGAAAAGTCGAAAAAAATACGAAAGATAATTGTAATTATTAAAAGATATCATAGGGGTCAACAACTTGGGAAATCTTGGTTTAAGGGGCCTGTTCGTGTGTTCTTTATTAATGGGCAATATTTAAGCAATATGCAATTTCATCACTGCCGCCCATGGTATTTGTTTAGTCGTCAACGATGATTAGTGTGAGTGTAGTTATATCTATGCACGCGCTGCCCATGTCAACGACACCGCCGACCATAAATGGAACGCGTGATTTTTTCCTCAAAACAGGTTTTATAGGAAAATCTCTCATGCCTCGTATAGTCTAATACTGTAGTATATATTTTTTTTTGTTAAAAAAAGACGATTTTTTACAGAGCGCATTCGTCTTTGATTTTTGATTTCGTAGTTTAAAACAAAAGATTGTGACAATATTTAAAATCGTATTATACGGCTTTGAAATGGAATTTTGAACATCCAAGTCCAATACAATATACATAATAAGTGTTTCTCTTTTAACAAAAAAAAAAAAATTATCAAAATCGAATCACTCTACGAGGCGTGAGAGTTTTTCCTGTAAGGCATGTTCTAAAGCAAAAAAACAGGTCACGTGAAGGCACCTCAAGTAAAAATGTACTAAAAAATAACTCTTTCCCCCCATTGACCTAAAAATCGAAAAAATTAGTCAAGTCAATAATGCATTTAGGACTACATTTTTATTTTGGAATTTTTGTTTTAACTCGTGTACTTTTGTATGCTTAAAACGAAGGTGCAATTAGAATTTTTGACTCTCGACTTTAGTTTTGAAGCTATATTTTAATCCATACTTTGTAGTTCATATTATAGTTTAATTAATTACTAAAAATTGTTTCAATTTAAAATAATTCTTTGTTTATTTCGTCAATTTTTGTACCTACCTACCTAGTTTAAATTTATTTTTAAAAAAAATCCAAATAAATGTGTCTAAAACCATGATATCTAAAATGATAGGTACCAAAATACAAATAATGCATATATTTTTAAAACTTTTTTCCGGTAACATGCATATTATAATAATTATTACTATTATTATTATTATTATTATTATTAAAACTCACTGAGTGTTACGAAAATATTGTCCGTATACAATTGCAGCAATGTGAGATGTTTTTTAATTTAAGAACTACGATACGTTGTAATAAAAAAAATAGTAGGTACGTATTACTGTATTAATCATAATTTTATTTGGCGAATAAAAATGTCAACGTCGAGTAACCGGAATTATGCGCACTTATATTTGAGATAAAAAAATATATAAATTGACACGGTAATAGACAAAGTAACACTGTAAATAATTATAATCGTATACTATCACAGTCCAATGCTGAAATATAGTTAAAATGCAATAGACACCTACCTCGACTTTTGGTTTTTTACAACATTTTACGGGATCGCCGAACACATGACATAATATTTTGAACTGATGTGCCCTACTTTCCATCCACATTTCGGATGTATATGTAAATTTCATATTAAAATGTATAACTGTCTGACTGTTCTGCGTCATATTTACGGTGAATTAAAAAAAAATTCTATACTATTATAGCAGTATTTTATACGATTCGTATTATCGTCGTTATTATAACTTGGAAAAAAATAAAAACATAAAACATAATATTTAATAAGCCTATAGCAATTTGGCTGTCAAATTAAATTATGTTTCCCTATACATATATGCAAGGAGATCCAAAATCTGATTTTTGAAATTTTTAAATATACCCAAAGACTATACAGTACAATCTCGATAATCCGACACATATCAGACCACGCTACTGCCGGATTAACGAAAATGGCGGATTAAGGGGGGTTCACATAAAAATGCATTTTTACTTTCCACTGAAGATACAAATGTTTCATGAAACCATTCGGAAAAAACAGACTTGGTCATCCATGCTTTGCTTTGATTTTTTAATCAACAGGTAGGTTTACATTTTTAAAAGCTCTAGGATTTTTTGCCTTACCAATAACTAATAAGTTTAATTTATGAGTGACACTTGCATTTGAACAAGGCATACAAGTTATCCTGTCTTTGGCTATTTTTCGTACGTATAGGTTAAAATAACCGGATTACCGAGATTGTACTGTATTTTCAAATTCTCGAGATTTTTTGTACTAGGAACTTTCGTACCACCCGTACAAAGAGTGACACGTCCTAAAACCTACTACGCCTTAACTAGGTACACTCTAACTAATGACACTCTCTAAAATAAATTAGAATAGCACTGTTAACTTGTGAGGTACGATGGTATGCGTTTTACCAATCCTACGTCGGCCCCTATTGACTTAGAATGACTCAAAGATTACATATTATACCGTTGGCACTATTCAATTAATTAAAACCTCATTGATACCTAGTAAGTATATCCTGGCACAGTTCCTTTTAATATTTAAGAACGCAAAATGGCTGAAATAATATTCAAACACAGTTTTCTTTTGGTTGGAAACACTTTTATTAGTAGCAAGAAAAGAACAAACATAAAATAAACAGTTCAAAAACACTCTGCTCGTGCTACGGTCGTCGCTTGCCTCCGCGTACGACCACGTATCTCACCACGCTCCTGTCGAGTCCCGTGACAATAAGCACAGAGCCCCGAACCTGTTGGTGCGGTGGTCTTATAAACAATATTTTAGTGTCGGATCAGCACCTCTCGCTTTACTAGCCCGACCTATCTTAATAAAATAGTAGCTACGATATGCTCCCACCTATATAACATATATATATATTAAATACAACTATAATGACGACTCTCTACGATATACGACAGTACTTAAGGAATGTACTGTGGAGATACAAACATTTGTCTTTAAATGATCACCTCCCTTTTATATTGTAAATTATTTAGGTACCTAACTGATAACTTTTCTGACGTATCAAAATCAAAATTTGAACGAGTAATTTTTGAATTATTTAAATTTGTGTACTAAGTATAATAGGTTTGGAAATTGGGGCTATGGTTATTTTAAAGTGTTAGTAATTACTAATTATATTTATCTATCAATATTTATTATTTATAAAAATAGTTCAAGTTAATAAATAATATATCCGAAATTACATTTATTTTATATTTTTGTAAAACCATTTTTAGGGACTATTATCCTGAATATAAACAAATTGATGACTGAAAAATTACTCGGTCAAATTTTGAATAAGGTACATAAATTAAAAATTATCCACTAAATAATTTCCAGTAAAAAAAGGGGTTTACATTTGAAAACAGAAGTTGCTATCGCTACAGGACACTCCTTAATATGTAAGTAGTACCTAGCTACCAAAAATCTCAAGAATTTATTGTGTTTGAGTACATTTCAAAATTCCAAAAATCAATATTTGAATAAATGTATTATTAAATTAAAATATAAGGTGAGTATGCTTGGTGAATCAACCCGTATGTTATATTATTTTTTGTCATTGCAGGTTGAATATTCGAACTCGGAAGACGGCCAGTATGCAGTGTCAGAAAATAAAGTCTGGGGATTCCTTCATTTTTCGAAAAACTTCAGTAGTAATTTAGCAACCCGTTTTAATGAAGGAGGAGATATCACCGACAACAACATATTCGACATGGGATCGATCCACGCGTGGATTGACAATACAAGTAAGAACTAAAGATAAATATATTATAACTGCTGTGGAACCCAGATGGATTAGCAATAAGTGATACAACTGCATCATGCTCTCGAGAAAGAGTGGGTACATTATACTGCAAGAAAAAGGGTTAAATTTCATACCTTCCCCATCATACACAAGAAACCCCTCGCAAGTTATATTTAAATTTAAAACAACATTTTAATTGATATTAGAAAAAAAACAGTAAATCATCGTACACAGGACTTACATACACTATGACACTATACCTATACATCCGGTTTTTTCAGGTTCTTTTATTTCCGCCTATACAAGCGCGTAAGTACCTATCTCACATTAGTATCGAGGTTCATCGTGCATCGGACCTTCCCACGAATTGCATAACTCCATATTCGTTTCAAATGTATTCAAATCATAGGCAAGTGCAGATTCTAGTTCCGGAGGGGGGTATCGTAATATACTCCTCTACACATTTTCTAAAAATATATAAAAAATAATAACAAGTATAATTTTATGGAGGTAAATTTTACTGCAGCCCATAATTTAATATTTGGCGGCCGCAGCTTCCCGAAAAAAAGTTCAACTGCATTGCCTATCACGCCTATATGGCTATATGATTCAAATGTCAAATAATTCCAAGTTCCAACGAGCATTAATACTTTTACCATGGAACCAATATTATACAAAGGAGAATATTCCATAAATAATTCATTTTATTTTTCAGATAAGTATATGTACGACATGATAAAAAGAGACATTTTCGACAGTTACACGGACGTGGTTGATAGTCTTTTCAACAAATGTAACAAATCAGAAAGAATCGGAAACACTCCAATCCGGGTAAGTAGACTGCAGCTCTTATTATACAGTTTTTATTTAGTGAAATTTTTCTGAAAATTCACTTATGGTTTCCAAATAAAATAAAAAAAATAGATCTCTAAAAATGTGCACCACCGATGACATAAATATAATTTCATATAGTTACATGATTTTTATGGACAAATAAATAATGTAATCGAAAACGTCAAAGACATTGTTATACATAGTGTGATGTGTATACATATTTGTATGATAATTTTCGAGGGCAGGCTATATAACATTAATTGCATATAGTTATAGTGTTATACAATAATGTATACGCATCATTTTTATTATTTGATTGATGATTTTCGAGGGCAGGTTATATAACAATAATATTAGATAGTTCTATAATAATTTATATGCATTATTTTTACATATTGACCTTCATAAGTTTATTTTTTATTATCTTCGTGATGTTATGATTAGTAGGCTGTGCGTCAACTGAGATACAGGCACCTCGCCAATAAATGGTTGTTTCGTTTTTAAATGGAAAAAAATTGATAAAACATAATAATATATGCAATTGTTGAACCATAAATTACTAATGACATAATATTAAAAATGTTCTATGTCTTAAAATTAAAAAAAAAAATGCTCACTGTTTTGTTCTAATTATCGATTTAGGCATTATCTATCATCACTTATTTTTAATTTGGTGTAGGTACATGAATGCTATTTTATATTATGTAGCAGTTTTAAAATGTATTTCCATAAAAAATTAAGTTCCGGTTTCAACGATTCTTCGTTTTGGTTTCAAAATGTATTTACACATCATATCTTGCAACTTCCTAAGTTACCTGTAACAAGGGCTTCAAATAACATTTTAGATTCTGATCGTATGTATGTAGATTTTACAATGATATGTGTTTTTTTTTTGTGATCTGTCAACACGTTTAAGGGCAGGAAAAGTGTTCCGATTTTCTTCATCGGCATCTTTTCTGATAGCAAAGTGAGTATGGTTGGTACTTTGGGGAGTCAAAAGTAAAAAATTCTCAATAGTTTTTAAACGCTTCGGGAAAAACAAAAACAAAATTAAGGAAAAAACTGGAATTTGTGAGCAAAGCCAATTTTTAACAACATTGATTTTTATTTTTGGTGTAACAGAAGAAATAATGACCATAAATACATGACAATTTCACAAACTGTTTATAAAAGCAATTTCTTATACACAATACAATTTTCAATAAGTTTTGAATTTTTATGAGCTATTTATAGAGATAAATCATTTTCGGGTTTTTTTTTATTTTATTTTTAATATTGCTGATAAAAAAATTTTTAATCAGTCAAAATACTTGAGAATTTAATACAATGTTCTTCATAACTTGTTGTACGTGAAAATTAAAAAAAAGTTGAGCGTATGTCTCTAATACTTTTTTATAAGCGTCTAAAGTTTATATTTCGACAAAATACGTAAAAATCACAAAATTATGCAATTTTTTTTAATTAGGAAATTCATAAAAAATTTTCTATTTAAATCTAAGATTTGAAAATTCAACACAAGGATCTCCATAAGTTTTTCTACTTTTCTAAAAAAAAAAATCTACCGGAAAGTCAAAGTAATTTTTTATGAGCGTTTGAAATTAGACATTGGACATTGATCAGTTTTCTCCGGGAACGATTTTCTTATTTTGATGTAATTCAAAAAGGAATAACCGTAGAATTTTAAAATTTTACCAACTGTTCAGATTACCATTTCCTATACACCAAAAAAATATTTTGCCAATTTCTGAACTAATTAAAGGCCTAAGAAAATTTTGGTTTTTTCAAATTTTTTTTCTTTAAATATTGATAAAAAATTTCGTTTGGTCAAATTTTTTGAACAAGATTCTTCATAAATTATTTAAATAGTAGATCAAAAATAATAAAAATAGATCGAGCCAATTATTTTTTATAAGCATTTAAACTTCAAATTTTGACCAAAATTCATCATCAAACATTTGCAAATTGTTTTGTAGTTAAATTTTATAAAATGTTCAGTTTTTATAACTAAAGACTGGAAATTGAAAACAAGGTTTTTTGTAAGTAGTTTATAATGTAACCAAAAAATCAAAAATATATATTATAATTATATTTGTTAATAGACATTTTAATTTTAATTTGGTCATCAAAATATCGAACATTTGAAAATTGTTTTGTGGTTAAAAATTCATTAAATTTTTTTTATTCATATCTAAGATTTTAAAATTCAACACTAGATTTTAAATAAGTTTTTCTTACGACAACCACAAACAAAATTAGATAGGAAAATAGTAAAAAAAATTATAAACGTTTAAAGTTAAAATTCTTACAAATTCTGTCAAAATCAAGAAAATATACAAACTAGTTTGTAGTGAAAAATGTATAACATTTTGAGAATTTATACCTAAGGTTTAAAAATTTAATATAAGGTTTCTATAGATTCTTAGGTTCCTGCGTAAGCTATTTTGTAAGTAGTAGTTTGAAATTATTAATAATGGCAATATAAATATAATATAAAATATCCTAGGCTGACAAACGGTCTCCGATCAGAATCATTTTTCGTATTCTATGATATTCTGGATATTAAATTGAATACCATCCATTACAGTGACCCACTCGACACCTACTGTACAGCAAAGCGGTACCCACTTGCCGACCTTTTTTAAATCAATTTGTATTATAATAATATAAAAATTATAAAACAATTATTTTCATATAAATTATCGTTTTTCATTTTTTACATTTTGAATATTGTTAGACAAAACAATTTTGATATTCATATAATTTTCGATTTCTTCGATGTTTTTAACGATTTTTATCGATATATTTGAAAGTAAAATCGATTTTCAGCCCTTCCTGCAGAATGTCTGTATTTCGGGTGTCATGACTTCGGAGGAGTCGGCAGTGAACTAAAATATAGGCTTATAGCTATATAATATGTTGGTCTTTCAGCAGTCATAAATAATAATAATGTGTATTTGTATGATAGTCCAAGCCCTATTATTATAAGATTTCGGACTGCACACTTAATTTAATTGTATTTAAAAAAACGAACATTTTTTCTCGCTACTCTCGAAATATTATTACTGTCTTAAAAAATGTATGTATTATATTATATTTATATGTATAAAATAATTTGACATGATAAATTTTTTAACAATGCAATTATATAAAACAACAAAATACTTATCTTTTAATCAATACAATTAAATAGCATATTATAATAATAAAAACATAACTTAACATTTTAATAATTAAAATCATAACAATACATATCTATGATTTATCTTTAGTTAAAACAAAACTTTATTGCAAAAAAAATATATTTTCTATCTTGGTGTACAAATTTATTTACATAGGTCTCTGGTAACAAATGTTTTCAAATAGATAAAAAGAAATTATAATATAAGTGACATTGATGTTTTTACTTTAAATTCAAAAAAGTGCTGGAAATATTCATATTTCTTAGTGGCATATTATTTAATTTTTATTTCGTAGATCGTAGTGCACACTCCGTACATTCGTGGTGCACATAAAAATAAGGCCTGCATGATACCTAGATACCTTAGTAATAATTATCATTTTATATTGGTTATGTTTTTGTAGATCCTCGACCCTGTTTATGGAAACAAAAATCCAAGTTTTATACATTACGCGTCGCCTGCAATAATAGCACTGTAAGTATAACCGTTGGTGTGCGTGCTTTTGCTGCCCTTGACCGATTCAGCTACATATTTTGAAGGGGTCGGTCAAACCCAATCTACAAGGCTACTGCAAATGCCTGACTACCCTACAGTGATAGGTCTAAATGTGCTAATAATTCAATTTTAAAACGATTGTTAAATGTCGTATCTAGTTTGATCTATACTCTATAGAATAGTTCCGATAAATTTTACCAACATATTCGAGATTCCAAACACAATAATATAAATAATGATTTGATATAAACAGTGATAATAATACAATAGTATATTTACAATATAATTACCTATATAAGTTTATAAGTTATAACCTCTACCAACTACTAGGATCCACCATATGGCATAGGTGCCATACACTATGGTACATACATACTTGCCACCAAATAATTTTTTTTTCGATGGTGCGAGAGGACAAGTGCATTGTTCCCTTGCTCCCGGGGATTGTATGGATAAGATTATAAGAGCTTTGTAGGTATAGAAACTGAAAAATATTGTATTATATTATCATAAGGTACCTACTTACCTACTTATTCATTATTGATCTTAATAGATAGATATAAACTAGGTATGAAATCCATATAGATCATAATTTATAATAATATAAAAATGATAATACATTTTGTCTTCGGGCAATATTAGAAAGATTAGAATTTGATGCACTTGACCAGAAATTCTATGCAATTCTGTGAAATTCTGTAACCTATATGAGTTCATTTGGCAACCTAGTTTTAAGTAATACGAGTTAATAATTATGTTTTTATTTTATTTTAAAGATGTGCATTTTATCTCCCAGCAATCTACACAGGATCTACGATTATTTCTGAAAAAGAAGGAGGAGTCATAGAGAGAGTAGTCTTATCAGGTATTATTGAATAAATTTAAATTATACATAAGTATTGTTATTTATGAAGGCGGAGTAGATCGGTAGGTAAACATGGATTATGGCACCAAAACTATTCTGAAACTAAGTTTATATAGGTACTGCTGCTATTCAATAATTTCAATTTTTTTTGTTTTACAACTGTAATCCAGAAATATCTTACAAAAAAAAATCTAACATCTTCTTAGTCGTGCACGTCAATAATGTTTCAGAAAAAAAACCTAAATGTTTGTAGTTATTTTTAAGATGGGTAAAAGTAACTTTAAAGTTCTTTACATCACAGTAAATTTTTATAGTTAATATTATTATAAACATAATGAGTTATTTTTCTTCACTACAATTAGTAAGCTTTGAAACGTTTTACATTAATTTAAATTTCATGGTGTAGGTTTTAATTGATAATTAATATAATTTTTTTGACCATTTTTAAAGTTAGTAATAACTATTTAACTATTTGTGTCCAATTGTGGTTGTTGGTGTTAATCTGTAAGTCTGCCAGAGTCGAAGTCTGTTAATCTAAAGTATCAAAATAGCTAGTAGGAAATAGTTTGTATAAGTGATAAAAAATATTTCAGTTTATATAACGCTACGTTTTACCCGCTTTAATAAATTATAATTAAAGAAGCACACCACACAAAAAAATGTTTTCTTCAAATTATTATTAATTTATTATTAAATTATAGTAGTTCGAACTATTAAAAATTTGCTCAAAATTCAATGGGGAAAAAAATATATTATTTAAGGAAATATTGATGGGGTTTTAAACTATTTAAGTAAAACCAGTTAATTTTTAACTAGTTAATACCCATATTTGTTTATTCATAGAAATCTAATATACATTAGTATTTAAAAAAAAAAAAAATGTAGCATGTTGCTGGTAACATTTGTTAAATTTTTCAGAAAAAAACTCTAAAAAAATAATATTATAACGTACATTATACCTAATAATCAAAACAATATAAGATTAACATACTCGTATTATTTAATCAGTAATCACTAATACATATATATGGCAATGAAATTATAAATTAAAAAATGTGCATGTTGCTGGAAACATTTGTTAATTAAGTCAGAAAAAACTCTAAAAAAATTATTACTGCCTACTAATCAAAATAATATAAGATTTACATATTAATGGATTTTAATAAATAATAAATATATATAATATAGTATAATAATAGTTGAAATATAATAGGTAAATTAATTCGACTAACACACATATTTTAACCAACTGAGCTTGAACTTTTTTTTATAAAAAACTTGCCAAGCCTCGAAATTCTTGCGTTGTTGTCACGATGAAACTTGCAGTTTTCAATATAATATAATAATGAATGATGTGTTCAGGTATTCGTATTTCGTAGTTGACTTCCTGATTCCGCATTCTCTCCGGCAGGTTGTCGATTTATGATGTTATTAAACACTATACATTTATATAAATATAAGAGGTATTTACGCAGGTTTATAAGCTGATGCACTTTTTTTTATTAACCCGACTCCAATATTGATAAATAATTGAATTCGTAGGACATAATGATAGTCAAAACACTACGTGGTAATAATTAATGTAGGTATAGTTACACAAATACAACGTTTGGGTTCTATTACATAAATAGTTAAACATTAAAAGTTTCGTATATTTTTGCCAATATGGAAAATTGGATACCGCTATATAGTATAGGTAATACCACAATGTTATATACGTCATGTGAATAGTATACACCTATGTCCTATATATACAATATAAGTACGTATTACTGGTATCCTTGTGATGCAAATAGACCCCTCCCCCTCAAATCAAGTCCTTGAAAATAAAGTAGTATATGTAAATATTGTGATTTTTTCTACAATTTTGTTTTCTGGTACAATACACCTAGGTTTAATATATACTAAATACAACACAGACAACAAGAACTGTTTTTTTCCGTAAAAATATGATAAGAGCCCGATAGTATGACCCGACTGCCATTACCATATAGGTAGGTACCACAGATATAATTTGTGTTTGTCTACAGCTACTCCGTTTGCTTAATATATAATATTCAATATAAATTATGTTATTTGTGTATATAATAATTTGTATTTGTTATTTGTATGGCAATGCTTATTAAAGTTGTGGAGCGGCGGTGGGGGTTATGGCTCTCATTTAAATCAATATTATTGGGAACTTAGTCCAAAAAAAAAATGCACTATTGGCGCCTATACACCTGTATAGGCATTGAAAAATACCTAAGTACCGAATATAATTATTAAATTTTAAAAATTCAAGTATTTTATCGTGATAGCAAATTGATACCCTTAACATCACAAAAAAAAAATGTGTGGGTAAGAAAAAGTACCCATTAATATACTCTTTAGTGACGCCTATGCCCTATGTGCATGGGTACCAATTGTGAATTAAAATGTTATTAAATATTAATTGACAAACATTTACTCTGTATAGGAATGAACTTTATTGAAATCGCCTTGGCTCAAGTATTGGTGCAGACGGTATTTATCTTCATTCAAACCACCCTGGTGATGATCGTCATGTTCGTTATATTCGACAATCCATTTGTCGGTGACATATTTCCATCGTTTTTGCTATTGACGATGATCGGGTGCGGTGGGATGTGTTTCGGTACGTATATTTTATAATTTATCAATAAAATCAAAATATCGTAAAATAGTCATATAGGCCGTATGGTCACATACATAGTATATATTATATTATCTACTCATCTATATGCATACACATGTATTTATCATAAATTATATAATGTAGATAATTATAAAAGTATATAATTAGCTACAGTATGTAAAGGTTACTAAGTGCAAACTTAGTTAAAATCTATTTTTATTAAAAGTAGATAGGTATTAGAATAAGTAGATAGTAAATTAGTATTCATAAGTACTTACCCATAAAGTTAGAACATTTTTTAGGGGATATTTAGTGAAATTAGCAAACTCACTAGTAGTTCACTTAAATATATTTTAAAATAATATTAGTTATCATTTATATAGCAAATGATTCGATTAGTATTACCTAAAACAAATTTGACAATCATTTATATTCAATGATAGCTTTTTTGCTTAAAAAGAGTCAAAATCTGTTTTAAATTTAAATTGAATCATTTGTGTACAAAACATGCTATTATAAACATTTGGGATTTCTATGATTCTTCGTTTTTGAATTACAAAAAAATATCAAAAATCAATTGATGAAAAATTGTTAATTTACAAGTGATTATCCTGCATGTCAAATTCCATAAAAAAATAATGTAACATTCCGGTTAGGTTATATTATTATTAATGTAATACTGATTTAATGATTATAGGTACTTATTTTAATTTGTACATTGATATTGGATTTGGTTTCGGCCGCAGTTTACTATGCCCCCTATAGGTATTGTATATGTATACTATATGTTATATATATATGTATACTAATACAATCTACTTTATACCTATACAAGATGTAACAGAGTGACCTGATGAATAAAATAACTTTTGTTCTAATCAATATTTTTAAAAAAAATATGTATATATAATGTATAGACTTGCGGTACAAGTACTCAGTATACAATTTTGAATTTAAATTTTTTCTTACTGAAATAAAAATGTTTAAATTAAATAAATTTTTTTTTGAAAGATTCAATATTGCCAGTTTGTAAATCAAATTTTTTGAGCATTTTGGTGATAAATACGTTTATTTAAGTCAAGTAGTTTATTTTTTTAAATAACACTATATTTTTGAAGTAAATTTATTTGAAACGTTATCATTTTTTTAGGAATTTTTAGACACAGGGAAATTTTAAATTATTTACTATCCAAGTAGTTTTCATAATTTTTGTTATACGTTTAACTAGTGTCAATTTTTTATTTTCTATTTGTCAAATTTTTCTGTTACATACTGTATATTACACTTACATATTACCCCGCTGTCTACACCATAATATTATATAATATAAAATATGAACTGAATGTTATTATGTATTAGTTTTTTTCTTTAAACTCATAAGCCATAATGGCTTGTTAAGTTGTAACACCGGCCGACCACAAGTAATATTGTTTTTTTTTTTTTTAGTTAAATTATTAACGCTCGTTATTCACATTCAATCATTATAATTTATTATAATAATAATGGTAGGACGTGTTATATTATGGTTATTATTTTGACCAGCATTACAACAGGTTTCAAGATATACCTAGGTGGCTAGATCAATGTAAAATATATATTATATTATATTGTTATACATATACATACATGTATGATGGGATGTGCGTGCGTTGATTTGCCGGCGCAATAAACAAAACTTTGGTCATATTATTTCTAATAATTTAATAATTTATTTTTTATAATTTTTTATAATGGTATTTTTGTCTGCAGGTTTTTTCACGGCCATTATTTGTAGGACGACGACGGAAGCGGCGTTCCTGGGCATCGGAACAAATTTTCTGTTGAAATTTTTATGCGGTAATTATCTATCAAAAATGCATATACCTTTACTACAACACACACACGTGTTATGACATATGTTTTAATACCTAGTAATAATAATAGAGCATATAATATTATACCCGATCTGGTTTGTGGTCATGGTTATAATAAGGAGGTAGTGCCCGTAGTGGTGACAGGGAGGTGAGTAGGATTCGTCAACGACTTTATCGTAGTCAACGGTTATGACTAATTAAAACTTTTTGACTTTTCAAGAGATGCAACAATAAAATACCATTTGTTTTTACATTTTCTCTGCAGATTAAATCTAAGAGTGTGTATAATACGTAATTACTAGATAGTAAGTAAGTAAGGAAGTATATACAATACTTCTGAAAAACACTTCGCATTAAACTTTTCTAGTCTGACGATAAATAAAAAAAATTAGTGCCTGTGCTCATCAAACATTCCCGTTTCAGGACTTATGTGGCCCACCGAGGGCATCCACTATCTGTTGCGCAGCATCAGCGTCTACTTGCCGCTGACGATGTCCACGGAAAGCCTGCGGTCGCTGACCGCCAAGGGCCTGGGCCTCCAGCACCCGTCCGTGTACCTTGGGTTCATGTCCATCTTCTCTTGGATACTCGTTTTCACGCTGGTGTCGTTCGTAATGCTGAAACTCAAACGCGACGTGTGGACGAAAAGTTAACGGTGGCCCGTCCATCCGCGTGACAACAATAATTTAATTTTCAATAATAAAACCTACCGAATTATGAGGCATCGTTACGTAAAATATTATAATATAACTAGAACCGCATTGTATCGTTTTCGTTCTGGCGGAAACCTAAACCAATAAACCACGACCGCGCCCGCAAAGCTATACATACATTTACAATTATGAGTAGTATATAATATTTTTAACGTGTTTTAGACGATTTTTTTTTATAATTATATAATAATAATATTATTTATAAAAAAACATAATACACGCGTCGTGCGTTTAATTTACGTTTCGATGTTATTATAATATACTGTATTAATACATTATTAGGTGATTATTATTGTTTGCTGTACATCAATAGGTATTTAGCTAAAGTTTTTTTTTTTTTGTCAAATTCTGTACATAAAAACAAATTTATCTATAAATGTTGATTGTGTGAATACATTAATTATTTCATACGATTCGGATAGATATTAAATTGTAATTTTAATTGTTAATAAAATCAGTAAAAATGTGAGTGGAATAAAAGTTATTATAGTTATACTCGTATATATATATAGGTATATATATTATATTATAACAATTATAAAAAATGGAATGTTTATTTAAAAATAAATAAGTTAAGAGCTACATTTTCATCAATTGAAACATAAAGTACAATTATTATTTATTTATTATTATTAAATATTAATATATATGTACATATAAATCAGTCTGTAAAACGAAAATGTCGTATAATAAGGCAACTGCTGGTCTTCCGAGTGCGTCAAGTGCGGCGGTGACATCGTCGCAAACGACCATTTTCAAGCCAATTTAACGTATTTCAAAACCTTTTTCGATTTTTTTTTAGAAAATTAGTAACCAATTTGTAACGCTAGATTTGGAATTTTTAATCCAAAATTTCACCCTTGAATTGACATTCCAGTATTAGGGCTTAGAGGTGCCTTTTTTAAATATAACAATCAATTCGTTTAATTTAAAGCAATTATAATTGCTTAATATAATTGAGTTAATTACAATTATTAAAATAAAAATATAGACTAATAATTATAACATTAAGAAAATAAATTAATAAAAAAGTTAATCTTCATTCTATAACTGTAATTATTGGTCAATTTTGCTTACACTTAAATAGACATTTTTTTTTTTACTTATATGAATACAATATTAAATATAACATATTTCACAATATATACAATAAAGGTTCTATGTTTACCAATTACCATGATGTTTGGTTTACATATTTTCATTTTATCTTTTGTATCTCGCATGTTCCATTTGATCTGTAGCAGTATGCAATATAATGACCAATAGGATTTCTTAAGTTGATTTTGTATGAATCATTAAAAGCCACTATGCCACGCAAACAAAATGTTAACCCTTGGATTTTTAATTGTTTTGGAACATCATCAAGTTTCCTCATAACCAATCCAGCATAGTCAATTGATCTTTGAAAATCTATAAAAAAAAAAAAGTATTTAATTTAGTTTATTTTAATTGAACACTATAGTATTTTAATTTTTAATATATTTTCGCATTAGTCCATTTCTGATATCCAAATAACCTATTATATTTATAATTCTGTCATGGTACTGATTTAAAAACTGATACAATTTTTTTCTTTTTAATTGGAAATTATATTACATAATGTCAGTTAACTTTTTTTCAAGAATTATTTGTAGCTGTGACAACAACACACAACTTAGGTAGAAATTGAAAATAAAATAAAATTAAAACTTATTATTTGATCTAAAGATAAAAATGTAGGTATACGTTTTTCAAAAAATATATAAATTTAAAATAAAATTTTTTTCTATGAATAAAATACCTACTTACTCACCTTCCATGTACTAATACATTACTTAATATGTAATTACTATTTTTATTATTATCTTGAGGTATTGATTTGAGTTCCACCAAAATATGTTTCATTAGTTTGAATTTTACCAATCTGTCACAATTGCAATTGATTGTAACACAACCAATAGTTAAAGACAAATAAAATTTGTTTATTTCTTCTGTGTTGTGTGCTCTTTTAAGATCGGTGTAGAACCACATAAGTACGAGTTATATTCACTACTAAAGCTTCTATTGTATTGTTCTACCTATATAGTTTTGGGTTCGTTGGATATTTAATCTTATCGGATGAATCGACAAGTAATTGTATAACTTTTTAAATATCAATGGACTGGAGTAGGTAATTGCCTATAGGTACTAATTGGGATTACCTATACAACACATATTAAAAAAGCTTAAAATAAAAAAAAATTAGTTTAAATACACAAACTAAACGTTATATTTGTAATATTACCTACATAAAAATGCAAAAAAATGCAAAATAAAAATTACACATTCTAAATTGTTGTATCACAAAACAAATTTAGTTTTTGGTTAGAACTGTATAGCACTAAAAGAAAAAAAATGCAAAAGTCACCAAAATCCTAGTTCTAATTATCATCTAAACATGTTTATTCAAACTGAAAATTGGGATGCTATTATAAACCCTATGGATGTTGACAAGTCCTATAACTGTTTCAACACAAAAGTATCTGAATTTATTAATTTATCAACCAATAGTTTTAAAATAAAAAATATAAAAAAACTCAAGGAACGGATCTACTAAATCTAAACATAAACAATATTTGATATGCTGATAATACTACTATTTTGATTCAAAACAAATCAGTTGATTCACTTTTTTTAACTCAAACATTATTATAAATAAAATTTAGGCTTAGTTTGATAATCAAGCCTTCAAAATAAACTTAGACAAATCAAAATACATTAATTTTTAACATAAATCTTGAAAATATTAATCCGTAACATAAAATACTCGTTAGTTCATCAGGCAATCATAATATAGGCAATATAGCCAATAATAATTCTACTACCTTACTTTCAGTAAATAAAATAAAATACCTTGGTATAACATTGGATTATAAACTTAAATAGTTAAATGGGATCATCATATAAATGCTTTAACCAATACAATACATAAGTTCTTTTATATCTTTGATGATGTCAATTATATATTTAATTTAATATACAAATAAAAAGACTATTATACATACCTATCATTTGTTCAATCAATATTAAATTGCGGAATAATAATTGTATAGCGTCAAGCATATGACTCACATACAAATTCTTTAAATTCTAATTAAATTCTTGCTAAATAGACCAGGAACTAAATATATATAACATCAAAGCTTTTTATTTTAAAAATATCTTAATTACTTTAAATAAATACAGACATGATACTATATCTACCGTCAACCATGAATATTTTACTAGATACAAAAAATGTATTAACATAAATATTCCTAAATTGTATAACCACTTTGGTGCAAAAAATTATATTACTGTTGCTATACACTTACGTAGGATTCTAAAAATGTATCTATTTGATTTTCATAACTTGAAACATTTTGAATTGTATTTAAAACTCGTAAATTTAAAAGAAGTTGAAATTGTATAAGCTTGGCGACTATACATTATTTATATACTTAGTGTTTTTGTTAACTCTTTTTAACTCTTTATGACTCTATCACAAGGTGACAGATTATCGGAGGGTTACAAATATTTATAAGCTCTTATTATCTTAATATATCTTTTTTTTATTCATTATTATCTATTACATTCTGTATGATATATTTTATGTACCTATATATTATTATTAATTATTGATTATTATCAAAAAATATGACTTTTTACTTCAAACATCATCAAAAGCTATAATTTTTGTTATCAATATAAAAACTAATTTTAAATTTCTTGAATATAATACAGACTTACATTTTTTTGAATATAATCATTAGTCTTTTATTTTTATGAAATTTATTGTTGTATAATAGTTTTAAGTGTTATTATTCCTAAAATAATTATTATATAATGTTTAAGTTTTTTAAATAAAATAAATTTAAACTTCAAATTTTGACCAAAATTCATCATTGACATTTTCAAATTATTTTGTGGTTAAAAATGTATAAAATGTTAAATTTTTATAGCTAAGGATTGAACATTTTAAAATAAGGATTTTGTAAGTATTTAATAATGTAACCAAAAAATCAAAAAAATAATTTTTTATACACATTTAAGTTTAAATTTGGACGAAATTAGATATTTAAATAAAGAATAACAACGTTATTTATTTATTTGTAATTTAAAAATATTTTTCGTGGGTGCTTGAAACTTTTAAAGTATATTATTTTATTTTACAACGCAATGAAATTTTTAAATGCGATGTTTTTTGCAAAAATTAATTCATCCTAATGTATGATAATAATAATAATAATAAAATGAATTATTTTAATATTAATTTCATAAAATACACTTAGTTATGTAGGACAGACCTTCTTCGCTCAGAATCGTTATTCATATACAATGATTTATATCATTGAATACAAATTTAACACATCCATGAAATTATGCAGTACCTACCCACTTATCAACATTTTTCTAATTGTAATTAGTTGATAAAATATTTAAGTTTCACATTTTGAAACTTATAAAATTTTTTAACAACATTTATTGCAATCTAAATAACAAAAATTTACATTTTGGCTCGATTGTCCTTTGAACATATTATGGAGAATCTGAATATTTTTCTGAACATAAATCATGATAATTGTCGATACGTGGTGTTGGAATTAGAAACAGTAGTTTTGACCAAAAAACGCATGGTTGTGAGGTTTTTTGATTGTATGAACTCTCTCAAGCCAACCCTGATTTTCATATTACTTTTAACATCTATAAAATGTAGACAAATTATTTCCTACTATTTACTATTTTCTAGTAATAAATGTATTAATTAAAATAAAACTTAACTCACTTAGCTAACTAAAAATGTTACATTAAGTACCTATTATGTGTAAATATTAATATAATTAAAGTGAGGATATGAGATGTCATTATTGTGTATGTTATTTACATACAAATTTTATTAATTTAATTTAGTAGATATTTCAAGACTTTAATACAAATACAGGACACTAGGCATTAGGAAAAAAAGTCTACTTAAGAGAATTAATTAGTTAATTTTTTATTGTATAATTTGACGTAGAATCATTATAAACCAAAAAATAAAATCTATTATTTACAATGAATTTTTTTTTAAATAATACACATAGCTATTTTGAAAAGAATATAAAAATAATAATTTAAAATACATTAAATCGGTATAACATTTTCCAAATCCATAATTTTTTTTTCTTAATTTTCCAAAATTAATATTATAAACAATTTATATGAATTTACAAGTATGTAGGTAATAAGGTCTAAAATATTTTATTTTTAATAGTTTTATCTTGAAACATCTTTGAATCTTACTTATTTTGAACCAATAAAACCATAAAATGTATAATTTCAGGTTATCCACAATACGTTTTTGATGAATGTACTCTGATAATCTGAAAGGGTTTACTTACTTATTTTGTTTTTATTGAAGTTGACATCATTTTCACCATAAGGTTTAGAGATGAATTGAATATTTTTTTGTTGTATTAATTTTAAACAGCAGCATAATCAACTAAAAAAAAAAAATACAGTTGTATCCAATGATTTTTAGTATATACTCTATATTAGGGATGGCTTTATTTTCGGTATACTGGTATTAAAAAAAAAAACATTTCAGAATACTGGTATACCATGATAAGGTAATTACCAAAAATAATGCATACCTATACATCTATTATTTATTATTTTTGTATAATAAATAATCATAATGACATAGGTAATATATTTAATATAATATAATATAATATATATAAAATCATCCATAGTCTAACTTAGTAATTTATATACTGGTCCACAACTTTACTGTAAAAAGGTTGAGAACCACTGATCTAGAATACTAAACATAATTGTAGAAATAGAATGGTTCTGCTGGAACTTTTTTATTTTTTTTTTTAGAAACTCCCCCTCCCCCTTACTCAGTATTACAAAATATTTAAAGACTTTTAAAACAATAATGAATAATTAGTTATTACAAACATGATTTTTAAAACAGATGTTAAAGTTAATTTTCATAGATTGTAAGCTTAGATGCACTTACAAATTCACAGAGATTTGGTAATTACTGAGGTACAGTATTTTCGATAGTTACCAAAAATACCATATAAACAGTAATTCTGTAGATACCAGTATAAAAATTTGAAATACCACCAACCCTACTCTATACAGTTTATGTGTGTGTATTATTATAGCCAATTTCCGAATAAAAGGAAAGTAATAAAGCCCAAAGCATGGAATTGTAGATAAATGTGAGAAATATTAAAGTTTTATACATACATGTATATACAGTTTTATTAAATTACATAATGTGGACTGCTCACCACATGAGTGGCCGATTGGACACAGTTTACTACTCAGTATAATGTGTACAATGTATATAGCTATTTACATTTCTTTCCCAACAATACGTAATGAACTCATAAATCATAATCTGGTTTCTACGGCGAAATAGAAATGAAATAATTGATTTAATAAACTTTTGTGCAAATATGCTTGAATATGCAAACATTTTTAAATATGCAGTCATCCCTAAAATATGCATTTATATGCAAAATAAACTTTTTTCCTTGCATTATCAGTTACACAAATCGTTCATATTTCTTACTCCCATCGAACTGCATACACTCATTACAAATATGTAAATGCATACAAATCCGGACTTTACAAATAAGTAAGTGTTAAAGTATTTAGTTTGTTACAACTATATTGTACACAGATAGTTTCTCTTTCCTACTTTAAGTAATATTAATTTAATTTGTTTAATTATATTTAAAAATACAAAATACAATATAAAATAAACAATACTAATTTACTACCTTGTGAATCTGTTTTTGTTTTTAAAATTCATTATTTTGTTGTCTTATAAATGGATCAGTAACAATAATAAATTCATCATCTTCACTATTTGTTTGCACATATTCACCTGTAGTTTGACCTAAATAAATAAATATAATATATTTGGTAATTAATTATCTTGGATTATTTTCATACTCATCTGACTTCTTCAAACAAGTATGCAACATAATATGTGTTATGAGATGCATGTACTTACTTAGTTTAGAATTAATTCAATTATTTTTTGTTGATTATTTGAAGTTAAAGCATTTGTGTTTAAAACATTAAGAACTAAAAACAATAAATGTATTGAACAACAGTTTGCCTTACTTTTAAACACACACAGTTATTCTATTAGTTGAACTTTAGAAGCTTAATATCATACGTATAGGTCTATAGAATAATGACAGAACAATAAATAAAACTAATTACTACCTTGTGATTCTGTTTTTCTTATTTGAAATTCAATATCAAGTTGTCTTGTAGATGTTTTAGTATCAATAATAATTTCATCATCTTCAGTAAGTGTTTGCACATAATCACTTTTTGTGGGACCTATATAACATACAATTATAATAATATTATATACATAACATTTTTTATTTGATTATTAATCATTTTAGATTATTTTCATTCTTGTCATACAAATATGCGACATAATTAGAAAATTATAGTTTTTTTTAACAACAGTTTGCCTTACTTTTAAGCACATGCTGTTTTTCTATTGGTTTAACTTTAAAAGCTTGATTATTAAATTTAATATTTTTGTTATTTGTTTGCTGTTCTGAGAATTGATTTTCTGAAAACAATTATATCAAGGTAAATTGTACTAAAATTCTCTATGTTAAACTATTACCACTTGTATTATAATTACAGTAATCAGTAACATATTCCACATCTTTAAGGATACTTAAAGTATTTGGTTCGATGTGATCATTCTCTTTTAGATTAATGTATTCTTCAAATTTGTTATTAATTGAAATTAAATTAAAAATTGGTATATGGTCTATTGATTGAATGATTTTTTTGGGCTCTTTGGTAATAAGCATTTCTAAAATATTGGCTTCTAAATATTTTTGATGCAATATGCTTTGACGAACTTTTTTAGCATCATTATTAAACGCAAAATGCTTGATTTTAGTATTAAATAGCTTATTACCGACGTTTTTTAAACTAAAGAAATGTTGACAATTGCATTTAGAAAAAAGATCTGGAACAAAAAAATTAAACAACCTTATTTTTATTCAAAAAATCAATATAGGTATACAAATTTGTAGTATCTGTTCGCCGTTATTTTAAAAATGGAAAAATAGTTATGATCTTATAAATATTATTTAGTCATAACTATTTTTTTTTGGAATAATTATCTTTATTAATTTAAGAGAACACAATTAATATTTACAACAAAGAAAAGCCTAACCTTAAATTTCAGTATTGGCAGTTAGTTCCATTTGATTTATATTTATTGTTTACGTCATTATAGAAAGAATGTTGTATATAGTGTAGGGTATGATTATGCATGTATGATGATGAATGGAAGAGGATATGGAAATAAATGTAAATGTAGCCCAACACCAAACGTTTTTGAAGTTGTCCTCCCCCCACCCTCCCCCTCTCAACCAATATGATCATACAGACTTTATAGTTGTATCAACTATCAACATTTTGCAATTTGTATGAAACATATTTCTTGTCCAGCAAAAGTTTTGTGATTTGTCTTGAGGTCCTTGAAAACTGAAATACTGATGGGGTCAAGTGCACACAGCCCTCCGACATGGTCATACACTCTCCCAAGTATATGCATATTTTAAATTTCAATATTTTGTATATTCATAACTCATAACAATTTTAATTTTATTAGAAAGTAAAAACGATTTATTAAAATTATGAATAAATATAATTGATAAAAAATTTATTTAATATTTAATAATAATATTTTTATTTAATAAAAAAGATAAATAAAAACAATAACCGAATGAAAATGAAGAACTAATAATTAAAAAAATAATAAATAATTTCACCCAGAGCCCTTCGAAATCTAGCCCTGCCTAGGTCTCTGGATTGAAGCATAGTTCAAATCGCAGATCTGAAAAAAATCATTCCAACAAAATGTAATAGTACTCAAACAATATAAAAAAAAAATAACCAACATTATTTTGTATGCTAATAATTTTTTATTAAACTAAACTTATGTATACCCATATAAATATATGTTTAATATTTAATTATTATTTTTATTAATCACCGTAATTAGTTATTTTCATTAATAATATTGGTGTTGTTTTTATTTAACATTTTTATGAATTATATTTATTATGTTATTGTTTTTGTTTATCTTTTGTATTAATTATTTTCATAACTTACTATTTTCTTAATTATTTTTTTAATAATATTTTTTATTCTTAATCATTTTTATTATTTTCATTTATTGTATTTATTCATAATTTTAATTAATCGTTTTTACTTTCTAATGAAATATAAATTTTTAAGCTAGTTATGAGTAAGCAAAATATTGCAACTTAAAAAATGCATATGTTTGTGAGAGTATGTGACTATATCAGAGAGCTAGGTGCACGATCCCAACCAGTATTTCAGTTTTACCAAATCACAATTTTTTTCATGGGACAAGAAAAAAGTTGCATAAAAATTACAAAATATTGCCACTAGTATAAATTAGATGGCTCTAAAAAAGGGAAGTGCTATGTAAAGTTGTCCCCCTCATTGGGAAAATGCATTTTTTAGAAAACACGGGGTGTAGTGAATTTCAAAATTGGAGTTGCAAAATATTGGCAAAAGTTAGAAGTTGATAATTAAAAATGGGGTGCTATGTTAAGTTGGCACTCCCATTGGGAAAATAGATTTTCAGGAGAACTGGAGGAGGGAGGAGGTTGCAAATTGTTGCAAGACATTGGCACTGGTTTAAAGTCCAAAGCTCAAAGTAGGTGTGCTAACTTCACAAACATGGGAATGTAGAATATACAGATGCAAACAGCTGAATTAAATATTTCAATATTACATTTAATAAAACCTACCTAATAAAAGCCTAATTATTTTGAAGATCATTTTTCAAATATTTTTATAATAAATAAACTAATTTACTACCTTGTGATTCTGTTTTTGCTATTTGAAATTCATTATTTTGTTGTCTTATAAATGGATCAGTAACAATAATAAATTCATCATCTTCACTATTCGAAAGTACATATTCACCTATAATATAATATGTTTGGTAGTTAATTATTTTAGATTAATTGTATGCTCTTCTGACATCAAATTAGTATATGACATATGTGTTATTAGACGCATGTACTATTTAGTTTAAAATTAATTGAATTTATTTTTTGTTGTATTATTTTATGTAGAAGCATTATCAACCAAAATATATAAACTGTTATTTACAGTGATTCCTTGTGTAAGAATAATACATAAAACTATTTTAAAAACAATATAAAAAAAATATAATTTATGAAATATTAAATTTGTATCAAATGCCAAATCCATCATTTATTTTCTCCCAAATTTGCAACAAATATATTTAAAAAAATCTGTATAAATTTACAAGTATGTATTAAAGTATAAAATATAATAAGTAAAATATTGTAATTATTTTATAGTTTTGCTTTGTATCAAATTTGAATCACATTTGTTTGAAACCAATAAAACCAGTAAATTCATAATTCCAGGTTATGCACAATAAGTTTTTAGAGAATGTACTCTGATAATCTGGAATGTATTACTTACTTATTTTGTTTTTATTAAAATTGACATCATTTTCATCACAAGGTTTAAGATTAATTGGATATTCTTTAGTTGTACTTTTTGAAATTGAAGCATTATCAGCTAAAACAATTAGTTTAGTTTCATAACTTGATTTTTTAGATTAAAAATATAAACTTTATCTGGTTTATGTATGAGTAATATTATGGACGAATTCCAAATTAAAGGAAAGTAAGAAAGACTTGAACATAAAGTTGGAGATAAATGTGAAAGGAATTAAAGTTTTAGTAATATTGTAAGTTTTTTGTTTGTAACTACTACAGAGGTGATTTCCACACTTCAAGTTTTATTCATTAAGTCATATTAATAAATTTAAAAATAATTAATAAAACAAAATTTAAAAATTGTTTGTTTGAAAAAAGTGGGTATAAACATACACTAATTATCATTTAAAGTACACATGTACAGTCCTATAGTTTTAGATTTGACTAGGCCATTTAACTTAATTGATTTAATTATAAATTAAAAACTAAAATATAATATAAAACAAACAAAACTAATTTACTACCTTGTGAATCTGTTTTTGTTATTTGAAATTCATTATTTTGTTGTCTTATAAATGAATCAGTAACAATAATAAATTCATCACCATCACTATTTGTTTGCACATATTCATCTGTAGTGTGACCTAAATAAACAAATATAATATATTTGGTAATTAATTATTTTAGATTTTGAGAAAAGTAAATAATGTATTGGTATTAAAATAATGTTTGAATTGTTTGATAATTCTTGTTGATTGAGTGCTAAGTTTCTTGACCAATTAAAAATATATAACACTATAGATTAGTGTTAGTTAGTCTTATAAATCAGTACCGCCAGAACTCTTCTTTTGATTGCGATACATTAATAGGTTATTGTACATATAATATTGTCAGCTTAAAGCAAAATCTCACTAACTGAAAATAAGCAATATTTGGTAAATGCAATTTAGTTTTAAAAATTGTATTTAACATTGGTAAATTTTGAAAAAACTAAAAAAAAAACAGATTTCAACGAATAATTTGATGCTTAGAGCTCCTAAACAAATTATTAACATCAAGTTAATAAACTAGACAGAATAATAAAAAAATTAAAATTGAATAAAATGGCCCAAATCAAACAAATGTTAGATCTTTATAAGTATTTTTAAATACTTAGTTCCAAGTACTATCAGTGTCGATCTGGTACTTAAAGGGCCCAGATGTTTTTCTTCAGAAAGGCCCCCAAAAATTATAATAATGGTATAAATGGTATAATATATAATAGTATTCAATACCTTTATCCAATATTCTTAATACTATCGGGACCTCTCGACACAAATAGTCGGGGGCCCCAGACGCGTTTGTGGACTAGTGGCCATGGCCAGTCTGACACTGAGTACTACCAAAACAAATCAGAACAATTTCGTCTGTGTAACAAATAAGTGACTTTTTATTTGCTTAGATTGAACAATTTTATATGATTTCATTGAATATTAAATACAATTTGAGACATTTTGTATTTTGAGGTACTAACTACTGATGACAACTGATCTACATATAAACGTCTTGTTTAACTGAAGAACAAACTAGTTACTTCCGAGTACCGCTATTATTTAGAATATATCTTCAACATTGAATGATCTCAATTACATATTTTTTTTTTTAATTTTTTACTATTTTAGTTATAGATTTTAAAAACTGACATTAATTGGCTTTTATTTTAAGTATACCCACCAATTGCATTTATATTTTAAGAAAGAATATAAATTAAAAATTAAAAATTTTTATACATACCAAAACCACTTTGCAACTTCTTTTTATAGATTTGTCTTGAAGGTTTTCTCTTCTTATTAGCTAAAAATAATGAATAAACATAATACAATTTCTTTTCTATAGTTAATATTTTCATAATATTTTACTTAAAACAGAGCTAATTAATAATAATAATTATTATATATGTAAACATTTTAATACCAGTTTCTGGTTTATTTCTAATATTGTCAACACTGAAACATTTATCTTTTATGACACTTGTTTTCACTAATTCATTGTTATCTATATTATAAAACATTTAAAAAAAAGTTTTTAAAGAAAAGTTTAAAGACACAGCCTTAAGAAACACAGCCGGCAGCCAACTTGTGTGGAGGGGCCTGGCAATACTCTATGGCAAGTATGTTGATAGTTGACTCATTGGGGGTGACCAATGGGTGTCACCGGACAAATGGAAACTGGTGTCTGCCGACTGGGTTTCTTAACTTGAACAGAGTATCTAAGTAACAATACATTTTATGAATAATTATTATTATATAAAATGTATAAGTTCATCATAATATATCAATAGGCGTGTTTTAGTCTAGTTAATTCTCTACATTTTTAAATACAAATATATTTTGTCATCAATAATAGTAACTTACGGTAATCTGTCATGTCACTATCTGATGTTATTAAAAATGACCTTTTTCCAATTTTATTTTGAATGCATGATGTTGACTCACAATTTGGCAACAATTTACCTTTAAATTGTAAAATAAAAAAAAAACTTGTAAAATATATAAATACATTTAGTGAAAAATTTTATTGAATGATACATTTTACAATGTTTGTTTTAAACACAAAACATTTAGTAACTACTGCCATGTTTTCATGTTATAGGTAGGTACTTACTATTACTTGAGCTCATGGTAGAAGTTTAAATTTCAAATCACCAGCGCTTAAAAATAAAGTTTCTAAAATGAAAACAAAACGTTCGATTTAGTTTTACGCGATTATTTTCAATCACAGCCGAGTAGTAATTATTACATAGACAAGAACGAGACATAGGTACGAAGATCATAAAATACACATGTTTACCACAACAAGGATAAACATAAGAACCCGTTTACCTAACTGATTACCAACATTCATAATTGTTAACAAACAAATACGTGGTTTCAAAAGTCGCGGTTAAACTCCGGCTTTTAAGTCCGACTGGTCCGAGAAAAAAATGAGAAAAAATGTCCTTATTCATTGACGAGCGGTTAGTTCCACGCTCCGCACGTGCATGCGAGCACCAATAACTACTATCAACATCATATCTTATCAATTATTAATACAAGTGATAAGTGATTTTAATTATTATCATAAAGTATAAACAAGAATATTACCGTGCCTTCGATAATTCAGCGCTGCTGAAAGTATGATTGTATTTGTAGCATGATGTATGTGATAAGAAAGTATGATGAATATGATTGTGATGAAAACTAAAACCACGAACTAAGGTATACAGGACTGGAAACGATAAGGTTGGAGGGTGTGAGAGGTAAATCCTCCTTAATGTATACAATGAGCGGGGTACGGGCGCCCGTAACGGTAGTTCTTGTCAACACTTGCGCTATCTAGGTATCCAAAACACGAAATTAATAAATTGGTATGCTAATTTATTAACAATAACAGGAGCTTAATTTCCCGCCTTTTTCATGCTTCGTAAAATATATAATTATACAATATTATAATATATTATTATACCTACCTAACATAGTATAATTATAATTCATAAATATTGTGTCTGTTTGATCTTGACTTTGATGATCTAATGTTCAACTTTTTTAAGAAAAATTCATTCTAAATATTTTTTATAATTTTAATTTAATTTGTTTATCTTAAACTACACACGCAAATATGGTGAGGTGTTGTGTAATAAATTGTCTTTCACATAATGAAAAAAATAAAAATTTTTCATTATTTACCAAAAAATCCAAATATTCTAAAAGAATGGACCAACGTTCTATCTGAGGTTAATGGTAAAGATATATTATCAACATCACGAGTGTGTGAGTTACATTTCAATCCATGTGATATATCTCGGACATATTCGTGTTGGGGCAGTACCAGTTCTAAAACCACTCTAGAGTCAACTGAAGCAGCAGAAACCAAGGAAGTATAAATTAAATACTTAAATTGTTCTTATATACAGGGTGATTCTTTTATCAAACAACACTCATTATTTCAAAAAGTGTTAATATTTTTAAAAATATTTTTTTACTTAGTTTCAAGGAATTTACAAAACAACTTTTTTATTAAAAAATTATATTTTTTACTTTTTTTTATGACAACATGTAGTTTTAATTTGAAATTCCAAAACTTCATTATTTTCCAAGAATTTGTATACATAAAAATCGAATTTAGGACGATTAGTTCATGAGTTATAAGTATTTAAAGTTTAGATGAGCAGAATGGAGTGGTACGGGGTTACTCCGAGAAATGTTTGTCTACTACTCCGCTCATCTAAACTTTAAATACTTATAACTCATAAACTAATCGTCCTAAA
Organism: Neotoxoptera formosana; assembly: GCA_022818045.1. Lineage (NCBI taxonomy): Eukaryota > Metazoa > Arthropoda > Insecta > Hemiptera > Aphididae > Neotoxoptera > Neotoxoptera formosana. The sequence goes on along the minus strand of CM040630.1, from coordinate 46,814,388 downwards.
TTCGATTTTTTTGTATCAAAATTCTTAGAAACATATGAAGTTTTGGAATACTAAATTAAAACTACATGTTGTCATTCAAAAATATAAAAAAACTTAAAAAATTGTAAGGATAAAAAATATTAAAAAATATAATTTTTTAGTAAAAAAGTTGTTTTGTAAATTACTTGAAACTATGTAAAAAATATTTTGAAATAAAGAGGGTTGTTACTGTTGTTTGATAAAAGAATCACCTGGTAGTTATTAGTTGTGTACTCAGTGGCGTGCTCACGGGGGGGGGGGGGATCAGGGTGTCATATCCCCCCCCCATTGGATTTTTTTGTAATGATTTATTATCTACATGAAAAAAAAATTTAGGTTTAAAATTCAAGATTTTGGTTGTAGATTAGATCGCGTTCTTGTATTATAAATTCGATATTCAAGTGCGTCATGTTTATTGTCTCCGCACTCAGCATAACTCATAAGGCCCGTATCAATATGATGTTCTAAAAATAAACGTCCTGTTAATTGTTATTTCAATTTTTCCCGAAATGTTGAGACGGAGCTGATTTTATTACTATTAGTATTTATAACATATTTATATTGCATTTGCATTAATTTGCTTATTATCGTCTAATAAATTATACTAAATTAAATTAAAATATTATTTATAAATTATAAGCAAATATATGAATAGGTTCTACAATGATATACATGTTTATAGCATGATATAATATATTAATATTATAGTCGAATACTCGAATGCATGTCTAATTATAAAAATAATAAAGCAGAGCGACGGTGGCCGATGTCGATCCATAGTCGACCGGGCGGCAAAAATGGGAAAAATTTTATCTAGATAATTAATCAAATAAATATGTATTCAATTAAAACATTTTTTGAATAATTTTAAAATATTATTATTCGAATAAAAAATTATTCGAATCATTCTTTTTATAATTATTCGAATTATTTTTTTTATAATATTTTGAATAAAAATGTATTTAAATAATTTTCAAACATAATTATACTTGAATAAAATATGTACCTTTTATAGAATGATTATAGTTCTTCTAGTATGTCTACACTCTATATGTATATAGTATGTACCTCAGTAGTAACTATTGTTTATTATTACTTTATTTATCAATATTGAAGACGTTATTATTGTACATAGTAAATAGTCCAGTTTCAGTACTACATAGTACATAGTCTTAGCTTTATTATTTGAGTAAAAAATCGAATAATATTCAAACATTATTATTCGAGTAAGAAATTATTCGAATAATTTTCAAACATTATTTGAGTAAAAAACAATATTCGAATAATATAGTAAAGCTAGATATTCTCATTTAGTTAAAAACGAATTAATTTATTGTATATTTAAATTAATATATTATACTTGTATGTATATAATGTATTTTCAAATGGAATATTGTTTGAATAAAATGAATATCCCCCCCCCCTTTCAAAAAAGCTGAGCACGCCACTGTGTGTACTTAAAAATATTTATAATTTTCAGGATTTTTTACATAGAACTATAAAACCAAAACTAAACACTAATGCAATTCCATCAATATTTGAAGTAAAACATTCACAGAAAGTGCCACAATCTCCAGCAGCTTGTTGTAAAAAACTTGATTGGTCTGATGAGCCATTTACAATTAAACCTCTACCATTGTCTTTAAATAAATCTACTAGTCACTATAAATCTCAAGAGACTAGTTTGCAGGTAAGTATATTTTATCACACGAGTTATTATTTTTTTTTAAATATTGAATTTACAGAGGTAATCTATTTATTTGATTAGGTGGTTTTAATTGACTCGTTTAAAAGGTTGTTGGAAAATTTAACCAACATAAATTTGCCTGTAGGTTGGAATTATTTTTATGACCAAACAGCAGTCACTTATTGTTTCATAATATATTTAAGAAGTGAAAGCTGTAATTGAAAGACAAATTGTTTTAACATCAGAATCTATTATACATTTGTATGCTTATGAGTTATGACAAATTAGTTGATAAAGAAAAACTTTTGATTAATTTACAATATCCATTTAATTTAACAGACTTGGAAAGAGTTATCATAATGATTTCCCAAAAACAAATCTGTGTGGGTGGACCAAATGCACTAAATTACCCAGGTTAATCTAATATACATATATAAGTTTCTAACATTTATTTCACAAAAACTAAATATATATTATGTATATAATTAAATATAATATAAATCATTTTATTGAAAGGTATCACCGATAGAAATTCTAAATTAGAAATGAACAATGTTTGGCATCATTTAAATTGTCCCCGTATAATTTCTATGAAACGAAAAAGAAGTGTACAATGTCAAAAACTACTTGCAAAATTTCGGATTAATAATAGTAAATTAAAACACAGTGCTAGAAAATGTATTACAAACAAATTGGAGGTTCACTTACACCAAATAGAAGAGTAGAAGACTCTTTTATAATGGTATTTTAAAAAACAAAAGAAAACTTATTAAAACAAATAAAAGGTTTGTATATCATATTATAGTACAGTTTCATTAAAACTTTTATAATAAAAATTAATTATAATTTATTTGAATCAAGATATTTGTCAAAAATTGAAGACCTTAATAACAAGCTTGGAACTATACAAAATCAACAAAACATACTTCAAGGAATTTTTATAACAAGCAAATTGAATAATTCAAAAAGTAGAAGATATTCTAAAAACTGGATTTTGCTATGTGTTCTTTTTCATATAAGGTTTGAAAATATGTTTAGTGTTTTTTTATTTTAAAATCACATGTTCATTGATTTTTTGTACTTTGTTTTAGATCACCGGCTGCTTATACATTCTTGAGAGAGCAAAACATTTTACCTTTCCCATGTCCTCGAACAGTTTGTCGATATTTATCACTTATTAGGTCACCCTGTGGTTTTGATGAACAATTTTTTCAGCTTTTTAAAAAAAACTTATCAATGCTATCTGAAAAGCAAAAGCATGGAGTACTTGCATTTGATGAAATCATGCTTCTTGAAAGTTTAGGAGTAAATTCAAATACACTTACTTATAGCGGTTTGGAAAATCTGGGCAATGATTTATCATCTGACCAGACAGGTATTGAATGAAAGCTAATCATGGATTAGTTTTTGTATTTCAGAGTTTAGGAGCAAATTTTTGTCAGCTAATAGGAGGTTTTGCTGCAAAAGGTTCAGTTAAAGGTATTTATATATTATGTTCATTGTGTGAAATGCAAATCTAACAATTGGTATCCCTATTAGTTACTTATTTATTTATGTATAATGTGATATTTTGTAATTAAAACTTGTAATAATAGTTAGTGAACAAAATACATTTTTTTTTTTTTGTGTATTTATATAATAATAATAATTATAATAGTACTAAAATAAATAGTTAAATGTTTGTGTTATTTTAAGTTATATATATGATATTTTATAGTAGTATTCTTGTGTAGTAATACCATGAACTATGTTCAGTAGGTATGATCTGTTTTTTTATTTAAATAACTTATTAAATTAATTTAATAATAAATGTAGACATGTAGTCAATTTCTTGTATTACTTTGCATTTAATGTGATATTTTATGGTTTAAGAATAAATAATATGTAATTAGTAAATACATTATAAAAATGTACCTATTTATATATTATGTTAAATGTATATGTTTATTGTGAAATATACTTACCTTTTTAATTAAAGCTTGTAATTTTTATGTTTCTATGAGTTCCATTTGATACTAAATAATAACAAAAAAGTGAGGATAACAATCTTTCATCAGGTTTTAACTTTTAAAGGTGTAGTACTAGCTCAATTGATAATAAAAGCTAGGTATATTGCTTCTTGAAGCTATTGGTGCCAAAGTTGATGGCATTGTATCTGACGGTGCCAAGACTAATAGAAGAATGTGGTCAGTATTTGGTATAAGTGGTGAAATTAATAATGTTCAAAACTATATAGTTCACCCAATGGATGGTAAATGAAAAATTTTCTTTTTTTCGGATGCTCCACATTTACTAAAAAATGTAAGAAACAAGATTCATGATAAGAAATTTCTTAGGGTAAATATAATTCTTAAATAAATATACAAATATTTTATACAATAAACAAATAATTAAAGGTGCATCCAAATAAGCCACAAGTAAGCTGGTACCATTATAAAACTGTATATGAACTTGATATATCACAAAATCCTACTGTACCTACTCGTTTATGTCCAAGAATTACACATAGACACTTCAATTTGGATCATTTTTCTAAAATGACTGTGAAATTTGCTTGTCAGGTAAACATATTAGAATCATAATAACTAATTATTAACAGGTACATTTTTGTAGGCTTAAAATTATTTTTAAAATTCATTTTGCAGGTATTAAGTGATTCTATGGCAAAGGCAATACGGTTTTATAGAGAAAATCAAAGTATGGACATACTAAAAACAGTGAAGAAACTGAGAAATTTACATTGGTTTTTACTCGACATTTGATGCTCTTAATCGTAAATATCCTGCTGAAGGAATCAGGAAGAATAGCAAAGATTTTGAAGTCTGTATTGAACAGATATTTTTTTTTTACATTTCATTTTTTTATCATACATTTTAGGTTTTAAATGACACATTACAGTGGTTAGATGAATGGCAAAATAACATTATTAATAGAAAAATTCATAAAGATGAATTTCCAACTAGTAGTACTGCCAACGGATTACGCGTCACATTAAGATCTACAATTGGTTTAACCCAATACCTGTTAGAAGATTGTAGGTTCAGTTATGTGTTAACAAATAAGATGAATCAGGATCGCCTAGGCCCTAGAGGTTAAGAACTATTTTGATTCAAATTTTTTTCCATAGTATTAAAATGAATGAAAAAAATGTTTTTTTGTTCAATAGCAATTTTTTGGTTCTATTCGGCAAGCCAATGGCCCAAATGATCATCCTACCATCCTAACACTATAACATTCCTACAAGTTTATAAATTACTTTCAGTCTATTCAATACGTAAGCCCCCCAAAACTGGCAATTGTCAAATTTTAGATACATCAATACCAAAATTAACAATAGGAGACATAAAAGAAATATTTCAATCTGAACCATCAGAAAGACAAGAAAAAATTGAAAGGCTAAAAATGTTATTAAATAGTATGGTAACCGAAAATAATTGGAATTCAAATGTAGATGTTGCATTTGAAGACCATAATTACTGCATACAAACTAAAGCAGCAGCAAAAGAATGTGTGATTTATTATATATGTGGTTATTTATATAAGCAAATACTAAAACACACAAACTGTAAATTATGTCTGAATGATTTAAAAGGTAGCTTTATGTTTTATTTTACTTATTATTTATTGTTGGTAAAACATATATGTAATTTACTAATATTGAACTCTAGGAAATGACTTGGATGTAAAACAACCTGAAGCCGCATTTACTAATTTGAAAACAAGAAGTTACCTGATATATCCAAATCACAACTTTTTCAAACTAATATCAGCCATAGAGGAAGGTTATGTCAAACAGTACAGATTCTGACGTTTTTAACAAAACAATTGATCATGTTCTTGAAGAACATGGTGATTTACTGACATTTCCTTGTAGTGATTATAAAACTGAAATAATGACTAATATTTTCCAATACTACATCACTATAAGAATGAAACAGTTTACTTTGTCACAAAACAAACAATTAAAAAAGAAAAGTTACAAAAAAAAAAAATTATCAAAACTTATTACTACATAATAGGTACCTACTTTATAAATTATAGCCTATAGGTAATAGGTTAATAAAATAGGTTCTATTTTTAGTTCTATTATTATATTTTGTTTATACCTATTTTTATTTCATAAATGCTACCTATATATTTAATAGGTACCTATGTCTTTTTTCCATGATATTATGTTACCAACTAAATACTATCATACAATAAATTATTAAAAATTATAGTAAATATCTATATTATATAATAATATTTTGAAATCAATAAATCATGATACCTACATCCTACATTCAAAAATATAAAAACTAATAATAAGAACCACTCAAATATTTAATTATTTTTTTACACATTACACCTAATATATTAAGTATTTTTTTATTATATTGTGTTTGGGTTGCTACTTGCCAGTTGCCATGACAATTGTTTAACCTTAACGAATCTGTTTTTCAAAACTTTTTGGTTGAAATGCATAACTGAGAAATATCAAAATCATTAAATAAATAATAATAACTATAAACTCGGATAGCGGCCGCCGGCCAAGAGTTGAGCGTTAGTGTTGATTAGAACCGAAATTCCCTCGTCCCCGCACAATCATAATATTAAGGTGTACTCGTATCAACATTCGTTTCCAGTCCTGTATATTATCTTATAGTGTTTTCCATATGTCTGCACCAGTGCGGTTAGTTGCACGTACAGCGTGCAAATGATAACACACATAATCTTGCTCAGTGCAGTCAATTTAAGGAGCATCTGAAACATAATTCAGCAAATAATTATGATGATATCAATTATTTCATTTTTGATAACTAACAATCTATTTTTAATTTTTCAATGCCAGATTGAGTGATTGTTTTGCTATTTCATCTCGTGAGTCTGTTGAACTTAATTGAAAATTGAAATTAATTCTTGCTCTGTCTACTTACTACGTGTAGAAGTGTGAAGACATTATCATGGCCCAAACTGACAGTCACTTTAATTTAAAAGTGGCTAAAGGTGACCACTCGTACTGTTTCATGTTAGAGAAATCAGCCATTGATTTCATTATTCAAGCTGGTAAGTATATGAAATTGTTTTAAAGTCATTAACATTTAAATTTTGTGCTGCTCGGATATGCGGTCTGCAATCATACTATAATATGTAGATTGCATATCTGAGCAGCAATAAATAAAAAAATAAAAGATAAAATTGTATGTAGGTACGTACCGTATATTGTACGGCCGCTGTCCGTTTTATTATTAAATACCTAAATAAAAATTACACATGTCTTTAAAAATGTATTATGTAAAAATGATTATAGGGCCTAGTAATAGTTTACCAACGGTTCTATCTTTTTTGCAAAGTTGTATAGAAAATGGCTCAATCAATATGAACATTAATGAGTTGTATAATGAAAAAACAAAACTTCATATTTCAATTCCTGAAAGGTAAAATTAAAAGTATATTGTAGTGAATTGTAGTACCCACCTACCTAATTAATAGATTCAGTATTACATATATTTTTATTTTGTAGAACCATTTTCATTGACTTTTCATTACCTTTACTATGCACATTTTAATAATTCAGAAAATCACCCTGTGTGCGTGTTTTTATTAATCCTTTATTGAAAACGTTGACGGTAATTAATATTATAATTTTAGAGACTTAAATTATGAAGTACCCATCAATACCTCATTATCTTCACATTGTAATATAGAGAGCATCTCCGAACATCATACTTCTAAGGACTCATACAATAGTAAGTAAATGTTAATGTACGCTAAAACTTAAATAATGAGTAATTGTAAATTACTATGTTTGTCATTTTTGCTGCTGTTGAAAGTTAAAGCTTAGATGGACCAATAACTTTAGTATTAATATTAATAAATAACACGATAATATGATTATGTATAAGTATAATATATAAGTAACATACAACTTGGACAATTATTTGTAACTATACACACGTCCGTGTAAGTGGTTTTTACATACATTGAAAGGCCCTATATATAGGGTGATTCATTTAAGTGGGTACACTAATTATCTCAAAAAGTATTAACTTTTTTTATTTACTTCTACGTTTATGTTTTTCTAAAACCGTATAATATTTAAATTTTTTTCACCCATATATTTATTAGTGAAACCACTATCAACTTTTGATTTTCAAGTGGTAACATATAATAAAAATATCATGAATTAATAATCCCATTTTTATTGTGAATTTAGGTGTTAGCATTTTTATTTTTCGTTGATTCGTTTGCGAGATACAGCTCCTCAAAATATGGTTATAAATAAGACAAAAAATTACATGTACTTAATTGTGAGTTGAACAATAAATATAATTTGAATTGTATTGTTTAGATGACAAAGTAATATCTACACAGAATCAGAATGCTACAGCATTGTGGACTGATGGAATAACCAGATTTATGCTTGAAAGGTATGCCAAGTGGATGAATTTTATTGGGCCAATGAAAAAGTTGATATGTGGAAGCAAATAGCAACAGACATCTACAATGAACTTGGAGTAAAATTTTCATTTATCCAAGTTTAAAATCGCTTCAAAACCGTTTGTAAAAGAAAGAAATTAGTAATAAATAATAATAGGCAAACAGGCGCATCTCGTATGGATGACACATTTGAATGTGAATGGAATCAAATTACTAATAATGACGATAGCATTCTACCGGAAGTTTTACGTAATACTACAAATGTTGTGATAAATAAAAAAGATTTTGAGAACAACCCCAAAAAAATAAAAAATAAATCTCCGCAATTATTATTATTAGAATTTTTAAAAGAAAAAGAAATTCAAAAAGAAAAAAGACACCAGGAAAAAATGGAATTAATTAAAAAACTTTTTGAAACATAGTCAATATTTTATACATTATTAAATTATTTGTTGTATTATAAACACAAAACAGTATTAATTATATTTTTCATTATTTTTAGTTGTTAAATTTATTCATATGAGTTGATTTTTTTGTTATGATCTGTATTAATTTTTTTTATGTTAAAGAATAAATACATAAATGTTACATTACAAATAGGGCATTTTATTGTTTTATATTAAATTTGTTATTAAGAAATAAGTTTATTTTTTTGTTACATTGTATTTCATTATACTTTTTATTAAATTTGTGAGTAATAAACTATAATAACAAGCGCAGTTATTTACAAAGATATAATATAGGAAGTAGAATTTGTTTTGTTATTAATTTTTAGTTTAAAACATCATATAGTGGTTGCATAGGTAATTACAATTTTTACTAGTTAAATATTTTACAATGCATAAATAAAATATGTAATTTCACATAAATTGTAAACTATTTTGTATTGCTTCACGCTTTCTTTCACCATTTCTTTTGAGTATCATTTCTGAATCCATTATATTATCTGGTTCTTCGACTACACTCAAATCATCTTCATCGACATCTTCAGGTATAATGTGGTCATTCATATCAATGCATAAATTATGTAGTACACATGATGATACGATAAATTTTGTTATTTTATCTACAGAATGAATGTCTAATTGCAGCAACTGTCTAAATCTAGATTTTAGGAGTCCAAATGAATTCTCAATTAACACTCTAGTTGCACAAAATCTTTTATTAAAGTATCTCTGGGTTTCCGTTAACCTTCCGTAATCTTTGTATGGAATAAGCAACCACTCTCGTAAACTGTATGCACCATCACCAATTAAATGAAATTTTTTACCACATTTAATTGGGAGCGTTTTGCTCAAATCTGATAATGCAAACACTCTAGAATCATGTATTTTACCAGGGGCACCTGTAAATACATCAACAAATCTCTTTTTGTAGTCACATACACCTTGAAGAGTAATTGAAGGTGTGTCATGCCTATTTGTATAGGTACTTTTTATTTTATGAGCAGGAGTTCGGATTGGAATTGAAGTTCCATCAATACATCCAATAACACCTGATATTCCTGATATCTACATTAAAATAGACATATTTATTAATTAATTGTACAAAATGTTAATACAATTAAAAGCATTAAAAAATATAATGACTTTATTGTAGTGCTCCCTCACCACTAGGGAACAGATTTTATTGTAAATACATATTATTATTGGAATAAGATATTTTAAACCTGATAAAAAATGTGTACAATTTAGATCATTCTAATTAATTTTAGTTAAAGAATAATTATGTATGTAGGAAAAATCATGCCCTAAAACATTTAGAAATAAGTATTTAGAGATACATATAGGACTAAATGCAACAGAATCACTGGACATTGGACTCACACCACTTGATGTGGCTAATTTGAAGTATACCCGCATTACATTAGTTGATGTAGATCGTTTGTTCGGTGAGAACAAATTAGTAAGTACTATAAATATATGAAATAAACAAACCTTTTGAAATTCATGAGCTAATTTCTCAAATCCTTCATTAAAATTTATGTATGTTGAACAAATATCAATCAAAAAATCCATAACTCTGTTATTAATACGGTACAGTACTGTGTAATGAGTCCAACTCCAAAACGTTCCGACACATCACGTAGACAACATTTATTTGCAGAAAACCTATATACGGCACAACATTTTTTTACGATACAAAAACATAAAATAGGTATTGTGTAGGTAGTAATATACCATAAATATGATAAAATATGAGTCTCTGGAGAACAAACTGTAATTGTGTAAGGAATCTCTTTAGGAAAAAAATTGGATTCTTCAAATTTGTCTATGATAAAATAGGCAGTAGTCCGTTCCATACGAAAATGATTTTTAAACTAGAAGCATAAAAACAATGTAGGTTGTAGGTATGGCATTCTTATAGGTACATTATTTGAATCCCGGAATAAAAATCCCCAGATTACATTATTGCATTACATTAATTTATATTAATTATTATTATTTGTATAATACATTAAGTATATAGCTATCAAAAACCTACTTATAATTAGAAAAATTAGCAACTATTTGTAGTGAACATTATATAATATATTGATTTTTTTATTTTTTGACTGAAAACTATAATATATAGTATACCTATTTGTAACTACATATTTTTTTATTACAACTTTTTTTTAATACAGAATTTATCTAAAATTATTTATAGGTACCTAATATTATATTTTAATATATTGATTTTTTGATTGATAACTTTAATATATAGTGTAGGTACCTATTTGTAATTAAATATTAAAATCATTTTCATATTGTGGTTGTGAGTAATATTGTAGGCTGGCGATTTTTTTTCCTAGGGTCAGGGATTTTTTTCCCGGAGTCGTTCTCGTCGGGGGATTTTTATTCCAATTACCACATTATTTTATTTATGTTAAGAATTAATTTATAAAAATTTAACAAAAAATAATTCTACTACCAAGTGCCCGATCATCAGCCAGACCGACACTGCTTAACACTATAATACTACGTAAATTGTTAGTATATTATTTTTACTTGTTGATCGGAATAATTGTGTACAACATCTATTATATAATTGGATATTTTTGGTTTAATATTTTTTAGAGGTGTATTAAAAATGAATTCGATAACGTCCTCATCTTCGTCATCGCTACTTGATAAAAAATATAAAATTGCAGCTTTCTTTGGCTCATTCATATTCATATTCATATTTTAATTACAAATTCCCTAGTATATTTATACGAATTTATACTTAATTTAACTATATTATAATAATATATTAGGACAATTAATAATTATAGGTTTCAAATATCAATGTTTATTGTTTATTTGTTTATCAGAAAATTAAATAAAGTTAAAAGATGTATAATCAATAAAAGATAAGGTGCACCGTCATGAAGAGCTCGTGCGATTATCACTGCACCGAGGGCAAGAAACTGGCCGAGTGCAAGCATATGGAACATAAAAATCCGCACTAGTTGTGCACTGATATTTCATATGAAACATAAAATAATTGCACCAGTGCAATAGTGCAGTCATGTGGAAAACACTATTAGTTCGTGACTAAAACATAAATCTCGCTATCACAGTTGTATCATCATTGATATGATTATTATTTATTTTGATTATAAACAATAAAAACCACGAACTAAGATAGTATGGACTGGTAACGAACTGACGGGCGGGTGACGGGGAGCCGGGCCGCTTATGGAATGGAGTAGGTCTGTGCGAGGTGGAAATGCGGCAAGTGCGGATATAGCGCTACCACGGACTAGGATGGAACTATTACTATTATTTAATATTTGTATTATTTGTATATTATGTATTAACAAGTTAAAGATATCACTCTCAGGCATTCTGCTTTAATTTATAACCTAGAGCTCTTAAAATTTTTTTATTCTTTGCTGACAATTGTATTACTTTATTTGATGTGGACGGTAACACTCTAGTCTTATGACTAATCAAAGTAGCTCGAAGTAATGGACTTTTATTGAATTTTAATCCCATTTCAAGATTCGTAACGTTTAATATGTAGCACGATTGTCAGTGCTTCACCAAAATTATCAATCAGATTATGATCTTGATTAACTAGTTGTATGGTTATTGAATCAATATTTGTTTTATTTAATTTATAATATATCAAATTTGGGGGCGACTGAACTACTTTTGTTCCTGTCCTCCCACTTGGGAAAAACTCATAAATCGAATGACTTTGGAGATGGTTGTTGAATGATCCTTGAGCTATATTATACATCACTTTTATAGAATTAATTGTATTCAAATTTACAGCTTTTTCCGATCGATGAATTGCATATTCTGGCTTATATTCTCGATTATGAAACCCAAATACAGACGCCATACTATATGGAATATTAAACTTTAGTATTCCATTACATTTTATATATGATCTGAAATCATGAGGATCAACTGAAATGTCAAATGATAACTTGACTCTGTTTTTTTTATTAAAGAAATCTACTTGTTCATTAACTCAAGCTTTTATATCTTCAATTTCATAACACCCCTCTTCTAGTGTAATAAAACATGGTATGATATTATTGTTATAGTCTGCTATTAACATTTCAAATTTATTATTATTTCTGTTTATATTTGGGAATGAATTAAATGTTTGTAAACATAACAAAGCTATTTCTGAGTCCTCGTGCACGTTTATAGATGGAAAATAGTTTGTAGATAATTTGGTTGTATTCCCATTTAAACTTAAAGTAACTGTCTCATACATTGTAAATCTTAGTTAAAAATTTAATATTCTAGATCCACAACGTTTAATATGTAGTACAATTGTTAGTGCTTCATTAAAATTATCAATCGGATTATGATCTTGATCAACTAATTGGATAATTATTGATTCAATATTTGTTTTGTTTAATTTGTAATATATCAAATTTAGAGGTGACTGAATCACTTTTGTTCTTGTCCTCCCACTAGGGAAAAACTCGTAAATCGAATGACTTTGAAGATGGTTGTTAAATGATCCTTGAGCTATATTACACATCACTTTTATAGAATTAATTGTATTCAAATTTACAGCTTTTTCCAATCGATAAGGAGTTTCAAATTTATATTCTCGTTTTTCAAACCCCAATACAGATGCCATACTATTTGGAATATCAAACTTCACTATTCCATTACATTTAATACATGATCTGAAATCAACAGGATCAATACTTATGTTGAAAAATATCGTAGTATTATATTTATTATTTAACTCTAGTATCTTTTTTTTAATCGCATTGTTAATATCCTCTATTTCATAACATCCTTCATCCAGCTTAAATGGATAAATGTTTTTATCACTGTGATGATTTTTACCAGAAATTAATTCTATACCAATTGTGTTGTTAGTTGAATTTATATTCGGAAATGAATTATAAGTTTGTAAACATAACAAAGCTATTTCTGAATCCTCGTAAACATTTAGATGTGGAAAATAATTCGTAGATAATACAGTTGTACTTCCAGTCAAACTTAATGTAACAGATTCATGCATTGTAAAAATTCAAGACATAAATGTCCACAATTAATTGTGTTGTAATCTTGATAATTAGGATAATTGTATACAATTTTATTCTTTTTAAAGTAATTCTGTAATTCAGTTGGCGGCGGTAAATCACCAAAGCTATCAAAACAAACTTAATCGTTATTTTTATGAAACGCCACCCAATGGGTTCCATCACCTGAAGATATGTCTAAATTTAATATACCACATTCGATTTTATACGGTTTTTTCGGTAAGTTATCACGTGAAAAGATTCCACGGAAATGGTTGATTTTTAACTCTGCAACATATTTTATAATATCTCGAGATAAAAGTGGTCTGTTAGGTAGCGTTTTCATCAGTTTTTTTTCTTTGACATATTTTTGTTTGAATATAAGCCACCACCTTTTTTTCTTTTTGAATTTTGTATTGCATTATACACACTGGCACCTCCAGACATCAAACTACCGAGTGCTGATAAGCCCGTAAAAATAGGTATCAAAGGAATTACACCTCCAGACTGACCTGGTGTTAAAATCAATCTTTTACCACCAATTTTTTTAAACATTCTTTTTTTCTTTTGCTGCCAGTATTCCATTTTTTTTAATTTTTGTAACACGTTTCTTTTTACCTTACAACCTATATCTATTTTTTGTTTAGCTTTCATAACGTTTGTTACTATGTTTCAAACAGAAACTATTTATAAGATGGTTTACAAAACCTTTGTCAGTATTATTTGATTTCCACTTGCAGGCTGAACGTGTCATCTATAACTGATTATAAATTTTAACTTTTGGAGTATTTATAAAAAAATGGATTTGATTGAGCAGAAAGATAAATTAGATATTATAAACGTAGATGTCCAAACAATAAAAAAACCATCAAGACACGGACCGTTATTACCTGATACTATACGTGCTATAGCAGTTGGTCCTAGTGGTTCAAGTAAAACAAATATAATGTACAATTTAATCACTCACGAAAACGGACTGAGATTTGAAAATATTTATTTATACTCAAAAACTTCTAATCAGGAAAAATATGTTTTATTGAAAAAAGTAATGGATGATATAAAAGGTGCTAATTTTTTTATATTTACAAGCGGTGATGAAGTTATAAAACCAAATCTAACTAAGAAAAACTCTATCATGATTTTTGATGATATTATTACAGATCCTGCTATAAGAGAATACTCCTCAATTTGCCGGCATTCTGGTGCTAGTTCTGTATTTTATCTAGCACAAACATATTCAAAAATACCGAAACAACTAGTGAGAGATAACTCAAATTTTTTAATAATATTGAAACAAGATGATACAAATTTACGACATTCATTTAATGATCATTCAATCACGGATATGGATTTCTCAGATTTTCGGAAAATTTCTCATTTATGCTGGAATCATGATGATTATGGGTTTATGGTTATTGATAAGACCCGTGAAGTTAATGAAGGAAGATATAGATGTGGTTTCCATATGTTTATTAAAATAAAATAAAATTTATATATATATATATATATATATATATATATAAACGTAACACTGTTAGTATCTGCATAGTATTGTTAGTAGTCATACGATTCAGTTATATGTATATACGAGTTGATTATTTACAATGAATAAGAACAAAATTTTGTTAGAAAATTTGATAACATCAAAAAAAAATATTAATCGCAAAATAATGGATATGAAACGTGGTGTTATAGATTCCGACAACTATTTCCGTGAAACATTTAAACCAATAATTGAACCATTAAGTAAACGAATGGAAATAAATACTCAATGTAACTCACAACCAGCTGATACAAAAAACATAGAAATATCATACAATAGCGATAATGACGATGAAACTGATGATGAATCAAATTTATCATTTAAAAATTTTTTTAATAAACGTCCTAAATCACAACGTTATGATAAATCTTATGGTATGTATTATGATACAGCTAGTGATACATACAAAATAGGAGATCACTCTGTAACTTTTGCTCATGGTAATTTACAATTGCTTGATAGATACTATCCATGGACTGAAGGATTATGGTCTTTATTATGTGAGAAAAACCCGAAAAAAACAACTGTACAGGATATGGAATCTTATTATGATATTTTGAAAACTTCCCGTGTTCATTTAAAAGCAGATGGGAAACCCAAAACCTCAAAATTCCATAAATGGTCAACCGTTGTAAAACCACTGTACGAACGAATGAAAAATGAAGAAAAACAGTTAAACGAAGAAATAGCTAAAATTAACAACTCTAAAATTCCTCAAATAAGCTTGAAACGATTTAACGATCATTTATCTAGTTCGAACGCTAAACGTAGTAATGTTCATAATAATACAACCATATCAAATACGCCATTTGATTTTAATCCTACAGCAAACAGTTCAATGTCTACAGATCCTCCAATTGAGAAGATGTTTAATTTTACTTCATCGCCACAGACTAAGAATGGTTCTGGTTTATATAAAGATGTAATACCTCAAACACAATTAGTTTATTATGATGATCCAAATGAATTAGTAACTAGATTACATCTTTTGACATCATCTCAAAGTGTCGGTAATAACGGTGTTAATAATGAAATTATATCTATTTTAGAAGAGTTACGTGAGAGGAATATTATAGAGTAATGTCAACATTAGAGAATATAGCTAATGAGCTACATCGACCGGCAAGAAAAATATTTCCTAGACGTAGTGTAGTAACTCGGTTTAAAGACGATCTTTGGCAAGCTGATTTAATGGATATGCAGTCTCATTCTAAAAAAAATTATGGTTTTAAATATATTTTAGTTGTTATTGACACATATACAAAATATGTATGGGTTGAATCGATAAAAAACAAAACAGGAAGAGAATGTACAAAAGCTATGTCTAATATATTAAAAAAAGCTACACCAAAATTGTTACAGACAGATAATGGTACAGAATTTTATAATAATCAATTTCAAGATTTAATGAACAAATATAAAATTAAACATTACAGTACATACAGTGTTATCAAGTGTTCAATTGGTGAACGTGTTATACAAACTCTTAAAAATAATATAAACAAACATTTCACTGCAACTGGTACATGGAATTGGCATAATACAATATCGAAAATTATACATAACTATAATAATTCGAAACATAGAACAATCAAATGTACACCAAATGAAACTCGGATGAATACAAGGAAAATTAAATTTAATACACATATTATAAATACTAAAACATTATACAAACCAAAATTTAAAATTAATGATAGAGTAAGAATATCTAAGTATAAACACATATTTAGTAAAGGATATACGCCAAATTGGACAACGAAAATATTTACGATTTCAAACATTTTACAAACAAATCCAATAACTTATCAACTAAAGGACGGATCAAACAATATAATTTTAGGAGGTTTTTATGAACAAGAAATTAAATTAACTGATTTCCCAGACACTTTTCTCATTGAACGTGTTATAAAAAAAGTTAAAAATAATATGCTTGTTAAATGGCTAGGTTTTGATTCAACTCATAATTCATGGATAACATCGGCAGATATTTTAAAATGAAATTTTTTTTGTATATATGTATGTAATATGTAATAGTTTTATAAAAATAAAAAAAAAATAAAAATATTAAGCGTTTAATTGATTATTTTACCTGTTCTCCTATCACTTTATTAAACGTGCTGAAAAATTGTGAGCGTTATCTAACGATATTATTAAACATTTTTTAATTAGATAATACTGCTAGACAACATTGCTACTTTAATTTAAATTTGTAATGTATAACAAATCTCAGAATCTAACATAGATATTGATTCTCCTAATTTATTTAAGTTGAATTAATTTTAATTTTTTTTTTCTAGTTTGTAATGACCATAAGCTAATGTATTTATCCCATCTTCCATTATATATCGTTTATCATCGTTAGCACTTAAGACAAGTTTGCTCATTGTTTTCGAATGAACAACATGTTTATTTGACTGAATAAAGTTCATGTCTCTATGAGTTTGCTCATCTAAAAGAGATCTATGGTTTATAAAAGCATTTAATACATCCATATAATTATCGAATTGCATATGATTTTTAATTATATATTTTTTTACACCTTTCGCCTTTTTTTCTTCAATATCGTCTACAGTTTTGTAAGCATATAATTTCGGTCTTAATGAAATAAATTCTTTCAAAATTGTTCCTTTCATTTCATCCTTAAAGTAGCCTGGTTGGTTTTTATTAATGCTGCTATAACAATAATGGTCTTTAGGATAATTTGATGTATCGAAATACGGTAATAAATCATTTTTTAAGTCTTTGAAAAAGTTTTCTGTTTGAATAGCATATACTAAAGAATCAGTATCTGAATACAGAGAACTAATTTTGGTACCATACTTTTTCTTCATTACATTATAGTGGAATTCGTACATAAAAATTTTCGAGACGTCCAAAATTGTGAATCCTACATAAATCGCCTTATCGAATTTAATAGTTTCCTTATGTTGATGAATAGCC
>CM040630.1:46611900-46796210 GCA_022818045.1 Neotoxoptera formosana | reverse complement strand
CTGTGCTATTTATGCTTCAGTTAGCAGTTTATTGTTTGTGACTTGTGTATCGACTTTCTTTTGAGATATTAATTATGGATAAGCGTAAAAGAAACGTTAACTTCAGTGCTGCGAAGGAAGAACTACTTGTGGAGTTGGTAAAAAAGTACCAAAGCACAGTAGAAAATAAAAAAACAGATATGGTGATGTGGAAAGAAAAAGAGGAATGTTGGAGGAAGATTTCTGAAGAATTTAATGGTCAAGGAGTGTTAGTGGCACGAAGTTGTGCACAGCTGCAATTAAAATACAAAAATTTAAAAAAAGTTGTTAGGAAAAAAAGTGCATCAATAAGGTAAGTGTGATCGTGATTTCATTTGTGACTATTCCAATTTCGTATTCATATTATTCATATTTTCTTTCCTTGTATTTAAGATTTGAACATCTAAAGACAGGTGGTGGAAAAGACCTTTCCCAAGCCCTTAATCATAGGGAAGAGAAGCTGAAAAGCATTATTCAATTGTCCGTAGATGGTCTCCAATCTGAATTCGATGATGATACGGAAGCCATGAGTACTGATAATTTATTTGACGGTGAGCTCAAATTATTTTATTATACAAAATAGTTGCTGAACAGCTTATCAAAATGTTGTATATTTTCTTAAACTTCATGTCTTATGTTCTTATACTGACAATACCTATTCACTATTCAGACAATGAATTAATGGACAATGATGGGTACTATGTAGACAAGGACAACGAAACATACTATGTGACTGGTAAGACCATATTACATTTAATTAGTCTTTTAAAAGATACTTTTAGATTCTGACAGAGTTACGTTTTAAAGATTTTTAGCTAAATAGTTTTAATTAAAAACATTTAATTTGCTGCAGAATAAATTATATTAACATTGATGCATGTACATGTTACATAATATATACATAATATTAACATTTTTGCAAATTATAATTTTAATAATTTAACTTAACAGTGATGCCTGATTTAACTGAGGACTCAATACCATCAACTTCAACCAATAAACAGAGTAAGTTTCCAAATTTTGCATATTGTGTGTAGGTATTTCCTGATACCTTTTCAAGCTTTTTTCTCATAATATTATATTTTGATTATTATCTACCAACCTCATTCATGATAATAATATCAAATTTTATATTCAATTAACATAACAAAACAAACATTATATTTAAAACAATATTTTATTAATACAAATAATACATTATTATACATTATATACATAATTTCAATATTAACAATGTCTATTATTTTTTTTTTTATTTGAAATCATCATAACTTACAAAAATGTAATTCATTTAATATAATAATTATAAACATATATAAGTATAAAACAAATTAAAAAAAACAAACAAAAGGAAACAAGTATACACAAATAGTAATCAAATTAAATACAACAGTAGATTTTAAAATATTATTATCATAATCTTATTTTTAATTACAATTTTCATTTAAATAACAAGTTAACTATTTATGTTGTCATGAATATGCTTTAGTTTTTCCAGAACCGGCCAGGAAAGAACACATAAATATAGATGTCCCCAGTACTTGTGAAACTAATGAGGCAGGAAGAAGCTGTACCGACTTTGGTATGTTAAAGTAAACTTGCCTACAACAAAATGCACAACAAAATAATATATCTATGCTAATAAAAGCCTTTTTTTTAAATTTTATATTTTTACAATAATACAAATTATGTACAAAGAATCTTTTTAATTATATATCATTTTTTCAGGTGCAAGTGTCAGCCAATGGGACGTGGTAACTCATCAACATTTAAAACATATTAAAAGTACTCCCCTCAGAAAAAATAGTGAGTTTTGCATTTTTGAATTTATTTTATTCAGCATTTGTATAACATATTACCTATATTTACCTATTATATTTTAGAAAAACATTTCAAAAGCCGATCCACCGAGGCAACAAACCTTTTGCAGCAAAAAAACAAATTAGCTGATTTACAAATAAAAGCGTTGGAACAGGAAATTGGAATAAATGATATTCGAAAGAGGAACGCTATATTAAAAGAAGAAAAAATGAAATTAGAAATAGAACTTTTGAAAACAAAATTATATAGTTCAAAACATTAATTTATTTGTATTACTTTTTTTTATTATTATTATTATTTTTTTTTTCTTACATAAATTATGTATATATTTATATACACCTTAAACATTTTATTAATATTGTTATTACTTCACAAAATGTAAAAGTTATTATTATTATTATTTTTTTTTTGTTATTTGTTGCTACATAAATTACTTTAAGCATTTTATTAATATTGTTATTACTTCTGTTAATATTATTATTTGTTTTTGTTACTGTAATTTTCAAATCATTTTAAATAATTAAAATAAAGTTCCTAAATCTTAACTTTAATTTCTATTTACTTACCATATAACTGTTCAACCTCACTGTAAATTGGCAAAGTGGTCCCTGATCACCCGATCTCTTTCTTGCCTACCTCTTTTATTTCCTGGCAAATCGAAAAAGTTTTCTCCTCTGACATTTTCATCATAGTTGTCTTCATCTAAATTATTTGGAACTTCATCATGCATATCGATACAGATATTATGCATAACAGCACATGCCACTATTATTGCTTGGGTGTTTCTCAAATTAACTGTAATTCCTTTGCTGAGCACTGGGAATCTTCGTTTTAGAACTCCAAAACATCTATAATATTGTAATAAATAACATCAATTTCTTACTCATGAAAAAAAAACATCTGTTAGATACATCAGGTACAAATGATAATCACAAAATACATTTAAATCTATCCCACCATCTTCAATCAAGCAAATATTTACCTTTCAATAACATTTCTAGTCCTGATGTGACTTTCATTATACAACTGCTCGCTTTGTGTCCTAGGAGCCAGAAGAGGAGTCATAAGGTAGGGCTTTACTTCATACCCACCATCACCTAAGAGATATCCTTTTATGAGTCCTGTTTCAAATTTATGTTTTATTAAAGAATTGTCAAAAATGGTTTGATCATGGCATGCCCCTGGCCATCGAGCAACTATGTTTGTAATTTTGAGCCATGGATTACAAATGCATTGGACATTGAGTGAAAAAAAACCTTTCCTATTTCTGAAGGTTTCCCCATTATCTCCACCTACAAAAGTTACATTGAATCATAGTTAAGGTCATTAGCATAAAAAGGAATATAGTTGGTGGCAGTAGTATTATATTATATTTATACCTGGTGACTGAATTTTTATATGGGTACAGTCTATAGCTTCTATTACTCTGGGAAATTTACTTCGGCTGTAAAATCCAGTGACTACCCTTTTTGTATCAACATCATTCATTGGGAACGACATGAATTTTGGTTTTTGCTTTGCTATGGCTCTACACGTTTGGTGAATGTAACGACAGGCTGATGATTCACTAACCCCAACAAAGTCAGAAATAGCTAACAAAAAAGAACCTGTAGCAAGATACCTCAGCATCATGTACAGCTTACAAGGTGCCAATATTGCTCTGTTTCTGAAACAAAGAAAGTAATATTGTAGGTAGAAGAAAAAACCACAGCAATACAACTTTTACATAATAAAGTTGAAGGATTAACATCTGTTGGTTATTCGACGACAACATCAATATCTTAAATAAATAAGATAAACATTTTAAAATAATTAGTTATTTTTACATTTCAGTGTAACATTACAATAGACGTCGTCGTCTCCAACAGTATCACTGTTTTTCATGCAGCAACTGTTTTCAAATTGTATTAAAAGCTACTTACCTTTGAGAAGGAGGTGATATTTCATTTTGTATCAATCGCAATACAGTACTAAACGTAGCTTTTGAAATACGAAATCGATTTATAAAATCATGATCGTCATACAATTCACAATAGTTAACTCTTTCATAAAATATCCGAGGTCGACGTTGCATAGCAATAATCTCTTCATCATCGTCATCTTCATCGTATAGTATTCGACGATACATTCTATTTTAGTTGAACTCTTGTTTTAAAAATGCACTATGTCGAAACTATAAAAACGTTGAACTAAAAAATCCGAAGAAAAAAACAGCGCCAAACTTATAATATTCGATATGTTATCTACATGATTACATTATTATTATCATATAAGCAATCCCCCCCCACAACAACGCTGATATCATGGTCGTAACTTGGAGTTAGGTCGTTATTACCTAGAATTATCGAGGGTTAAAATCTGGGAGTAAAGATTTTCATTAACTTGAAGTTATCACTTAACTCTAGGTCGTGAAATGACATTTTTGCGCTAACTCCGAGTTATCGATAACTCGCCCTTTAACTCTTAGTGGTGAAACCGGCCCTTAGTGGTCTCCCATCTAAGAACTATAAACAAATCATATTTGCAAAAGCATTTGCTTCGTTATGTGTCACCCGCCAATAAATAATAATAAAAAGATCATTGACCCTTGATTGTATACTATATTGATTGTAGTTTGATTTTGTTAGATAAGATAAAATTAAAAATAGCACTCCGTAATGACACAGTACGCGCCACGCGGCTTGACATATATATATATATATATAAAAATATATATATATATATTTTATATATAGGGGTAATGATACGGGTCGCGGGCGCGATAAAATATAGCGCACACACACTAATGTAATTTTACTTTTCACACACTAACAAGTCCTATCGCAAAGGTCTAATGTATTGCCTATACAACATTCCTTAGAATATGACTGACTAGAACCACCTTAATTTCTCTGCTTTTTTTCTTGATGAAACCAGTTTTAAAGAAGTTCTTGCTCGAACATTCTCCATACATTTACCAAAAACGCTATTGATTAACAACTTCCAGAAATTTTTTTCAAACTCGTTTTTAGCTTCTTTTCTCATATTTTTACAGAGTTCAATGTATGATGCCATCCATCTACTCTGAGAAAAGCGGATGGCCCGATGAATTTTTGTTACTTTAATTCCGTTAGCAATCACCTGTTTCAAATTTTTATAATGTATTATATAGTTATTTTTAAATGATAGTGTAGTCAGTAATTTTTTAACTTTTGAATTCGGTGGACATTCGTTAAAAGGTAAAAACGGAAAATCATTATGATTTTTATGTAAATGTTTAGGATACTCGATATCAACTTCTAATATATATCCAACTTTAGAATCATCAGCAATTTTAGTTACATCTATATCAAGGTTATCAACCCATTCAAAATCTTTAAAAGGTAATTCTGTTAACATAGACCTCCCATACAAATTCACGCAATCGAGGTATGTAATCCATGTAGTCGGTTCATTAGAATTATAGTCCAATCCTTCAATATTTGGTATGTTTGCTTTAGCATACCTTTTAGTTGATTGACATAAACCACCTCGTATGCTACACTCAAAAAATAAAAGCATGTTATACGACTTTAGCCTTTCTAATTTGACCTTAGTATACTTAAGCATGCAATCGAAAGCAAATCCAGGAGCAGTCATATAATGAGCAGGATCTAGTTTGAGAGTGGATAAACATAAGTCTCTAAAATTTTCGAATACATCAGCTAGTATTGTCACATCAGTTTTTAAATAAAGATCACTATATTCACCTAAAGTTTTTATATCAAACGCAGCCCATACAGTTTTCGCATGTTTATAATCATCATCAGAAATTTTTTCATCTGTCAAAGAGTTATACAATTTATGCTTTGGAGGTAAATAAGTGTCATTTAATTTACTCCAATAATCAACATATTCATACGGGAAAACTCCTTTCCGTGTCACTAAATCTAATGCTTTAAATGTAAATATTTTAAGAGTTTCTCTAAACCTTGACTTATCTTCAGACAAATTTTCTGCAAGTTTACTTAACGCGTCGCTCATAAAACGGAACGTATCAACAAATTTTATGTTGAATCTCGGAGCGATTTCCTTGCTAAAAGATATATATTTTTCCGAAGAATTAGGTATAACATAAATATTATTTTCATCACATCCGAGTTCTCGAATTATAAAGTGGCTATCATACGTTAAATTATGGAAGAAAATTGGAACGAATGATGGATTAACCATTTCAAAATTACAATTAAGACAAAGACATTGTCTGTATTTACCAGTAAAATGACAGTGATCTCGTACTTTAGTTAAATTATTTGTTTTAAAATGTTTTAAACATTTTTCACAAAACTCAGTTCTTTTAAAATGTTTTTCTTCTTTTTCAGTTAATTTATTCATAGATATATTAGTCTGATAAATATTGTTGATATTATTACCAATATCGATCATATTTCTCATACATTTTTTTGTCGCATTTTCATCTCTATAAATAACTACTTTTTCAGGAATTTTAAACGTTTTTACAAGTTCTTTTGGTATAATATTATAATCAACTTTTACATAAAAGCCATAACTCATAATTTTATGCAAATGTGTAGCATAAGTTTTATGTTTTTTACAGCTTTTAATGAATTTATCAGGTTGTTTAGGAGCTAAAAAAAACTCAAAGTCTGCGTAAATAACAATTGGTATTCTTTGAGTATTTTTATATTATTTAAAATAAATAAAATCATAATCCCCTTGTTCAAACATTATAGGTCTACCTAATCGATTTTTACCACAATGTTTTTGATGTTCTATTAATCCTGTCATACCCCAAAGTTTGCTTTTACACGGATTTTTCCCGAAAGTAGTAAAACATCTTTTACAAATAATTAACTTAGCACAATTCTTAGTTTTCTGACTTCTAATAAATCTTGAAAAATTTTTAATATAACAATAATGTGATGGTTTATCATTATTAAACATAAATAGATCGAAATGATTTTTTTTTTCAATATTGCATATATGTAGCGAAAAAATAACTTTTTATCATTTAAACTATGTACATTAATTGACACATTATTCAGACGTTCAAATTGCTTTATCTGTCCGATTGAAATCGGATAAGTAATAGGTTTAAAATCTAAACCACTCTTTTTTTCTAATATTTGAAAATATTTTTTATTAAAAATAGTTTTATTTGAACGATTATCAAACTTAGATAGTAAAGAATATTTAAAACATTTATAATCATTATTTTTTACATTTATAACCGCCTTTTTATTTTTTATATATTTAGGTAGATCTAAATACGTACCTCCCTTGAGAGGATTAACTATATTAATTCTTAATTGTAATCCATCTATTGACACAAGCGACCATCCAGATCCTTTTGCAATAAATTCAGATTCTTCTTCTAAAATGTTGTTAAAAATTTTATCTAATAATTGATTGAAATCAGATGAATGGCATGCTAATATATTAGAAGTTTTGAATGCCATGTCCTGTTTTTCTTGTGTTATTTTTTTTTTCATATACACTATCTACATGCAAATTAAATTTAATATATGTTTGTAAACATGATTGTTTTAACTTTAAAATTATTTTATCTAAAGTATATCTAAAAAATTGATTATAGTCTATAAATTTTAAAATATTCTTAATAACAAATGTTTTTGAACATTTTTTAAATCTTTCAATTTCGATTAAATCAGTACCAGAAGATTGCATGTGCTGAAATTTTGTAACAGTTTTTCTTTTCATAATGTAGCTGTAAATAAAATAAAAAATATAGAAGTATAACCAATAATAATGTATTAAATTATTACTATATCTTTCAAGCAACTCAGTCCTGTAAAATCTTAAGATTTAATGTTTCTTATAAAAAAATAAATACATGTTTTTTTATTTTATATTTTATATTTATTAGATTAAAAACAAAAATTATTTTTCTAATTCAAGTTCATTCAATTTTTGATATAGAGAGTCTAATTGGCTATTTATACTATTCTGGCATTTATAACCAATATAATTATGATCTTCAAATTCGTTTATTAGTCCCCTCCTTCTTGTTTTCAAATCTTCTTGACTAGTTTTCAACCGAGCCTTTGCTATTTTTTTGTTAATTTCACGCATATCTCTTTTAAAAACTACTTCTATTTGATTACCATATTTCTCATTTTCATTCTGTTGCTTAATAATCTCTGCTATACGGTGTTTAATTCCGTTTTTTATGAGTTCGCACATTTTTTCAAATTCTGTAAATTATAAAGAATTTTTTAATTTCATTTTTTTTTTAAAAAAAAAACAAATCTTGTATTAAAATATTTTTGTTCCCCAAGTTTGTTAGTTATTTATTTGAAAGTAATGAATGTCGATTTAATATAGATGTTTTAAATAAAACCTTTATATTATTCAAATAAAAAAATATATTGTTAACAAATAATTATTATAAAATCAATAAATAAACACATTTTTGTAAACTTATATAGTTATTTATGATCTTAGTTATTTTAAAAACATTATTATATTAAATTAAAATCTATTTAAAATCTACTTAATATGTTCAATACTAAACTTATTTATTTTATTTGTCTAATTTAAAAGAGTTAAAAAAGTAAAATACATTTAATTAATTTATATAGCTTATAAAATAAAATTAGCTTTGATTATATATATTATTTCAATTGTTTTTTTTAAATCTCAAGGTCTTCTTTCTGTTTCCAGAGTTCTTCTAGGTATTCATAAAAATAAATAAATCTATTGTGGAAACGAACAATTATTCTTTCTTCTTCTTCATTTAAAAGAATTATTTTATCTTTCATTTTTTTTATTAATTCCTGATCACATGATTTTTTTTTTATTAAATATATTTTGTATCTCAAGTTTTTTATATATTTTTTATTTTGTTTGAGATAAAATCTTTGAATGTGATCGTTTGTATGACATTTATCATTATTTTCAAGTTCTTTATCAATCGCAGTGTTGTGCATTATCTAGATAATTTATCTAGATAAAATTATTTATCTTTTTATCTTATCTAGATAAAAATAGTTTTAATTATCTTTTATCTCATCTATCTAAATAAAATGGTTATCTGAGATAAATTATCTAGATAATTTTTTTTTGTGAGAAGTTAATTTTTTAAGTTCGATATTACTTTTTTATTCGATTTAACGTTCTAGTTCTATTTGTAAATATCTACAGGTTCTATGTACCGCGCGTTTCCCGTATTGGGACCACTCCCACAACTATGTCGTTCAAATTTATATTAATTTATCAATAAATAATCATAATAATATTGTGGCAACAGAAACTGTGACCCGTGTGGTTTTCCTTGAAAATGGGTTATATTATATTGTCATTATCGACGAAATCAAGACGGTACCAATACTACATATCTATACCGTAAACGACTATACATTGACTTGTCAAACATATTTTATTTTTATAATTTAATTATAAGAAAAATTGATTAGTTCCATGTACTTGAAAATTGTTTATCGTTGTCGACGATCGATGACGTTAGGAAATATCTATAGCTATGGCCCATAAGTTATAACATTCTAATGTGTGGCCCTTAAAGTTTACAAAATTATATAAAAATAAAATTAATTATCGGGCCCCAAAAATTCTGCGGGTTGGCACTGCGATATATCGTCATTCGTCGATTAACTAGCCAGAACGTTCCATTAATAACAATATATTATTATAAACTTAGATTATCATGATTAAAGTAATAAATAATAATACCAATCACTACAGACTACTGAGAATAGCAAACAGACAGTTATTACTAATTAGTGAACATGTTTTTATATATTTAGCTATATTAATGAATGTTTGCTATGAATTAAATAAAAATATTAAAATGTTGGTGACAATAATTTGTGTAGATTTTTGCCATGTTAAATATAGGTGTATGTATGTATAATCAGTGCTTGAATTGGGAAAAAAACAGAAAGAGTGTAACCAAAATATGCGTACCTCAAAATGTAAATATATTGTTGATTAGGATATAATTAGAGGGGGTACGCTAAAATATTTTTTAAAAAGAAGAGGTTCTCCTCGATTTAAGCACTGTGTATAATTAATAATTATATAGTAATAAGCGAATAACTATATTATTTTCAATGTTAATTATTTAAATTATAATTTTAATTCAATAATGGTTTAGTTATCATTTCAAATTTTAATATTAGGTATTATAAACCTGATTAAAAATGCAATATCTTAAAAAATAATATCCCTTATGTTTTTGTTAAAAAATTATAGTTGGATACTAAGCAAAAAAAAGTAAATTTTACTTACAATGTGCTCCAAATTATTAAAATAAATAAAGATTATTTTATTCATAATAAAATTGCAATTTTACAAATGAAAGCTATAATTTGTGTAAAATATTTTTAAAAAATCATCTGTTTTTTTATCTAGATAAATGTAGTTATCTATTATCTATTATCTAGATAAATATTTTGATTTTTATCTATTATCTTATCTAGATAAATTGTCAATGAATTATCTGTTATCTTATCTAGATAATTTTTTGGTTATCTATGTACAACACTGATCAATCGAGTGTATTTGGTTTGAAATGTATTCAATGTTATTCATGTTTTCTATGTTTTTAAAAAAAAAAAAAAGATTTAAATAAGCAAAATAAAAATAGTTGAATTTAGATACATAAATTTGTTTATAAAAACATAGTTATAATTATTATTTAATGTGTAAACATAATATTGAACATTATGATAAGTATTCTAATAAAATAGTGTTTTAAAAAAAAAACATAAATAAAAAAAATTTAATATTGATTTACTAGGCATAACTTTACTTTTTAGAATATTATTTATTTATTATTATAAAATGTTTTAGAATCATTAAAGAATTAAGTTATATGCTGCTATATTATATAAATATAAATATATATATATATTTTTTTAAATTTTACTTTTGTAATCATGATTAAATAGTTAAACGTGATAGCAAAATCATTTCATTATATTATAGTGCTTTGTTAGTACCACGGACGTACATACGTATGTACGTTCGTGGTTAGTACATTGCTCCTTAAATCGATACCTATGCTATCTAGTGATTAATTGGAAAATATATATATGTATATAATATTTATAAATCATCACCAGATAGCGTAGGTATCGATTTAAGAAGGATAGATCTCAGTTCTAACCATGACTAAATAGACAGCTGCTGATGTGTTAACAAAATCATTTCATTCATGAAGTATGAAGACGTAAAGACATGGAATAAACGATATAAGCTCGATG
This sequence comes from Neotoxoptera formosana, assembly GCA_022818045.1. NCBI lineage: Eukaryota > Metazoa > Arthropoda > Insecta > Hemiptera > Aphididae > Neotoxoptera > Neotoxoptera formosana. The sequence goes on along the minus strand of CM040630.1, from coordinate 46,785,147 downwards.
CATTAAGCTGATGTTAGTTACCGTTTATTCAAAGTCTAGAACATTTGTAAATCTATGATATACAGTGATAAGGAAAACGTTTAATTATTTGCTAGTTTGTATGTTTATATAACCATGATAATATTTAAAATTTTTTGCTAATTTCTCTATTTCGTAGAATCAATTTAAATTTTAGAGATCAAAATCTTCTGTTGTTCGTTGAGATTTATTATAACGGGTTAATCTACCATTATGTAAATATGTAATAATAATAAAAACCAATATTATGATTATGGTTTAGTTTTTTAAAAATTTAAAATACATTATTATCTTCTATTGTAATTATTGTTATTTATTAATTATTATATTTGTATAATTTATATATCTATTTACTCTAATATCAACCTGACAATATATTATGTTCTATTATTTTATAGTAGAAAAAAAATTTGCTATAGGTTTGAGTCTATTTTTTAACATAGATTATATTCTTATTTATCAATTATAACAAAATTATTTATCATTTTTTTTTCTTGTTTTAAAACATATCATGTACTTACTCAGTTTTTAAGGTTTATTCTGATTGAGGAGTAAGGTAGTTGATGGAGTGTTGTCCAGGTCTTGTGCTCGGATGTGTGGTTGAAGAAATCGCTGGTGGAACTGATGATAATTTCAAAAATTTATCTGAGTTAAATAGTAAAAAATCGACTCCCTCTATGAATATTATTTTTCCTTTCAAATTTTTTAGATACCTAATTCAAAATATTAGAAAGTATTTAAATTATTACAACTATCTAATACTTTGTAAACGTATAAAACCAGTTGGTCTAATTTTTAGTTGGTCTTAAGTTTGGCACATTCTATTCAAGGTAATAACTGAAAGGTTATATCCTGTACTAGCTATCTCACACTACTATGGCTATTTTGCATTTACTGTGCAAATATCTAAACATGTTTTTCTAGGTGTAGGTAAAAATTTGGATATAAAAGATCAGTAACATTAGCAAAATAGTTCCAGTTCTTCAGCTACCTACGCCAGTTACAGTGCTCTGTTTTATACAAGACGAAAAATAAAGATGTCTTTCTATTCAAACAGATCCATAAATGAGTTATCTGAGTCAGAAGTAAGTTTTTTTAAAAAAAAAAAAACATGAACATTTTAGAGTCCGGTCGTAACACCACTCACTTAAAACATGTTTTTTTTATTTAATAGATTAATGGAAAATCATATAATGTTATAACTTTGGAGGCCGGTCGTAACACCACTCATTTATAACACATTTTTCCTATTGATTTATTTAAAACATATATTTTTTTTTTTTCATTTACTAGATTAATAGAAAATCATAAATGTTTAAACTTTAGAGGTCGGTCGTAACACCACTCATTTATAGCAAATTTTTCTATTGATTTATTTAAAACATTTTTTACATTTGCTAGATTCATGTAAAGTCGTTAAATGTTATAACTTTTGGAGGCTGGTTGTAACACCACTCATTTATAACAAATTTTTTTGCTATATACATATATTTTATAAGATATTTTTTATTTAGCGGCTGATTGTAACATTATATAGTATTATAGCTTTTAGAGGTTAATTGTTATACTATTAATTTATTTTTATAGTCTGATTTTGAAGATAAAAAGATGAAACCGTTGAGTTCAAGATCGAAGACAGCAAAACGACCTATAGAAAAATCTACCAAGATAAACAACAAGAAAATTAAGCATGACAAAAAGGATGCTAAGAAAGTAGGATACTAATCATTTTTTTTTTTTAATTTAAATAAGAGTACAAATTTAAATATTTTTATAGGCTACTTCATATTTGGAAAAAGTAGGAGATTCGTTGAAAACAGAAAAAATTGAGGAAGAAGTTATTAATTCCGTTACGTTCAGGCAGGGTGATGGATTAGTTACAATAAGATCGCCTTTTACAGGAAAAGCTACTGATTATTGGGTGTTAACCCATTATAAATGCAGCAACATCGAAAACATCGATTTGAAAAATAAGTAATACATAATAATTTTTATTAGACTAAAGTTTGCTTTATATTTTAATTAAACTAATGTAGAAGTAAAAACATATTTGTTACAGATGGAAACATTCTGAATGTGCAATTAAGTTGACAACGTCGGACCAAGATGAATCCCAAGCTGTAGGTGATAGTTTGAACAATACGATCCAAACAATTTTCGACAGCTTCTTACAGAGTGAAGATAAAAAAATTTCTCGAATCAATTTGTCTAAATAAATAAATAAATATATTTTTTCAAGTTTTATTTAAATAAACAATATATACATAATACTTACTACATTACATTACTTTTATATTACCAAGTCCTGTAAAATCATATCTGACATTGTGTTAAAATGAAATTGTAAAATTTCATGTAAAAATGATGTGTCATCATTCTGTAAATGGCAATAATTGAAGTCGTAATTTTGAATATACTGGTTTGTAAATTCATTCCGTTGACAGCTAATTGGTAATCCTTTAACATCTGACTTGATCAATGCGTATGCAGAATCAAAAGTTTTCTGATATGAATCCAATTTTTTTTGTTTTTTAATAATATATAAGTCGATACAGTGCTGTAATTGCTTTAAGCGGTGTAGGTCAACATGAGATAAAGTAATATAATCGTCAATTATATGTAAAGTGATCGACGATTGTTTGATATTAACTGAATACGAAAAGTTGTCAGTTATTTTCACACGTCTACATCTGGTCTGTAAATTATTAATAATTGACAAGTAATTGGATTCACACATAAGTGTACACCATTGTTCTAAATTTAATGTGATAATTTTTTTTGTTATTTTACATTCTAATAGCACTATGATTGATATTTGTCTGTTTATTAAAAGTCCAACGGTAACACTTTTTTTACCAAATGGCCTGATATCGAATACCGACTTCAATACAATTCAATATTTATTTATTATAATATAACATTTTTTAAAAACATGGTTTAGCCAACTGTATCATATGACCCGGATTTACAGATACAAATATGATCGGTTTTACAATATTTACTTATTACGTTTTCTACAAACTGATTTCCCTTTGATAATAACACGTACATACACTTAGGGTTTAATCTAGTATGCTCTATCCATGGAATATCATCTCCTTCCCAGTTGTGAAGGATCAGTCCGCAGCAGAAACATTCAACGATATCATCCACTCCTGTATATTTAAAGCCACTTTCGGACAGTGAATATTTATTTTGAGACGTGTTTACAGGGAATGACTTAAACGTCTTCAATCTTGAAGAAAATGTGGAGAATTGTGGATATGCAGCTGACGGATTTCTTCGTACTTGACGGACTAATGATAAAAAATCATTGTTAAATTTTTTGTAAAGCCATTTTTTTTTTTTTTTTTAAAAATAAAACAATTTAATATAACGGTGAAAGAATTGGAGAAAAAATGACACACGACTATACTAAACAACAGATCACTACTGACTGAATAAAAAAAATGAAAAAAATGTTAGAGTTTAAACATAAAAGTAAATTGAACATATTCACTTAATCAATAATCTGATATCAAATTGATAAAAAAAAATAATAATAAAATTTAAAAAAAAAAATGTTGTGTACGCGGTAAATATTAGGTAAATATTATAATATTATATTATTTTTTATAATCGTGGACAAACATTTTGAAATTTTGAAACATTTTGAAGTAATTTATTTTGTATGAGGGGCAAATGTGTGGACAACGTCTTTTTAATCTCCTTGTAGTGTGTCATAGGACATTTTCGATGTTCTCCAAGGGAGACATTCCCCCTTAAAATTGAGTGATTACCGCGGGAAAAAAAACGTAAAACTCAGAACATACAAATGTATACTACTAAATTACTTACAAAATATGATGATGACTTAGAAAAGGCAGAATTATTTCGTCAAAATATATTAAAGATGAAACAAGAAAAACTTGATATAATGATATTATTTCTGAAGAAGTAATATTGTAATATTAGTAATATTAGTGTAATATTTTTTTCCAACAGCTATTTGTATAGAAGAAGCTCAATTGTATCAAATGTATCATATTGTTATTTTTTATTGTATTTGAAAAAAGGATTCTCATTATTATTTTTATTTGTATTTAAAATACTTGAAGAAAACAAAAGTTTGATTGTTAAAGTATCAAATGTATCATATTGTTATTTTTTATTGTATTTGAAAAAAGGATTCTAATTATTATTTTTATTTGTATTTATAATACTTAAAGAAAACAAAAGTCTGATTGTTAAAGTATTCATTAATTAATGTATTAGTTTTGTGGTTTTATACAGAAGCTCATTTGTTTTATTTCTATTAAAATATACAACTATTTTTCTTATATTTATATTAAGTTTTAAAAATGTTGCTATATTGTTTTGTTAAAACAATGTCTAAATATGTTTACATTAATATTTATTTATATTAACAAAAGGCTCAATTTTTTTTATTATTATTAAACATTATAACATTGTTCAGTTGATTAGTATTTATAATATATTATGTAAACGTTTCTTATTGCTATTTTTTTTTTGTATTTGAAAAGGATTCTCTTTTTTATTATTTAGAGTTCTAAAATAAAACAAGTTTGATTGTTAAAACATTAATTTATTAGTTTTGTAGTTTTTATAAATAAGTATTCATGTTTGGTTAGACATGTTAGCACACAAATCATCTCTTAAAAGTTTTACATATCAATCATTATACACAACTTCAATATTAAAACTATCTCCTTGATTTTCAGTTGTCTTTCAGTTGTCAATCTTCTTCGGGAGGATCTTCAAACATTACTAATTCATGAGAACTGGTTAAGTTATGCAGTACACAACAAGAATGAATTACTTTTACGATTCTTTCAACTTTTCGTAATTTAAGAAAATATAATTGTCGAAATCTTTGCTTAAGTTCACCAAATGCATGTTCTACAACTATTCGACAAGACGACAAGAACTAAGTTTTCTATTGAATTCTTTTTGATTTCTTGTGAGGTGTCCATTATCTTTGTATGGTACCATGACTTCCTTGCGCAACGGATATGCACTATCAGCCAAAATGTAATAATCATCTGCAATAAACTTTCATTTTAAAACTTTCAATACTTGTTTTACTTATTTAACAATAGTATAAAGAATATATTATATTAATTATTAAGTGTAATTTTAATATTTTACATTTATACTGATATTGAATAAAATAATGCTTCAATAATCAATATAATACAATTTACCTGAACATAATTCTGGCAAGGACTGAAACAATGATGGCTCCTTAAATACTTTAGCATCATGTACTGAGCCTGGATACCCAATAAATACATCTAAAAATTTTCTTTTTTCATTTACAAGTGCTTGGATCTGAATTGAATAGTATTGTTTGCGATTAATGTATGAATCTGGGTCCACTTCTGGTCTATCAATTCGTATATGTGTCCCGTCAATGGCACCTGTGAAGTCAAATTAAAATAAATATAATACCATAATTGATTAATTTTTATTTTTTTAGATGTGAGAAATTAAACAACCACATATATAGTTTTAATATTAACTGCTACCAATTACATTAGAGAACTTTTTAGTTTGATGAAAGTGATCTGCTGTTTGTTTTTTGTCTTCTGCATTTGGATATTTGATGATAGTAGGTGATAATGACATTACAAAATCAGCAACACGCGTTATAACATCAAATAGTCCACTTATTGTTATTCCAAAGCGATCAGCAACATCTCTATAACTAGAACTTTGATGACCAACAAACCATAAAAATGTTAAAATGTGTTTCTCTGGAGTAAACGGTAATCGACCTGCAGATTCTGTGAAGTAGTTATGAAAAAATATAAATTAATGAAAAACCATGGAACTATGAGAGAACTATTTACTGAACAAAATCTACAGATTAATCAAACCTTTCAAATTGTTGTAAAAATGTGTCAACTCAAACCGACAAATAAGGTCTTTGGCAACAGATCTACTAAGTCTAAAATGCATAATGAAATCTTTATCACGGTAATTTGAGACAATTTGTAAATAGTTGATTATTTTTACACGATCAATTCTTTGAATTCCATTTATCACAGGATGTACAACATTAACAATATCTTCCAGATCATCTATATCAAACAAAGAGGCGATAATCAGACACTGTAGTATACTTAGTAAGCAATTTAACAAAATTAATAAAATAAGCTAATAATAAATAATCTTCTACCAGTCTACCTAGTAAGATATTGATATAGTATTAAAATTAGTCCCTAACAAGTCTGAGTTTAACCAAAAATATTAAATAATTTAATTAAATAAAGCACATTAGATGAATATTATATATTGATTTATCTACCGTCATCATCATTAGAACAAAAAACAGCGGCAGGAACTTATGTGCATTCCAACTGGTTCTAAAACATCTTCGTCTGATGACGAATCAAAAAACTGCATATAAATATCATCCATAATTTTTTTGCCATTTTACATTGCCAAATTGTTGTTAACTAAGCATAATATAATATGTTTTTTTTATTTTCACAGTGTGATCAGTGTTCATCATATGAAAAAAAAGTTAAAGAATTAGAAGCTGAAATTAAAGTACTTCAAGAAGAAGTGTCAAATCGACAATAAGTAGTAAATAGTATTAAATGTTTTGTAAGTGATGAACAGCTGAAATCATTGGAGAACCCTGTTAGGAATTGGAGCCAAGATACAATTGTCAAGCTCTAAAATATTCAGATATGCACTTGGTATACATTGTTATAATTATCTTCGAAAGAAGCTAGCTATTAAACATTTTGTTGAAGAATGTTTGTCTGCATGTAAAAATGCTGGATTACAAGTTATTTCATATGGGTCTGATATGGGTCCAGAAAATCGAACTCTGTGGAATAATCTTAATGTTAAAGTTCAAAGTACAGGTGCTAGACATAATTATTTCAGATTTGATGAATCAAGTGTTTTTGTAGTACCAGATGTTTGCCACCTTCTAAAAAATTTAAAAAATGCAATGTTAAACAAATGCATAATGCTACCTTCAACATATTGTGAAAACTTAGACCTACCTACTAGAGTTGTGACTGGAGAACATGTTAGAACATTATGGAATTGGGAAACTGATAATAAAAAAGAGTTACGATTTCTAGGCCACCTGAAACGGAAATTCTTATTTCCTGACAATTTTTAAAAAATGAATGAATCTGCTGCCACTTATTTCTTTTCCATTAGAACGGTATCAGCTTTAGAAACAGCTGTTAAAAATAAAGTGTTGCATAAAGATGCATTGAGAATTGCACATTTTATTCGAATATTTCATGATTGGTTTTCTTTACTATCCAGTAAAATACGAAAAACCAGTATCACAAAAAATAATAAAGAAATCAAGTTTCTAGAAAATATAATCTTATTGAAGAGGCTCAATTTGATAAAGGTTGGAAACCTTTGAATACTGGTATTATCATGGCAACTTTATCCTTCATTGATATATGTGAAATATTATTTTATAACTTTAAATATGACTTTGTACTGGGACATCGATTTACTCAAGATGCCCTAGAAAATATATTTTCTAATATTCGTTTAAAAGCTGGTAAAACTCCAACTTCTAATCAGTGTCGTCAAGCATTAAAGGGGATTTCCGTTTCGCAGTATCTATCTGATATTGATCATTGCAACTATGCTAATGACAGTGATTACTTCTTACTAGATTTCTTTCAGAACCAAAAACAAAATGTGGATAGTGCTCAAAATCAAGCTTCTCTTACAGTTTTTCAAAATAATTTTTTTTGATTTAAAATTTAAAACTAAAAATTTAATACTCTAACAACTTATTTTGATTCATCAGATTATACCTAACCAGGAAAACAATAATTTATCCGATAACCAATATGACGACATGGAAGGTATATTATGTTTTAATTCTGACGTTGAAAGTGAAAAACAACTCCACCGTGTTACTGAAAACGACCCAGAGGCTACAAATATAATTGAGACTACTGTTTCGGGCTATGACTCTTAGAAAGTCGCACCAACATTATATTATATTATATTAAATATATCATATGCAGTTTATGCAAATTACGAAAGATAAGAACTCCTATGGATTCTTAGAATCAGTTGCGAAAATAACGCCAAATATGGTAGTTGTTACTAAAAACTAGGTTAGGATGGCCATCACGAAATCGCACCCACGGCTACGCAGCTGCAAGAGCAATAACAACCACAAGGACATTGGCCGCGTTCTCACGACGAGCCGGATCGAGGACCATATATAAGGGAGTCCAAAAGACAGCTTATTCAGATGTACCATAGCCTCTGAGTCCAATGTACCTTCACGGCATTTCTACAACTGCTACATATTATGTACGGGCTCTGGGCCGTTCGGCCCCGTGATAACAGACCAGACATAATCTCATGGAATAAACGATAAAATCGGGGCCAAACGAAATGAGTACAAGTAGATCCCCATGATAAGTGATAAGAGTGGTTATACTGTGGTTACCCTGTGACCAACTTGAGGTGGTGTTGCATAGCAAGTCGAGGGATATTTTCGTTTTTTTTGTCCGAACGCAGCGCAGCGAGCGAGTGGCAACGTGGGCATCACTGTAAATAATTTTAGTGTTTGGCGTCACTGATAGATTGTTGGTATATGGTTGTATAAGATAAAAATGGGGGTCTTGTTGGTCGGGGATCTAGGTGACGCGTCACCGAACAATTTGAGGTTAGAGTTCGAACTCAGAATTACTCTTATCATCTATAATTCTTATCACGGGGCCGAACTACCCTTATCCCATTATGTACATACACACAAACTCACAGTTTACTTGTTTTATTATACATATTCACAATAAATGAACACATAGTTATTATTACAACACTTTTATTAAATAAAACTACCATCAAAGGATCTCTGGTAGCTCGCACGTAACATTACAGATAGTTCTGACAATGAAAATGATAATCCTACTATACTCTATTCTGAATAAGAAACACAGTCGGCGGCCAACTTCTGCGCATGGGCGTGGTTTCATTGAAAATCGGATACTAGACCAACGCCGCCGGCTGGAGTGTCGTCTTAGTCTATTGGTGACCAGCATTGTGAACAAATAACTTAAAATACACTGTCGTACACTATTTTAGACGAACAAATAGTTGATTCAGTGGGGGTTACAATTCAGGCGGTGCCTGACTGCCGCCGACGAAAACTGGTCGCCGCCGACTGTGTTTCTTATTCTGAATAGAGTATAGAAAAGGGGAAAAGAGAAAAAGAAATATTGCAATTTGGAAAAGAAATATTTCAAAGCATAATCGAGCAGAAGGTAAATCATATCAAAGTATTAATAATAAAAAACAGGTACCTCTAAACGTACAACTGGGCCACCATGTAAATGTATTAATAAAAGTTTCACCAATATATCGGACGAAGAAAAATTGTTAGTTCTTGAAACTTTTGATTTAATCAAAAACAAAGAAAGCAAGATACGTACCCGTGTGGTCTTATGTCTATTAAACCTGTTCAAAGACATAGACCAAAAGAAACAGGAAAAATTATTATCAAAGACAATTTTCATGTAGTTATAAAATACGTATAAGTGCTAAAGAAATACCTGTTTGTAAGACTGCATTTTTTTCATTATTTAGTGTTGGGAAGGCTTGTGACAAGCTTAAAGTATTAATAAGTGATGAAACTGATGTAGAAAAAAAACAGGAGTTTGAAGAAGAAAAAGATATCCATTTAAAGAAACCGGAATTATTTTACAATGATTTAAAAATATATGCTAAAGAAGCACAATTAAATAAAAATATTGAAGTATTGGCATTTGATTACCAGCACAATATGCCTCTTCCCTACATGGAGTGTGAGGATGTTTTTTATAAACGACAGTTATGGGGGTCTAGGACATCTCGCCGCGACCGATTCGCCGCAGACCCTTTCGCCGCGGACTGTTTCGCCATTAATAGCCAACAATAGCAATAACAAAATGGTGATTAATGATATATTTGTAGTTAAAATATATATTTTTTTTTTTCAATATTCGGTTTCTTATGCTGAATTCAAAAGTGTTTGAAAAAATTTCCGGAAACTTACCGTTCAAAAGTTATGGAAATTTAAAGTTTTAGTAATTACGCGTGTACCGGCACTCGTCGCTACGCTCCTCGGCGCCGTCGCTCCGCTCCGCAAATCGAAAATATCCCTCGACTTGTTGTGTAAAACCACCTCAGGTGAAACTCGGTTTTCCTTAATATTGTTTCGCCGATTCGCCGGCGAAAGGGTCTGCGGCGAATAGTCCGGCGGCAAAACGGTCGCGGCGAAACGGTCTGCGGCGAAATGTCCGGGTCCGCAGTTATGGGTTTTTATTTTTTGTATATATTCTGCAAAGACTGGCAGATCATATTATTATATGTATGATGAATCAAGTGGGATAAAAGATTAAAATGAAGTGATGAGCTTCCTTTATCATTTTTTCAAAAATATTCTATCACCAGACGTAAAAAAATCTATATTTTAAGTGATAACTGTAGTGTTTGAAACAAAAATATAGGTTTAGTTCAGTTTTTTGTACACAATTGTTCAATCCAGATGTTTTGGTTTGGAGAGCATTTCTCACCACTACCTAGAACCTGGCCAAAGCATTCTTCCATGTGATAGATGTTTTGGGAGAATTGAAAAAAATAAAATAAAAGTTGAACGAATATTTATTCCAGAAACGTATGAATATATTATCCGAGAAACCTCACAAAAATTCCAGGTCATTGATGTATCTCAAGATTTGATATTCAATTTTTCACATTATACTAAACCATTGTATAAAAAGACAATAACAAGTATTAATAAAAAAAAGTTTTCCATTATGCCCTATAGAAATATAGAATATAACAAGATGGTTTATTTTGCTGTATTTCTGCAAAATTCAACTGGAAAATGAGAATTTTATCCAGAAAAAAGGTGCTATATTGAAGATATTAGAAGCAAGTTTGGCCAAACTTTATCAAGGAGTAATAAAAATTAAAGAAGCCAAGTTCAATGATGTCTAAGATGTGGCAAAAATATATGTTCCTGCCAATAATATATGGTTTTTAACCTCATTAAAAAAAATGAAAACTCATGAAATGATGACTAAAAATAAAGTGTGTCTTATGTTCCTATGTATACAAATAATTTGTGATCAACTTACCAATACTTGGTTATTAGTTCCTAATATTATTATATTTAAACTGTTCAAAGGATTTTTATTATGTTTTATTTGTTTTTATACATGCTCAAGGTGTTATGCTATCTACAATTTGTTTCTTTTTGATTAAAAATATGTTGTGAGTAACAAAAAATTAATTTTGCAAAATAAATGTTGATCATTTAAAATATATTATCTATTTATTTATTATGTGATAATAAATAGGTACTAATATGATCGAGATTATATGCTAAAATGAAATCTCCTACCAAAGGTGTCTTATAAAAGTATTTTTGTAGTTATAAAGGATATCAAAGCTACATTGAGGAATACATAAACCAAAGTATTTACTAATAATTTTTGTCAAAAAAACAAGCATCTCCTTAAAATACCTAGCTCGATTTAAAAAGAGTTACCTAGCTCAATTTAATCATTATAAAAGGTTGTGATAGGTTGGATGATTTTTACTATAGGTTTGATTATACATTGTGTCATTGTTAATGTTTATTAAGATTATTCAATATATATGTTGCAAGTATTTCTGAGAAAAAAAAACATGGATTTTAATTTTGGGGCAAAAACCCATACATCTCCACTAAAATAAACTTTAATTAATTAATTAAAATTATTAAAATGTAGTCAAAAGTAATAAGACTATAATAAATACTGCTATATATACATCTAAAGCATAAAAATCTGTTTTTGAAACAGTAACTTGATGAAAGGGGGTCAGTAAAAATGTTTTTTATTGTTACGTATTACTGCTGGGAATCACACGCATTGACAAAGTACGACTGGTTTATTTATTATTAACGCACGACGGCGCGGCGGAACACATAATAATGTTATTTATACATATTATACAGGTAATCTCTGATAACATATCGTGCACATCGATAGCGTATTATTATTGTTGTACAATATATACAGTGAAACCTCCCTTAACGGACACCTCTAAATAGCGGACACCTCCAAATAGCGGACGTTTTTTCGGGGACGGGGACATTTTTACTATTTATGTATAGGAAAACCTCTAAATCCAGGACACTCTAAATAACGGACACTTTTATGACACTGATATTAATAATTTTTATCTTAAATTAAGAATTATTTTGGAATACCTTGATAAAAAAGTCAATTATTAAGTTATCTTATGTGCACATTATTAAACTGTTTATGAAAATCTTATCTTATCCGTTCAGTCATTCAAATATTATCGCGTCAACGAAATATTGTAACTAATGCATTGTCCTATGAGTGCGTGTAGTTGTGTTTGTGATGCCAATATACGAACGTTTATTGTAGTGCACTATGGCCAGCAAAAAAAAACGATTAACTCTAAAAGAAAAATAGACATTCTGAAATTTCGAACATCAAATATAAATATGGTCATTCGTGCATTGTGATTGCATAGACTTTTTTTTTTTTTTTATTTTATTTATTTGAAGAAATCTACAATCTATACATGCTTTTTGTACAATAAGTAGGTTTGATATATGAAGGTAAAAAAAAAAATGATATGAGTAGTTAGATTAGGGAAGATACCCAGTGGTAACACCCTGTGACATGAATAACAATGAAAAGAGAGAGAGAAGAGAGAAAAAAAATATATATTTATATAATATAAGACAGTAAATAAGTAATTAATTTGAGGTTTGGAGGTGTTACCTGGTAGCGATCTCCAGCACTTATTAAGCTCACTTTTCAAAGAAGATCTCTACACCATTGCCTTTTTAGTCTACGGCGCGGGTTACCAGGCAGTGAGTTAGTTGATAGCTTAGAGATTAGTGGATTTGTGTGTTGTTGAAATTTGTTGTGGAGTCTGGTGTAATATAGTTTGGAGATTTGGTTAAGATTTTGGATTTTGAGATCTTTGTGGAGATTATTGTTGGTTAAGTACCAGGGTGCTGATGCAACTAGGCGAAGGCATATTGACTGAAAGGCTTGGATTGTACGGGTGTTTGAGGGTTTAGCGGCACCCCATAATTGGATGCCATAAGTCCATAGTGGCCTGAGTAGTGACTTATAAATTAGAAGTTTGATGTTGATATTCATTTTGGATTTCAGTAAGGGTCTAAGGAGGTGGAGTCGGGTATTAAGGGCTTTTCGTTTGGCTTTTAGGTGAGGATTCCAGGTAAGTTTACTGTCGAGGATGAGGCCAAGATATTTGACTTCAGAGTAGAAAGGTATTGGGATGCTGTTTAATGTGACTACGGGGCAAGATCCTTTTTTTAGGGTGAATGTTATGAAGGAGGACTTGGTTTCATTGATTTTGATCTTCCATCTTTTTGTCCAGAGGTCAGTTATGTTAAGGTGTCTTTGTAACATATTAGAAACTGTATTTGGGTTTTCATTGGAGGCCACAAATGCCGTATCGTCCGCGTAGGAACCGAGTTCAGTAAAGGAAGTTTTAGGGATGTCGTGCGTAAAGATATTGTACAGAAAAGGAGCAATATCGCTGCCTTGGGGAACTCCGGCTAAGATATTGAAATAGTTTGAGTGGCTCGAGTTCTGGCGTACGACGAATGTGCGATCGCTCAAATATGATTTAACCAATAGGAAGTAAGGCGCAGGCAGAAATTTTTTAAGTTTGAATAGTAGGCCATCGAACCATACCCTATCAAACGGTTGTGCGACGTCTAGAAAGACGACAGCGCAGTAATGTTTTTTCTCTAGAGAAACTGAGATAGTGTCTACTACTCTGTGGAGTTGATGAATGGTAGAGTGATTGGGTCTGAATCCAAATTGAGTGTCAGGGATAATTTTTGCCGAAATAGCTAGTGGTACGAGTCTCTTTAATAAGATTTTTTCGAATACTTTACATAATGTTGGGAGTAGACTTATAGGGCGATAAGAAGTTACTTTTTCAGGAGGTTTGTGGGGTTTTGGGATCATTATTATCCCTGAGAATTTCCAGGTAAGGGGGAAATAGGATAAACGCAGCATTGCGTTATATATATAGGAAAGTAATATGATTACTTTTTTGGGTAGGTTTTTGGCAATACGATTTGTAATTCGGTCAAACCCAGGGGCTTTTCTGTTAAGGAGTTTTTTTATAATGAATTCGATTTCGCCGGGACTTGTGTGTTTGGCTGGTAGTGAGACGGGTAATGCAGACTCTAAGGAATGTGTGACAATTTGGCTTTGAGTGGGATTTAGAGTTATGTCATGTGGGGTAAAGGTTTGGGATAGATGTTGGCCAAATAGGTTTGCTTTTCCTGTGTCAGAAACCACCCATGAGTTATCTTCTTTACGGAGGGGAGAGGAAGTTGAGATAGTTTTTAGGATTTTTTTGGTCGTTTTCCAGAGACAAGAGTTATGAGTTGTTAGGTTTTGGATAAATTATTGATAGGTGAAGGAGTTGTGATGTTGGAGTGCTTTCCTTAGTTTATTATTTAGTTGGTTGTAAGTGTGTTTGTCGATGGGGTATTTGTGCCTTTGCCACCGGGATCTTGCTTTTCGTTTTTCACGGAGAAGATGTTTTATATGATTTGGAAGTAGGTTATTGGGGTTAATTGTGCTTTGAGTTGTTGCTAGGTGAATGCATTCCTGGATATCTGAAGTGAGCTTTTGGATAGTGTTGTCAATGTCTTCGCTTGATTTTAAAGAATGGTTGAGTAGTGTGCGAGTTTCAATAAGTTGTTGGAGCATAGAGACTTACGATACCGATATTGAAAATCCATCTGATAGTACGAACGTGTCTACACAAAATGAAGAAGAAAGTGATGAAGAAAATGATGGGTCCGAAGTTCAAGAAATTCCACAAATAAGAATCTACGAGAGGCATTGCTAGCTGTAAAAGGCATACGTAAATATATTTCTTCTATCGAGATACAGAATAATTCATTGTTCTCAAACACAGTCCAATTAGAAAATGCCCTAACACAAGAAATAAGTACGCCTGCAATTAGTAAACAAACTAAAGTAACAAATTTTTTTAAGATGTATGTATTTAATGAATGTAAAAATAAAATAAAATACAAATTTAGTTAACTGTTTTTTTTTCAGAAATGTTAGCTTTATCGTGTATTTAATTAATGTAAAAATAATATAAAATAAAATTATTGAATTTATTTATTTATTGAAAAAAATGGGTACTTGTTTGTTATCGCCCCGCCAGTACCCCGTAAAAATTTATCGCCCCGCCACTCTTGTTTGTTATCGCCCCGCCTTAAATAAAAAATAACAATACAATAAAATATAAATAAAAAAATATTATATTATTATATTATATTTCAACATTTCAAAATAGTATAAAAGTATAAAATTCAAATTTTAAAAATGTATTATAATTATAAATTAAAAGTTTGGGTGTTAAATTACAAAGGAGGCCAGAACTCAGAAATATCTTTTAAAATAGCTTGAAATGCATCTTGTTCCCCGAGACGTGTTTTCCACATAAATTCAGCCAAATAAAACTCCAAAAAATTTCTATTGATTCCACGGCGCTTTTTATTTCCCCACTTTGCAGAACCCCATTACCTCTCGATATTTTGGGTGTGTGCTCCTGTGTACGGATCAACAAAATTGTATGTGTGATTAACGGTATTATGTTGGAATCCCGCTTGCTGCAAATTATTATAGGCTTTCCAACAATCTGACATAATTATTGAACCTTTTTTTATATATTTTTGTATTATAGGTAACAATGTTTTCTCCGATCGATCAGGTACACTAATTATAAAACATGCGTTGGTTTCTCGACATATTCCACCGAAAATCCATTGCTGTGGAAGAATACGTCCAGCATTATTTTTTCTACGCACAAATAAACTTTCATCTATTTCAACAATAAGACCGGGGCCACCAATTTCTTCATAATTATTTTCTAATTTCCACACATACATCACGTAGATAATTGCACCAATCGACCACAGCATTTTGTCCCATTTTAAGTTTACGTTTACAAAATGTTACTGAAGACATTTCTCGGGCCCAGTAATATATGAAATGGACAATTGTGTGTATTCGTAGTCTAGAACCAGTTAGCCAATTATTCACTCTTAAACCCTTTTCCTTCCGGCAACTTCTTTTCTGACACCGCCATCGCGATCCCTTAATTAACATTACATGGCCATTTTCACACATTTCACTAACTTTTATAACATTATTTTTTTGTAAAAATGCAATTCCAGTATCATCGTTGAAAACAACTGTAAGTAATTCACTAAAATTCATTTTATCGTTTAAAATTTAATTTTACATAAAAGTCTGAACAAAGTAGGCATTATAAAAACGAAAGCTCAAAAGTCAGCAACGTACTAAACTGTACGTACGTATAAAACGTAGTTATTCCCAAAATATTTCCTAAAATAGATTATCTATCACGAGTTAAACGATAATTGTAGGAACAGCGTACCTAATATAACTAACGGCGGGGCGATAACAAACAAGTACCAAAAAATGTTTTCCTCTAAATAGCGGACAAATTTCAGCGACCGAGAGTGTCCGCTATTCAGAGGTTTCACTGTATGTACATACATAACATCCTTCCCTTCTATATAATTTTAGTACAATAAATTAACTTATACAAAATGTATACAATTTATAAAATAATAATAATTCAATATTTACAATTTTATATATTACACATATAACTTAAATAGGTAATACAAATTTTTTTTTGACACTTCACTCTAGTTCCCTTGGGTGTACCGTGTCATTTAAATAACTCTTTTTTAATTTATTGTCATGCATTAATCTGATTTTTTTCCAACCCGAACTTTGATAGCTGTATGTTCCTATCATTTTCATTATACGTCCAGTTAACCATTTCTGCCCTTTTGAATTATTTCGAACAAGAACTTTATCATTTACTTCGTACTTAGTAACGTTAATATTTTTATTCTTTTCTACAATATTTGGTGGTTTTAATATGGACAAATGGTTTTTTGGTTTAAAATTAAATATTAATTCTGACGGACTACAATCTGTGGTTGTTGTTGGTGTGTTACGATATGATACTAAAATATTATTAATTTTAGATTGTATTCTTTTTACATCTCTCTCTACCCACAAATTCTTTATTAATAATTTTTTATCGTTTGCACCCCTCGCTCTGACAACCCATTTGATTCAGGATTGTAAGGTGGAGAATGTACCAATTTTATACAATTTTTCTCACAATATTCTTTAAATTAATTTGCACCAAACGGTGGACCGTTATTGGACACCAATATCTCTGGCGAACCAAAACGACAAAAACAATTTTCTAGCACTACAATAACTTTTGTAGCCGTTGTACTTCCCATTACAAAACACTGCAAAAACAATTTGCTAAAACTGTCGACAATAATTAATAATTTAACTTGATTTATTTCTAAAAAATCTATATGTACTCTTTTCCAAGAATCTGATGGATTTTCCCATGGTATATACACTTTTTCACTAACTTTCTTATCGTTTTGACTACATTGGCATTCCGTACACGTTTTAATAAATTTAAATTTTAATATTAAATAATTCCGAACCCGGTATATATTCGACATTATAACCATTAACCACAAAAACAACAAAATAAAAATATTTCCACAGCATTTTTTTTCGTCGCCAAATGTTACGTATTACTGCTGGGAATCCGAGGGCACATATCACACGCATTGACAAAGTACGACTGATTTATTTATTATTAACGCACGACGGTGGAACACATAATAATGTTATATATACATATTAAATTGGTAATCTCTGATAACATATCGTGCAAATCGATAGCGTATTATTATTGTTGTAAAATATATATATACATACATAACATTTGTCTCCTGAAAAATTTCAAAAAGTGGAGATACCTTGTTATTGCACCGGACCCTTCAATTACAGACAATTCACATTCATTTGTTTTTTCATTTTGCTGAGGAAGTTGAGGAATAACACCTTTAACTAAACTAAATCTAGCTCTATTTGGAAAATGTATGTCCTAAATTTATCATAGTTTATATTTATATTTATTTCAGTTGAAGAAATTTTTAAAAATCCAACTATTAAAAATATACATACATTAACTCCGGAATAATTTTTTATTATACCTAGCGGGAGAAAATATTTTTCACAAACAAACTTTATTTTAGAGTCATGAGTTCATGACCATTGATTGTTGATGCAATCTTGGACCAAGTATCTACAAATGCTTTAAGAACACCAAAAAAAGCACATTCACCATCAAAGCTCTTGCAATTTATAATTGAACATTTTCTTGACATTTTAGAAATTACTCTTAGCAATAAGTTGGATATGTACCTACTTGTATGACTTGCCTATTATATAACTGAGCAAGGTTAGCTGTTACATGTTGGAACAAGATTTATGTTTAGATTATTTTTAGATTTATAATAAGTATATCTAGAAACCATTCCTTTTTCAATGTCCCCTCCCACACTACTTTCTATGGACACAATCAACCAACTTATGCACAAAATGCTTCGCCTTACGAATCGATTATTTAAATTTTTTACTATTTATTTAAGTACAATATACTATATTTAATACGTACACAAAAAAAATATCGGGTTGGGGGTTCATAAAAAATTTACAATAATTATCAATATTACATAAATGTAATGTATAATATATATATTACATAACTATTAATTTTCTGGGGGGAGGGGCGTTGAACCCCAAAACCACCCCTCTATACGTGACTGATTTAATAAGTAGGTAGGTATACAATATAAATAGCATAATGTATTAATGTAGGTAAAGTAAATGGCCTATGAGCTATGGACCGCAACACACACGATAGTAGTTCATTATATTCACCACTAGGGTACAGCACAGTTTGTTAATTTCCCCCACCATAAAAACTTGTCAGTAACAAAAACTGGCCGCACTCCTGTCAACCTAGTTCCATACTACCATAGTACCATGTCGTTTGCAGTCCATAGTATGTTAGTCCGTGGTATGGCATATGCAATGTTTAAGACTAGAAAAATAAATGATAAATAATCTTGTTAGAACCGTTGAGTTACAATATAATCTATGTTCAAAATAAACTCTGTAACCTATGCATAACAAATGTTTTTCTACTAGAACATAATATATTGTTAGGTTGATATTAGAGTGAATATATATATAAATTAAACAAATATAATTACAATAGAAGATAATAATGGATTTTAGAAAACTAAACCATAATCATAATTTGTTTTTATTGTGTATTATTGTGTTCTACTAGTACTGAGTTAATTTAAATCGAAAGAAGATTATAAGAATAATTGACTACAACCAATTTTTTAGATATACTTTAGACAAAATAATTTTAAAGTTAAAACAATCATGTTCACAAACATCTATTAAATTTAATTTACATGCAGATTGTGTATATGAAAGAAAAATAACACAAGAAAAACAGGACATGTCATTCAAAACTTCTAATATATTAGCTCGCCATTCATCTGATTTCAATCAATTATTATCTAAAATGTTTAACAACATTTTAGAAGAAGAATATGAATTTATTACAAAAGGATTTGGATGGTCGCTTGTGACAATAGATGGATTACAATTAAGAATTAATATAGTTAATCCCCTCAAAGGGTTTACGTATTTGGATCTACCTAAATATATAAAAGATAAAAAGGTTATAAATGTAAAAAATAATGATAATAAATGTTTAAAATATTCTTCGCTATTTAAGTTTGATAATCGCTCGAATAAAACTATTTTTGATAAAAATTATTTTAAGATGCTACAAAAAAAAAATGGTTTAGATTTTAAATACATTAATTTTCCAATTTCAATCAGCCAGGTACAACAAATTTAACGTTTCAACAATGTCAATTAATATTCAAAGTTAAAATGATAAAAAGTTATTTTTCGGTTACATAAATGTGATATTGAAAAAAAAATCATTTCGATCTATTTAATAAGGGTCTAGGACATCTCGCCGTCGGACCTATTCGCCGCAGACCCTTTCGCCGCTGACCGTTTCGCCATTAATAGCCAACAATAGCAATAACAAAATGGTGATTAATGATATATTTGTAGTTAAAATATATATATATTTTTTCAATATACGTGGTTTCTTATGCTGAATTTAAAAGTGTTGGAAAAAATTTCAGGAAACTTACCGTTCAAAAGTTATGGAAATTTAAAGTTTCAGTGATTACGCGTGTATCGGCACTCGTCGCTACGCTCCTCGGCGCCGTCGTTCCGTTCCGCAAATCGAAAATATCCCTCGATTTGTTGTGTAAAACCACCTCAGGTGAAACTCGGTTTTCCTCAATATTGTTTCGCCGATTAGCCGGCGAATAGGTCCGGCGGCGAAATGTCCGGGTCCGATTTAATAATGTTAAAACATTACATTATTGTTAAATAAAAAATGTTATTTAACAATTTATTTATTTATTTAATCAAGGTAGACCTGTAATGTTAGAGTGGATGATTATTTTATTTAAAAACAAAATATAAAAATACTCAAGAATACCAATAATGTTATTTATGCAGACTTTGAGTGTATTTTAACTCCTAAACAACCTAATAAATTCATTAAAAGATGTAAAAAACATAAAACTCGTGTTGCACATTTACATGCAATTTTGAGCTATGGGTTGTATGTAAAAGTTGATTATAATATTATACCAAAAAAGCTAGTAAAACAGTTTAAAATTCCGGAAAAGGTGGTTATTTATAGAGGTAAAATGCAGCAAAAAATGTATGGAAAATATGATCGATATCGGGAATAATATTAACAATATTTATCAAACTAATATATCTATGGATAAATTGACTGAAAAAGAAAAAAATATTTTAAGTGAACTGAGTTTTGTAAAAAATGTTTTAAGTATTTCATAACATATAATTTAACTAAAGTACGAGATCACTGTCATTTTACTGGTTAATACAGACAATGTCTTTGTCTTAATTTTAATTTTGAAATGGTTAGCCTATTATTCGTTCCAATTTTCTTCCATCATTTATCGTATGATAGTCAATTTATAATTCGAGAACTCGGATGTGATGAAAAGAATATTCATGTTATACATAATTCACCAGAAAAATATATATCTTTTAGCAAGGAAATTGCTCCTAGATTCAATATAAAATTTGTTGATATATTCCGTTTTATGAGCGACTCGTTAAGTAAACTTGCAGTAAATTAGTCTGAAGATAAGTCGAGATTTAGAGAAACTTTTAAAATATTTTCTTTTAAAGCATTAGATTTAGTGACACGGAAAGGAGTTTTCCGGTATGAATATGTTGATAGTTGGAGTTAATTAAATGATACTTATTGACCTCTGAAGCTTGAATTTTATAACTCTTTAACAGATGAGAAAATTACTGATGATGGCTATTTACAAGCGAAAAATGTATGGATTGCGTTTGATATAAAAACTTTAGGTGAATTTAGTCTTTATTTAAAAACTGATGTTACCATACTAGCTGATGTGTTCGACTTATGTTTATCCACTCTGAAATTAGATCCTGCCCATGGATTGAGATGACTGCTCCTGGATTTGCTTTCGATTGTATGCTCAAGTATAGAGGATCAAGTGCCTAAACCTCGCGGGGAGAAAAGGGTTGAGTTTCATACAGGTTACAGTTTAAGTTCCAAGAAAATTGTAACTGATACGAGAAATTCAAATACAGAGAAAAATCTATGAGAGAGTCGACTAACAAACGGATTGTACCGGATTAGACCAAGGTGCATGTTACGAAGAAACTGTCTTCTCAGAGGCCCTCCCGTGTTAAGCTGATAAGAACAGAGTTAGGTATTTTAATGTTTAAAAGATATGGGTAATACAACATTGGGGGTTTGGACATTTCGGGGGGAGACACTCTGGTAAAATGTATATATGATCCAGTAATTAGATAAAAAATATATATATGAAGAGCTATGTGCGCAAAAGAAAAAAAAATATAAAAGTAATACAAACATGAAAAAAATGAAAAAAAAATACACACATAAACAAGTAAAAACAACAAATGTAAAATTCAAAAATCCAATTAATCAAAAAGTAAAATAGGTAACAAGTAAAAAAAGAGATATAAAAAGAAAAGGGTAAAAAAAAGTTAGGAATCACAAGGCGCGTTGTTGAACGCCTGTTATGTGGTGGATGTCTATGTCCCGCTGAACTCAATGACATCACTCACGCACAACTTCCGCAAGAGGGCCCCCTACTGTCTGCTGCAAATAGATCTCAGGAATGGGTTCAAAGATTTTGAATATGTTGATAACCTAGACATAGATGTAACTAAAATTTCTGATGATTCTAAAGTTGGATATATATTAAAGTCGATATTGAGTACCCTAAACATTTACATAAAAATTACAATGATTTTCCGTTTTTACCTTTCAACAATTAATGTCCACCAAATTCAAAAGTTAAAAAATATTTTTAAAAAAAAGTTACTATAATTTTAAAAAAACTATATACGAGGTGTGACAATAAAATAATGAGACTTTTTTAATAAAAGTTATTTATTTTTAAAATTGTATAATTAAATGATTATCACTTTCAAAGTACCTTCCCTCAGTATCAACACACTGTTGCATACGTCGCTGCCATTCTTTAAAACAGTGTTGCCAATCGCTTTCAGTCAGCTCCTTTAGAAAAGTTCTGCCGTTTTCATTTTTACGTCATCAACCGTTTGTAAATGGGTTCCTTTTAATAAACTTGAAATTTTTTGGGAATAAGAAGAAGTCACAAGGAGCAAAGTCTGTCGAGTACGGGGGGTGCTGAAGTATAGAGATATTTTTTCAGTTAAAAAACGTTGAATCGAAAATGCACTGTGAGCTGGAGCATTGTCTTGGTGAAGAACCCAGCCATTCTTCCACAGATCTAGTCGCTTCTTTCTAACACGTTCTCTTAATTTAATTAATACCTCCTTATAATACTATTGTTTACTGTTTGCCCACTAGGAACCCATTCAACAAAAATTATTACCTTAATGTCAAAGAAAACAATGATCATTGCTTTGAATTTTGACTTGCTCTTTCGCGCTTTCTTCATTCTTGGGGAACTTTGTGTCTTCCAATGCATGGATTGCCTTTTAGTTTCAGGTTCATATGTAAATATCCATGTTTCATGACATGTAATAATATTGTTTATAAAAGATGGATCGTCTTCGATGATTTTTAAGGTGTCTGAACAAATTTCTTTGCGATTGAATTTTTGATCAACCGTCAAATTTTTAGAGACCATTTTAGCACACACTTTTTTCATATTCAAATTTTCAACTAAAATTTTACGAACACTTTCTCTATCAATATTTACCATCTCTCCTACAGCTCTAACACTTAATCGACGATCTTGCCGAATAATTTTGTCGATTTTTTCAACGTTTTCGTTTGTTGAAGACGTGGTAGGACGTCCAGAACGATCATCGTCTTCGACATCCTCTCTCCCACTACGAAACCGTTTGTGCCATTAAAAACGCGAGCTCTTGATAAACATTCTTCACTATAAACTTCACATAACATACGAAACGATTCCGCGGCAATAAGTGTTTTCTAATCATATTTCAATAATAGTTTTATAGAAAACGTTAATATTTTAGGTTATATTTAGAAAGTCTCGCTATTTTATTGTCACACTTCGTAATTTATTATAAATAATTAAAACAGGCTATTGATCACGGTAATTTCTAACGAAAATTCATCGGGCCATCCCCTTTTCTCAAAGTAAATGGCTGGCATTGTACATTGAACCATAGGCGTGTCTACGGGGGAGTCAGGATGGGCACCGGCCTCCCCAGCGACGTTCTTGGCCTCTTGGTCTCTTGGCTTATAATGATGAAACCACGAATATAGATATAAATTATAATCATGTATATATGTATATGTATAGTATCTATATCCGTAGCTGAAACAGTAAAAGTAGGTGATCGATAAGAAATGTTATCAATGTCAATAAAGTTTCGTCCATAGATAGGTAGGTAATAATCACGGACTAAGATAGTCTATATATAGACTTAAGTCTTAATCTAAGACCATGGTCCGTGGTAATAATTCTTTATTATCCATGTTTTCGTCACGACCACGATTGTAACTTGTACATAACATTTACAACCGTGGACCGTGGTTTTTGTGAAGAATGCCGGTTTGTTTTGTAAACGGTTTGTTTTGTTAATAAGCCTGCTGCAGCAGCATATTGTGCCAAATTTTTGATAACAGAATCGCAGCGTAATTTTTAATTTTTATTCGAATTTAAATAAGTTTATTGTTTAATACGAATATAGTATATTATACAATATAAATATTATTAAATGATAAATATCAATAATCAGTATGGCAGCCAAAGGTAAACGATTGAAAACTTTGCATGAGTTTTTTATGCCAAAAAGAACAAAACAAAATTCTGGTAAGTTTAAATTAATATTTAGTTAAAAACTAGTTAATAGGCGAATGGAATTGTAAAATTAAATTGTAAATTTATTGGAATTTTTCTTAGTTGTAATATTTTAATAAATTACTTGTTTAACCAAACTGATAAAATAACTGTTTTATGTGTACTGTTTATTGTGTAATAACTAATAAGATGTATAGAGAAAGTTGATGTATAGCTGATTAAATATTTATAAAAAATGACTAAGTAGCACATAAGTTAATAGGCCTTATTTATTAAGTTCATAGTTGTAAATTGTAATAGCATATAAGAAACCAATTTTAAAATCAAGTAAATCTTTAATTTTGCGGGGTGAAAAAATTCCAGGTGCTATACAATTTCCATCGAACAAAAATAAGTCACAAATATAAACATATATTATAGATCGCTGTAGTAAGTAAAAAATTTTAATTTTATAACTGGCCTCCCCAGCCATAGGTCTGGACATGCCTATGCATTGAACTCTTTACGATGTAAAACACATCCAAAAAATGATGATAACCATGTTAATGATCCATAGATAAGATCCTTAAATAATTTTTATTGTTGTTTTTATATATAATTTTGCATTTATAAATGAGTGTATTTAAATACATTTATAGATTGGGCCACTAGAGCAAGTTAGGGAGGATGATTCTATTAGAAGTAAACAAATTAATTTGGACCTTCAAGTAATAACCATTATTTTACACATACCCCATAGGCATATGTAATTTAAGTATTAATAATGATTAATTAATGATCTAGAGTTAAATCCCTACTGGTTATGAGTATTCAATGGTAGAAAACTCAAGTTTTGTAGGAAATATGTTCAAAGCAAAATTATACATACATGATTTTTGAATTGAACATATTCCTTGGATTATAGCAGGGAGAAATGAAAATAAAATAACATATTTGGCAAAGAATGTATTAAAACCATATTGCAATCTAATTATTTTGAAGATAAAATATTATTACTATATAAATTAATAGTACCCATTTAACAAATTGTCCAATTTTCACATAGAAACGTTATTGTTGTCATCATAATACCAGACCTAAAGCCAATTCAAACCTAAGTACAAAACATTACAACTGCAAAACTAATTTGGGAATTCGAATAGTGGATGATGAAGATTGCGCGAAGAGATAATGCTAACTTGGATGTTCATTAATTTATCAAATTTATAAATATTTAATATTATGATTACTTTATTTCCTAGGAATTAATTTATAATAATACAAATTTTAATTATTCTTCAATCGAGAATTATCAAGTTACACATTTTATATCACACCCATCACTTCTTCATTTTACTTTGTTCTTTGATGGATATTTGACTTGAGCCAGATGTAATATGGTTAATGTTTATCAGTAGTATATATTTGTATGTTCACAGTACACTTTTTGTGTCACCACGGTAATTTCACACCGTTCAAGGGACGATGCCCCCCCCCCCTTGGACACAATAATTTTACCGTGTAAAAATTATGGAGAATATTAGTATATTCACCACGGTAATTTCACACCGTTCAAGGGAGGATGCCTCGCTTGGACACAATAATTTTACCGTGTAAAAATTATGGAGAGTTTGCACACTCAAAATCAGTTTTGTTCAAATATTTACCGTGTACACATTTTATATTTTATTCACATTTTATATTTATGCTGGTTACACTGTAATTTATCTAATTAATGAATGTCTTTATTTATATAATTTTAAGTTATAAGCTGATCATTTTTTTTTTCATATTCAGTCAATAATGATCTACCATTCACTGAAGTCGTGTCTCATTTTTCTTTATTTTCTAAAAGTTTTATTACATTGTATAAGTTATTTAATTTCTTCAAAAATGAATTTTCAAAAATGTTCAAATGATTTTGAATCATTAGTTTATCGTATACTAAGAAATCCGACTATGGTTCATCCAACATTTTCTTCGTTTTCATCAAGATTTAAAACATTCAAATTATTCCCGTCAAATACTTCTCAAAATAAATATACATTGTCCGAATGCGGTTTAAAATATTCAGGAGAGGATGATGTCGTGGAATGCTTTTGTTGTGGTATTATTCTTCATAACTGGGAAAGGCTGGACGACCCATGGATTGAACATTGCAGATTCAGTCCAAGATTTTTGTATGTATTATTAATGAAGGGTAATCAGTATGTTCAAAATGTATTAAGCAAATATTGTAAAACCGAACATATTCACAGTTGTGAATCTGAATCATACGATACTGTTATAGTAAATAAAAATAAATGTTGATTTTTTTTTCTCGTTTATTAATCGTGTTTTTATCATTATAATATATTATATTAAATAAAATTAAATGCTGATATACGTTAAACATATTATACTAATACGTGTTAATATTTGATGTAATATCTCGTGAACGTATAGTCTAGTAAGGTTAGTACGTGTAGTGATAATTTAAATCTATGCTAATCATGTTTTTTTATTATATGTTATAGTAAATAAAAATAAATGCTGATTTTTTAAAACAACTTATATGTGTTATTATTTGATGTAATATCTCGTGAACGTATAGTCTAGTGGGTTAGTGCGTGTAGTGATAATTTAAATGTTTTCAGGTAACAAGTAAGTATAATATATAATTCTCCCCTCCACTGTATGCAGTAGCCGACTATGCTATACGTTCACATTTTTTGCATTTTTTTATATATATTTTATCTATCAGGTTTAGTATATAATACGTTCACAAAGTAAAAATGCTTTCAGTTCAAAGTATATCCTTCATCGGTTATATTATATGAAATTTAAAAAATAATAATTACGTTTTTTAGTTTGAAAGGTTTTTTAATTATTAAAAAGAAAAGAACCATAAAATAAGTTTAATTCGTTATGAGTCTACCGATGATTGTGTCAAAATCGGTATTTGACATACGTCCATTTGGTAAGAAGAGTGTTACAGTCGGACTATTAATCACCAAACAAATTTCGATTTTTGTGTTATTAGAATGCAAGTTAACGAAAAAAATTATTACATTAAATTTAGAGCAATGGTGTACGCTCATGTCTGAATCTAATTACATTTCAATTACTAACAACTTACATACCAGGTGTAAACGTGTAAGAATCACTGAGAACTTTACATATTCAATTAATGTGAGGCAGAGTTCAATAACCTTGCATATAAATGATGATTATATTACACTCTCACATATAGATTTCTGCAGACTTAAACAACTTCAGCATTGTGTAGACCTTTATATCACAGAAAAACAGAAACGTCTTCACAGTTTTCAAACAACATTTGATGCAGCTTATGAACTGATTAAAAACGATGTCCGAGGTTTGCCCATCAGCTGTCAGAGGAACGAATTCACAAACCAGTATATACAAAACTATGATTTTAATTATTATTTTCATCTACAAAACGATGACACTTCATTTTTGTATGAAATATTACAATTTCATTTTAACGCAATGTCTGACATGATTTTACAGGGCTTAATAGTATGATATAATACAAATTCATTTATATTTATGTAATGTTTATTTATTAAATAAAAAATATTTTTTATAATATTACACTCATCATGCTAAATTGCTTTTTAGTGTTCGACGTTCAGGATCTTTCAAAATCACGTCGAAGATGACCTGCATGGTCTCATTCAAACTCGTATTTAAAGCCTGATCTTTTGATTTATCTGAAGTCGTTATCTTGACAGATGTCTCAGAGTGACGCCACCTGCAACATAAATTAATTATTCAATCAGCTAAACAGTGAATAGAAGCAGATTATTTTTTTTTTTCATTATCAGCAATAGGTTTTTAATTAAAAAAGTAAATCAAAGTATAGTATTTACCTCTCCTTTTGAGGAACATTTTTAATGTTCTTACACTTATAGTGTGTTATTGTCCAGTAGTCGGTTGCCATCTCTTCCGGATTAAACTGACTTTTAATGGTAGCCAAACCATCTCCCTGCCGGAAAGTAACTGTATTAAAGATTTCTTCATCGTAATCTTCCGCCCGCAATTTCTCCTCCAAGATTTCTCTGTAAGATGAACTCTAAAAAAATAAATAAATAAATTCATGCTATAATTGATCACCTTAGAATATTAGATAAAAGTATTAAGATGATAACTTATTATTTATCTTCCTGTTTTTGTCTGCTTATTCCTTTGGTTATTTTTCTTATCAATCGCTTTTTCAGCTCCTCTTTTGTGAGCTGTCTTAGTTTGCTTTGAAGCCGAAGGCTTCATTTTCATGTCTAAGAATCCTTCAAAGTCGTTCTATAAAAAAAAATAAACTTACAGTATTAAATTTGATATATTGATAGATTGTTTTTTTCATAAATGTATGAGTGGTTTACCACAGAATTATAACCATAGTGTAGCGGATTAGAGGATTTGTAGGTAATTTATTTTGTAAAGAACTCTACACGGTTTTGTTTGTCATACTGACGAGTGTACACTTTATTATTTTACGAACAGAAATATAACAATAGGTGTTTAGGGTTCGGTATGAAAGTGTGCACGACTGGGAATTGAATCTACCGAACGGTATGTCAGTCGGAACAATGCCAGAATACTCCGACTATTGCCCCACGAACTGAGACGGATGTATGATCAGTGCAATGCCGGAATACTCTGACTATTACACTATTGTCATATAAATACCGTCCGGTAGATTCGGGTGTGCAGATTTTAATAGTTATTTTAGTGTTGAGTAGTTTTACGACTGACCTCCAATAAGCTTAAGTTATTAAAGTAATTCATTTAGAGCTCTTTCAGACGAGACACTTTGTGGCCGGCCACTAGAATCGCGCTACAAGACACAAAAAGTGTTTCATGTGTAAGCGTCTTTCACACGAGACACTTGTTGTACACGAGTATCTGATTAAATACAATTATTTTATAATTATTATTTATTTTTCACTCAACCATGGAAGTAGAAGAAGCTCTACTACTAGCTCTATTTATTAAAAGAAAACATAATAAAAATAAAAAACGTAAAAGGCTCCATTGGGTGCATCCTATTGTTGGGGATAGATTAGAAAAGGGTAATTTTCATACCCTATTTCACGATCTTCTTAAATACGAATCTAAATTTTTTAATTATTTTCGCATGTCGAGTCAATCGTTTTTTGAATTACATAATTTAATAAAAAATGACACGAAAAAAGAAGACACAAATATGAGAAGATCTATTTCAACCGAAGAACGACTTGCAGTTACGTTAAGGTATGACTTATCAGTAATATTTTTAATATATCTTTATAATAAATATGTATAAATGTTCTATAATTTTTTTATAATACAAAAGCGTTTTGTTGCTAAATGTTGTCTGTATAACCATTAATAATTATATAATTTGTTTTACTTAATTGTTTTATTAAAACACACTACAGATTTACACATTTAAAAATACTGTAATCAAATTGTATATTTCCGAATGATAGCGAAATTATTAATATTAAAAAACATTTCTTTCTATATAATAAGTTATTAGAAACAATATTTTTAGTTAAGTAGGTAGGTAGTTCCTAACAACTACATATTTAATACAATATTTAAATGTTAAAAATAAATTTGTATCCTCTCCGTATAACATTATATAATTAATAAACACTGATAAACATGAATTGTTTTACTTTTTAAATTGTGTCGTTGAATTGGCTAACATAGCTTGCCAAACTTGAAGAGCTTGATTGAAATACATCTACTTCCGTATTAGATAAAATATTTTGAGATGATGATGGTGTTGGAGTGCGAAAACGTTGATGTTGATTGTTTTGTAATGGATGAACGTTGGGATACAAACTTTGAAAGTTTGGATAAGCCTGTGGTCTTTGGTATAAAGTAGGATATTGATGTAGTGTCGAATTTAGTTGACATTGAGTATCAAAATATGAACCATCTGAAAAATGGGTATTCTGTTGTCGAGATTTTTTTGCATTAGAAATCGTTTGCATTATGCTAAGTTTCACTTCCATTTTATTTTCCTCTGGAACTTGTTTAAGATCATTGATAAGAGATAACAGAAAAAGTCGGTCAGGATCATCCATTGATTTTGTCATTTCATTTCGATTTTCTAAGCTTTTTTGTATAGATAAAAGCAATTGACTTTCTGAATCCTTATTTTGTGTTTTTGTCTTTTTGGATTGCCTTGATTGTGTGATTGTATCTTCATATGCGTGTTCTTCACCAGAATCATTCATGTTATCATTATCTTCATTATCTGTGTTGGATTCAGCATCAGCATACTGTTCAGCATCATTGTCATTGAAATTTGATATAGTTTGTTTATTTCCAACACACGTCGAAAGAAAAGACAACTGGTTGTAATAAACATACGTTTTCCACGATTTACTGCCTGATCCAGATTTCATTGTCTTTCTTTTAGACTGTTCACGGGCATATGAATTTCTAAGGCTTTTCCATTTTCGTTGAAGATTTTGAACTGTAATAAAATATAATATTCAAATAATATATAATAATATATTAATTATTAATAATTAATATATCAAGATAAGGATGGATTGATATGTTTTTATTAAGATATCCGTTATTCAAATTATTTCATATAATAATAAATTTTTTTAGGTACCTTGCTACGGGATGCACTTTAACAGAATTGCATTACAGTTTTAGAATTGGTGTTTCAACTTTGAGTTCTATTATTCGAGAAATGTGTAAAGCTATATGGACAAACTTAAGGATAACTTATATGCCAGAACCAAAACAAGAAGATTGGTTAAACATTGCAGATACTTTTTTGAACGTGACAAATTTCCCTAACTGTATCGGGGCAATCGACGGGAAGCATATTCGCATTGTAAAGCCAGCACATAGCGGATCCTTGTACTATAACTACAAACATTTTTTTTCAACCGTTTTGTTAGCTGTGTGTGATGCAAATTATTGCTTTACAGCAGTGGATATAGGAGATTACGGTAAAAACAGTGACTCGTCGATCTTCAAAAATTCTACATTTTATCGGAAACTTTTCAAAAAAGAACTCAATATTCCAGAAAATACTCTACTACCACAGAGCAATGGATCAAAATTTCCGTTTGTTATTGTAGGAGACGAAGCTTTTGGTTTATCTCAAAATGTAATGAGACCTTACGGAGGAAGACATTTATCTACGAAAAAAAAAGTATTTAATTATAGACTGTCAAGGGCACGACGTTTTATCGAATGTACTTTTGGGATTCTCTCAAATAAGTGGAGAATCTTCCATAGACCGTTAAACGTGTCTGAAGAATTCGCATACGACATTATTAAAGCATGTGTAATTTTACACAATTTCGTTCGTATTCGGGATGGAAATACGTTGGAATTTGAAGACACATTATTTTACGAAGGACTTTTAGATGAAGACAGATCGCCAGATAATACATCGGGAAAAGCAGCTACGAATATACGAGATGATTTCGCTGACTATTTCATGGGCGCAGGAGAAGTTCCTTGGCAATACGAAAGTATCAAGAAATAATTAAAATAAGTAAAATAGTATTTTGTGTAATAATTTATTATTAAATACCATTTTATTTGTAAATTATAATACAAAATATAGTAGTCATAGCACCTTTAATTAAATTTAAATGGCAGTGTTTAATGTGAAATAGTAATTACTCCATATCATGTTTGTGGTTTATTTTTTACTTATTATTATATACATATATTATATCTGATGTAGGTAACTTAAAATAAATTGGATACCTAAATATACTTATAATTATATTTGAGTCAGTATTTATTACCAGGTTATATACCGTATACAAATTAAATCCCTGATAAACAGTACAAAAATAATAAATAGGAATAAAATATCGATTTATAATTTAAACTAAAAATAAGGTAATATAAATTATAAATAGACAATTGTAGTACTATATTAAGCTATTGTAAAATATATCTGAAGTAGGAAGTTCTACTGTATTTATATTACGACAGCCGACAGCTATATTAAAATATATAACTACTTACCATATTTGTCCTTCTCCCTTGCATCCATAGAATCAAACCCTTCCTTAAAAATTCGACAAACATCGTTCCAGTTTTCTTGTTTGATTATCTTATTTGCATAATCTGAGTGTGATGTATCCCATAATGAAGGGCGACGTCCAATTTCGACAATTAATTTATCGGTATCAAAACTGGCGAAACTCATACTTATAATAGAATATAATATAATTTAATTTTGGTTATGATTGTATATTAAATAAATCAATTTATACGTACTTCTGAAACTACACTGCACAACTCTGTGGTTATTCGAATACGAGTGTCTCGTCTGAACGTACTAATTTAATTTAATTTGTTATCAGTGGCTCGGACGCAGACACAGTGTCTGGCGGCTAGAGGGGACGGGACACACAACTTCAGTGGCGCGACACACATTCCGTGTCTGTGTCTCGTGTGTACGCGTATATTTATAACAATGTTATCTTTGATGCGCGATTCTTTTCAGACACAAGTAGCCGGCCACAAAGTGTCTCGTCTGAAAGCGCTCTTACTAACCTCTGATCCAGAATCGGCAGTGGAAGTTCTGTACGACATCTTGAAACTGAATTGTTGCTGGATGTTGACTGTGATATTACTGTTGATACGCTAGACTTATATACTGTAATGTTTCCACTACTATAGTAACAAATAATACCTTGTAAGAACATGTAATATGTTAACACTGTTACGGGCTACGCCCTGTACGACGCACCAGTCGATATGATCTAAGGATTCCTAGAATCCAAAGCGAGAGATTCACATAACGCAATTCGCACAGCGCCATTCGAAAACCAAACTCGGCCGACCGTCACGAGTTCTTGGAATCGATGCGAGAGACTCGGCATAATGCAATAACAACCACAAGGTCGCTGGCCGCGTTCTCACGGGGACCCGGACGACGCACCAGTAATATAATATATTATATTATATTGTGCCAAATGTGTTTATGATAATATACTGTACGCAATAGATTATTCTATAAACCAGTCGAAATGACCTAAGGATTCCTAGAATCCAAAGCGAGAGATTCACATAACGCAATTCGCACAGCGCCATTCGAAAACCAGACTCGGACGACCGTCACGAGTTCTTGGAATCGATGCGAGAGACTCGGCATAATGCAATAACAACCACAAGGTCGCTGGCCGCGTTCTCACGGGGACCCGGATACGAGTTAAGTACTTAGGTACTTAGGTACTTAGATACTTTATAATTCTCCGTCTAAACAGCGTTTGTCAGTCAAACGATAACTAGGAAAGTAGGAGGTGATTCTCGACTATATATCGCAGCGTTTGTCAGTCAAACGATATCAGTTCAGCTTGTGTTCTCCGTTAACAACAACAGACAACAGGCATTCACTGTAGACATCATCAACAGGCATTCGCTACTGAAGATTGGAAAATACTTTAACCGTACAGCTATCTATGTAAGTACCTACCTATTTCATTTTTTATATATTTTTTTAAAAAGAATCATCTTATTGAATCTAAAATCACATCTTTACTAGTTTTTAAAAAACGAAAAAATAATACACGATAGTAAAAACATAACATAGCATAAGCGTTTAGGTAATTGATTATAAAGGATTAGGTAATTGATTATATAGTATGAACACTTGCATTTTCACACAATAGAACGTATATTCGTAAAAATCCGTACCCATCGCTCACCGCTGACGCTTATATTGCGTCTTTGTGTCTGTGTTTCGGGAACGGGTTATGTTACACTGTAGTGACGGTACGGTCGTACGTCGGGTCTAGTGTGCAGATGGCATAGTTCCAGTGAATCTCCTTAACGGAAATTCCCGTGTCACGGGTATAGCGTTGAAACGTTGCTCTAGACTAGACTCTAGAGCGACGTTTTAGCTACCCGTTACACGTACCACTTTTATGATCTGACAAAACGTTCGTACTGCTCCAAATCCGATCATGTTCGGTGGCTGTGAATTCGTTGAATAACATACGATTTTCTGTTAGAAAATAAATGCAGTAACATCTTGTAATCATTACATATTATTTACAATACATTTTACACTTTTATTCAATAATACATAGTTTCCTACATGATAAAACAACCGACATTTATATTTTGCTGACCGTTTATAATTTTTTTTTGTCAACATTTAAGTAAATACATTTTCAGATAATGAATTCCCACGATAATATTTTGAACGAAATATACTATTATAAACAAATGATTCAAAGTTATACGAAAACGAATGAAAAAGACCACATCATGAGAAGGCAGAAACTTAAACAGAATAAAAAAAAATATTAAAAATATAAAATATCAATTGTTTTTAATTAGAACAAGTGCTTCTCCTCCTCTCAATGAAACTAATATAAATAATTATTATATAAATAATTTTATATTAAAAGAAAAATTCCTTTTTTTAAAAGAAGAGAGAAAAGATAATTATATTTCATCGCTCTAGATGTACTGACTATTGGGAAAATATCAATAATTTTAATTTACAAATTCAAAATCTTAATTTAAAGTTACAGGAGTTGGATGCAATCTGTTCCAAAATTAGATTATATTTAATAATATTTAGTATTATAGTATTATGTTTATGTTTAAAAATTTTTTGTATACGCGGTTAGACTTTGTTATATTTTTTGCGCGCATTGGTGAATATTTTGAATTTTTCTTTTGTTTCATTTACACGTGTCACTGTAGGCACTATGGCAAATATTTCACCTTTAACAAAAAATCCTATGAAACGCATTAAGGTAGGGACACACTATTATCACGTAACGTGAGGTCACGTCGTCATTTCGTAACTCACGTCACGTCACATCACGTAGGTATGCTTGAAAATGGTCACACTATAGTCACACACTATCACGCTATCACATCACTCACGTGGTTTGATCACATTACACAGTGTATTGACTTTCATTCAAGATGGAGTGTGCTAGTTCAACTAGTTCTTCTGATTGGGAAAATGATTTAGAAAATGTTGCTGCTTTTATCGTTATAAGTGAACAAAAGAAAAAAAGGTCAGAATGGGTTCACAAAACTAATACAAGACGAGAAGAACTTGGGGAATTCAATCGATTAGTGCAAGAGTTAAGTGAAGACAGTCATAGATTTCACATGTACTTCAGAATGAAAAAAGAAGAATTTGAATACCTTCATGAGCTGATCAAAGACGAAATACATAAACAAAACACACAATTTAGAAAAGCAATCCCTTCACGAGAACGATTAGGAGTTTGTCTAAGGTACACATTTAAATTTATAATGAAATAATAAAAAATACATGTTAATTTTTTAATACAGTTCATTTAATGTAATTTATTGAAATGAATTAATGTTTATTATATATTATATTGATAAAAGAAAATTGTTTTATTAATAATTAGAAAATTCTATGTCGTGATTCATGTTTAACATTTCCCCAAGTGTGGGCTTGTAGTGAGGTTGAAGTTCTTCATATGTTGAATGCTGAGATGATGATGTAGTTGCTTCAGAAGGAAAAGGAGAAGAAGTAGATAGAGAAGCTGTTTGATTACTCGTATTTCTAATTTCCGCTTGGAGAACAGAATTACTTAATAATAATTTAATTTTAGCCTGTTCTACTGGTGGTAAAAGTTTTGTCATTTTAGACATACTTAGAAAAAAAATATCTGTTTCGTCCATATTTTCAAACACAGTAGGAAGTTTTGGTTTCATGATTTTCTGTTCCTGTTTCGCTTTTCTTGAAGCTGCATTTTCTTTCATTATCTCTAATATTTGATGTGCCGGATTATTATTATTGCCGTTGACTTTTTTGATTTTTTTAAGGTTGCTTAAAAAATGTGCTCCTCCAGCTTTTTCAGAATGTTTTATTTGGCCTGTCCCAGATGTATCATAATTTTCAAGTGGTTGTATATCCTGGACATGATTCTCTATTCCATCTACATTTCCCTCTTCTGTTAAGATTTCTTCAGTTTCATTATTATCTACATTTATATCCTGTGTTTTATCATTTGAATTGATATTTACATTTGTACCTTGTTCTTCATTTACAAATGGATTATTCAAATTTTTTGTAGTCCTAAATTAGTAATTATTAACTCATTAAAATTATATTAAAAATCTCTAAGAAAAAAATATGAATTTTTTTCGTACATACTTTCTATTTTCTAAGTATGGTAAAACAAAAGACATTTGCTGTTCAAATTTCCAAGGAGCAATTTTTTTTGCAGCCTGTCCACTTTTCTTTTCACGGCGTCTACTCACTGCGTTACAAAAACACCTTCTTAATTTATCCCATAGATCTTTTGCTTTTTCCGCTAAAAATATATTTTTAAATTATACAAACTTGTGTTTTAATAAATATTTTTCACATTTTACATTTTTATTTTGTGTTAGATTTTTGGCAACGGGAAATTCCTTTAGAAGCATTGCATTTAATTATAGAATGGGATTTAGCACCGTCAGACAAATAGTCGTTGAAGTTTGTGACGCTATATGGACAAAATTAGGACCCATTGTCATGCCTCAACCCACAGAAATGTTTTGGAAACGTGTCGCAGAAAGGTATAACACATTATGGAATTTTCCCAATTGCATCGGGGCGATAGACGGAAAACATATTAATATTCAGTGCCCAATTAATGCCGGGACTACTTTTTATAACTATAAAGGTTCCCATTCGATAGTACTACTAGCACTTGTTGATGCTGACTATAAATTTACAGCTATTGACGTAGGTTCTTATGGGAGAAACAGTGACGGTGGAATTTTTTCAAAATCAACCATTGGAAAATAAAACATTGAATGTGCCAGAAGACGTCCCTTTAGTTATGAATGGAGTGCCACAGCCATACGTCATACTCGGCGACGAAGCATTTCCTCTCAAAAGATATTTGCTTCGTCCCTATAGTAGTAGGTGCCATTTAGGAGAAAATGAACCAAACAAAATTTTCAATTATAGGCTTTCTAGAGGTAGAAGAGTGGTGGAAAATGCGTTTGGGATACTGGCAGCTCGTTGGAGGTGTTTTCGGAAATCTTTAGAGGTCCAACCAGAACTGGCTGAAAAAATCGTACTAGCAGCCTGTTGTCTCCATAATATGTTATGTACATATAATATAGATCCTGATATAGACACATTACAAAATGAAGAATTAGGTATGCAAAATATAAGAGGTATAAGAAGAAATTTTACACGTGAAGCTTTTGACATACGAGAAAATTTTAAACACTATTTTAACTCCACTGCTGGTAGTGTACCTTGGCAACTTAATTATGTACGTAGAGGACGACTTCTAACTGATAATGACTAGTACAATTTAATATTTTCTTTTTTATAATTTAAATACTTAATTTAATAATTAATTATTTCGTATTTGTATGTAATTAATTTAATAATAATATCTACTACCTACTATTCATATTATAATTATTATTATTATTATACACATTACACAGTGTCATTATTATTTTGTAATAAAATACATTTGAAAATTATACAACATTTTAAACCATATGATTAAATAATTTCACTTATAATATTTGAATTTATTTTTATGTAAAATATTTCAGTAAGTACGAATTGTAAACATAGGTTATTATTGAATTGTTCACAACTATGATTTAAAAATAATACAACTTCTAAAAACAGATAATGCACATAACATTGTATTTAATATTTTAATGTACCTATTTATAAACTAACCTTGCATTTGTAATTTCCTCCCGATTTCTTGCCATGCTTCCTGACGGATATGTTGGTCCCTATAGCTGGCCAATTTATAATTGTATAAAACTTCGTGAAGTCTCACTTGTTCTATTAATTTTTCTTCCATATCTAATAAAAACTGAATTGGTATAAAACAAACTTCAATTTTCAACCAGTCAAAGTTCAAAATCGAAATGAAATGTGATATCACGTAACATAAAATATGTGAAACAATAGAAAAATAGAAACATGATATCACGTGAGGCGCAATGAAATATTACAATATCACGTGAGTGGGGGGTAATGTGTTTCTAACATATTAAAACAGTATGTATTAATAGATTTTACATATTAATCGTGTGACGTGACGTGACGTGAGCTAGCGAAATAAGACGTGAGCTCACGTGACGTGATAATAGTGTGTCCCTACCTTTATTACTTCAGATCCCCGTATTCACGGCGGCGGCAACATCGTAGACGGCGGCGAACCCGACCGACGATCGGCGACCATCACAGAGCGAATAGACCCGACCAGCTGGAGGTCCGGACGCGAAATTTTAAAACATGTCACGGCGCATTTACCATCCGACAATCTTATCAAATATTAGATATATGATAACAAATTTGAATTTTGTATTGGCTATTACCTACTATAACATAAAAACATAATAGGTACCTACTATATAATAGTGTACGAGTAGAATTCATATACTTACATACTCAGTTGTCTTAAAAAAAATGTACGTGTGAATGTGTGATAAAATAATAAATAATGTTGTATTCTTCAATTCTTCACTTCTTCTGTGATTGAAAAACAAGTGAAAATGACAAAATGTTCGTTTCGTAATTCGTAAACATATTACAGATAACAATATAACATAGTATATCGCTTTTAGTTTTAATAAAAATATTGTTATTTGCCGTGTGATATGAATACAATACGTCAATGCATATGGCATATAATAATATACATATTGCATGTCAAGGTACGGTCGGAGGGAGAGTGATATAAATAAATACCCTAGCGTAGTTTGCAATATGCGATTACGCGACGAGAAACGTATTGCGATAATGTTAAAAATAAACAGTGGATTTTTTTTTTTTGTAAATTATCATATTTCAGTTGAGACTGCCACTCGATGAAATTGCGCCTTTCGTAGAATGGCGCCCCTGGCAAATGCCCTCTTGCCAGTTAGCCATTTGAATTTTGTTACAGGGAAATAATTTCAAGGACTCACCAAACTGAAAAAAAAAATGAACGTTAGCACGTTCTCATTAATCTTATTTTCTTTCTAAATCACAAATGTAAAAACAATTCGAAATTAATTATTATTATTTACAAATTAATTCGATAATGATTAATGGGTAGCAAATATACTACAATATTATTATACTAGTATATTTACAATATAACTATATTTATTATTATAATACACAAATTAAAAATACTTATTAAATGCCCAAACATTTCATTAAATTTGCGTTTCGTACCTGCATAATAAGACCATGTGGTGTTTGCGAACTCGCGGTACCTACGTCAAATATTTCGTCTTTTGATTAAAACCGGGGGTCCGGTGCCAATTTCACACATTTTGAGCAATTTTATAAAATGTGAAAGTTATACAATTATATTTAATATTTTAGTTGCCACCTTAATTATAATACTTTTTCATTAATCTACTGCCAGATACCTATTTAGGGGGTTGGTAAGATGTCGGTATTATATTATAAAAATTACTTAAAAAGAAAAAACTCTTTACTATCATATATTAATTTATTACTATACATAAATATTAAATAAATAAAAGTAAAAAAAAATGTTTATTGAATATTTTTACTACACATATTTAAGAAAACTAGAATTTATTTGTTAAATTAGTTTACTCACCTATAAACAATTATAACAAAAATATTTAATTTATATACAACTTTTTTTCTAGGTTCTGATATTGTAGGCTATTTCTTATAGCATCTCTTTTCATTTCACCATTTTTTTTAAGTAACATTTCAGTTTCAAAAACAATGACTCAGGTTCATTAAATATTTCATTTTCTTCATCTCTTACTTCAATATGGTCATCCATATCTATACATAAATTATGCAGTACACATGATAGTATTATAAATTTGGTTATCTTGTCGACAGAACGTATGTCCAACTGCAAAAGTTGACTAAAACGGGACTTGAGAAGGCCAAACGTATTTTCAATTAGCACTCTAGTAGAACGTAATGTTTTATTAATTGTTTTCTGTGATTCAGTTAATTTTCCATAGTCCTTGTAAGGTACAAGTAACCATTCTCGAATAGGATATGCTCCATTACCAAGTAAATTGTACTTCTTGTCAAACATAGATTGTGTTATATGTATATATGTAATATCACATATAGATGGTAGATCTTTACTTAGATCAGATAAAAGAAATACTCTAGCATAGTGGATCTTTCCAGGTACTCCAATAAACACATCAATTAATTTTTTGTTGTAATCACATACACCTTGTAATGTAATTGATGGCATGTCATGTCTATTTGTATATGAGCTTTTAATTTTGTGAGCTGGTGTTCGTATAGGAATATATATATATAGATGTTCCATCGATACAACCAATGACATGAGGCATTCCAGTCACCTAAATTTAAAAAATAATAATGGTATACCAATATTTGTTTTATAAAAATAAATAAATTAAAGGTAATATTCACCTTTAATTGTGATTTTTAACTTTTAGAATTAAACCAAACATATATTTTAGTCTTTATTCTTTAATATCCATAACAGTAGCGTACTCAGGTTTTTAGTTTGGTTAGGGTTATTACCTAAGATTAATTATAGACCATGCAGGAGGGTGGGTGGTTACTTGTTTTTTACTAGAGATAAAAACATTTTGGAGTGGAAATAGAACCCAACCTTTTGCACACTCCACTGAGTAAATTATATAAAATATCTAGGGTTATACATCGAATGTCAATTAAATTGGACATAAAATATTGATTATTTTGTACAGTTAAATTAACAAATATATTCTTTTTTATGTAGTGAAATTTAAAAAAATTTATTAAATGCTAATAATAATATATTTAGACATCATTATTCATTACCTAAGTTCAATCAGTTATTATTACTTATTACAAATGGTATCGAGATTTGGGAGTGAAATTTTTTTAATTTCTTCTTTTCTAATACAACTTTTTAAGATTTAAGATGATTATTTTCTACAATTACCTAAATAGTTGTATTAAAATATTTAGGTATGTACTTAATATAATATACCCAGTAAACAATTGGTTATTATAAATATTTTCCCAATAATTGTTAACAGTTTATTTTCAAATATTAAACGATAAATGTTTATACAAATATAAACAAATATTGGTTATAGAAAATTGAACAAATACTGTTGTAGATACTAACAGTTGTGTATCAATTGAATAATATAGGACATAACGATCTTTGGTTGTTAACTTTCTAACATCTATAAACAATCATTAGGTATTTAATATTTAACGATTAGATTTTATCAATCATTTGTGTAGTAATTAAATTAAAAGAACACACAAAGGTGACACAATTCATGACTTATTAACAATATAAAATAAACATCAATATTTTAATCAATTAATATGTGTGTACCTATAAAGGTATACATTTAATTTTAATGTTTAGGATATATTATTACAACCTAACTTATATTTGATGTTAATTTAAACAAATAATTGTAAATATTTAAATAGCTTTATTAAGGTACATAAGAAAATGTTCTGGAATGTGGTACAATGACAAATTAAAAAAATGTGCCTGGCCAAAAGATAGATCTAAAATAAAAATTTATATTGAAAAACAATGTCAAGTGAACACTCATGAATTTAATTTTTATACTGCGAGGATTTTAAAGGGCGGTGAAAATATTGGTAAATACATATGTGGATAACTATATTGTTTGATCTTATTAACTGGTATGTGATATTTTTCAGAAACCTTGATTGAAGCCCGTTTAAAATCTAAAGATGCACAATTCATATCAGAATTATCTGAAGATCATAATCATGCTATCAAGAAAAGAAAGAAAAAAAAAGGTACAATACAAATGTCATCTCCTCACCTAAATCAATGTTGCCAGTTACTAAACATTCAAGTGATGATGATGATTGTCCAACTTTAAATACCACTTCATTAGGTACTATTATACTTTACACATTGATATAAAATAACTTTTAGCTAAAAAAATGTTTGTATCAATTTATTATTTTTATTTATCATTATTATATATTTTAGACTTGTTTTGCTCTTCAGATTCCCAATTATTTATTACTAAGCCTATATCAAGCAGTACTCAAAAAATATTTTTGGTTTTTTCAATTTTTTTTTTTCTTTAACTTTCGATAGAAAAAAATGTTGGGTCAAATTTTTTGAAAATGTAATTCAAAATTCTTATAATCTTAATTATAATCATAATTATTGTTACAAACTGTGTAGGTTGTAAACAATTAGCATACATTTGATGTGGTATAAGCCATTTCAACAGTTCTGTGTAGATTATTTTAATTTTTAAAAGGGCGTCTGGATATATTGTATTCGGTATTGTTATCTTATTTTTTAGAAGATGTATAACGCCATTTTACGAAAATGTTTATACCAAAAACGTATTTTTCGATTTTTAGTGGTAAACTTTCTATTAACAAAATACCGTCGAATTATTAAAAAAAATATTTTTTATAAAAATGTTTTGTATCTTACGATACTTGGCCGCATAAGTTTATGACTCGAGCCGCAGTTTGGCCACCCCTGTTATATGCCTATAACAACTTAAATATGCCCTAAAATATCAATTTAGTCTTAAAATATCGAATAATATAGAAGGTATATTAAAACTGTTCAAAATATCAAATTGACATACACAATTTTTGCACTAAACTATCAAAAAAATAAAGTACTTATGAACTATTTATAATTAATAATACAAATTTAAGAATAGTTAAGGCATCATTGTTGTTAATCTTTTTGTTTTTTGTTTTGTGATGCCAAGGTTTCATTTTTTGTAATTTCCTCCTTTTTAGATTTTTTAGCAAGGTCTCTCTGCTTTTCCCATTGTGCAACGATCCTATTCATCCGCCTCTGCATTAAAGAATTCTCAGGCCACGGAAGCCTTAAATGCCTCGAGTGTGGATCATTCTCCAAGGTTGACGGACGATTTTTCTCCGATGTCGACGGTTGATTTTTATCTGCCATTGATATCTGCAAATAAAATGCAATTAATACAATAATTTATACATTTCTTTTTATACAGGCAAATGTTATGGAAACAACAAATGTATGAACCAATAACTATTCATAATTTACTCACAGTATTTACATATAGTACATAGTACAATATATTCATCAATAATAATAATTCCATAATAAATTAAAATGTTGCTAAACTAGGTACATAGGTAATAAACTTACTAAACGAATAGGTATTAAAAATCGAAATGTCGACGTGTTCCTGGTTTAGTGCTGTATTATCGACTGTAGACTTAGTCGATGGATGTGTCTATCTGAATCAGAAAATAACAATTATTTCTAACAAAATAAATAATTTAAAAC
Source organism: Neotoxoptera formosana (assembly GCA_022818045.1). Classification (NCBI taxonomy): domain Eukaryota; kingdom Metazoa; phylum Arthropoda; class Insecta; order Hemiptera; family Aphididae; genus Neotoxoptera; species Neotoxoptera formosana. The sequence goes on along the minus strand of CM040630.1, from coordinate 46,741,458 downwards.
CAAAACAATATGTATCACAATTTAACATGCACGAGTAAGTAAGCATGTTGTTATAACATTATGATCAAAATGTTTAGATTTTAGATATAGGTAATAAATGATAATGTATGTATAATATATTATAAATAATGTATTCGATAAACCAACAGTAATGGTTTTAGGAAGGTAATGGGGCGATCACCAATTTATTTGCACCAGCATGAAACATTGAATTTAAATTAATGAAATAATATATTTTCTTATTACAGAAGACAGATTCATAATTATTATTAATGCAGTATGCCAGTATTCTAATATTGTTATTATTATATTAATACTAGCTGATCCCGTGTACTTCGTGACACGAAGTGTCAGCTATATTAGCTGTCCCTTCCAGCGTTGCCCGAATCATATGCCCATATATTATGTTAAGATTAACCTCAAGTGATTTACATACATCTAAGCCACCTAGGTAAGCAATCCACTGCATCAGATCGTGGATAATATATGCGAGCAGTAGTACATTATCAAGTAGGCAATCCACCTGCGGTGGATTGCGGACCCCATGAGATGCGTAAGTATCTGAAATCAGAATTAGGTACATAAAAAAAAAACAACAACCAAGTTAATAGGTTGTAACCAATGACCTAACCGTCTGAGCTCGTTGCTGTTTGAAGACTAATATTCCATAATTTGTTAAAAACATCCATCTCATTCGGATAAATTTCGAAATTTAGTTTATATTATTTTCTTCCACAGAACCAAGAGGATAAACATTTATTTTAAATATTATTTATTTGAGCCAAATTTAACCCTACACTGCGCGAATTAAATTTAAGGTCTGATTTTTTAGCGAAAAATTTTGTGCACCTGTAATTATGGTTACAGAAGATGGGAAAAATATTTTTTTTTGAATTTGTTTACATTTTTTGAAAAATGTATCACCTATGATACATTGCGCGTTTAAAACATAAAAAAAATAATTTTTTTCGAATAATAAACCTTTATTTATTCTTAAGTTTCAACAATATTATATTGTAATAGGAATTGTAAACTGAACATATTTAATACTGTATTCAAAAACAAATTTATACATAAAAAAAAAATAATAAAAATATTAACTTTTTTAAGATACTTATAAATTATTTAATAAAATTAAAAAATAAATTGCACTGCTATAAAATCTAAATAACTAAATAACAATAAAATGTTATAATAATAATAGTTAACTGGACATAAATAAATATATTAAAAAACATATTTATACAACACAGTGAATAAAAATAACATTACTATATATAGTACACTTATAAATTATTTAATAATATTTAAAAATAAATTGTAGTTATAAAACGTAATTAGGAACTACTTGTTTTACCTAATTAGGAACAACAAAATGTTTTGTTATTTAGTATGAAAATCTTTAAGACAATTTCTGTTGACACCGCAACAAAAATACTTATCACATTTAGTACAAGTGCATTGTGTTAGTTTTCCGCATTTATCATACTTGCACCGTTGCTTTATTTCTTTATATTCTGGCCAATGATGTAAACCATCTCTTCTGATATCTTCAGGCGTTATTGAATGAGTATGCTGTTTAGGTATTTTTATCTGTTCTCTTTCTTCATTAGATGGTCTGCCTCTTTTTGGAGTAGATACAGACGTTGTTAATGAAAATGCAACTTCTGTCCGAAAATCAAATAAATTTAATTTTGGTACTCTACCATTTTCATTTTCCACTCGTCTATAGAGTAACCATGCATTAACGATTGATATATCAATGAGGTGGTACCAGACCCTCATGTACCACTTTTTTGTCCGTATTTTAATTTTATAACGCCCAATCAAAGAATCAAGGAGATCAACACCTCCCATATGGCGGTTGTATTCTTTAATTATAGAAGGGCACTTTACTTCCATATTTCTTTTGGATTTTTTATCAAATCGATTGATTGACATTTCAGGTAATATGCCACATTAAGATGAAAGAAGTGTCACCAGTTTATTATCCTTCCATATGACTGAAGTTATTGGAACGCTGTTAAATACAGTTAAATATTCGTATGAAGTTCCCCTAGGTTCTTTAAGCATTATTTTTTCAGGTGGAAACTTACAATTCGGTTTCTACGAACAGTTCCGAGTGTTAAAATACCTTTTTTTGCCATGTATTGTACAAGTGGTATGGTAGTGTAATAATTATCAAAGTAGAGTCTGTGGTTTTTGTTTTCCGGAATTATTCTACTAAGTCTTACAACAACATTGGCACTAGCCATCAAATCAGGTTCAGTGTTAAGTCTAAATTTCTCAAAATTTTCTTGACCAGTGTATAATTCAAAGTTATATGCGTATCCTTTACTACTACATAAAACAAAAAACTTATATCCCCACTTATAGGGTTTTAAAGGTAAATATTGCTTTAAATAGCTGCGTGCTTTTGTGGCGCACAGTTGCTCATCTATAGCTAAATCTCTTTCAAGGGGAATGCTAGAAAACTGTTTATTTAAATGATCAAATATAGGTCTAAGCTTATGACATCTATCGTGGTCCTCATGATTTCTTGGGAGAGCTGTATCATTATCATTAAAATGAATAATGCTCTTTATTTGTTCAAAACGTTTCTGCCCCATCATACACTTAATAGGAGGATATCCAACTCTAGAGCTCCAATACTTCCTAACATTAGCAATTTGAACAATAGATGTAAATATTGTTATTCCAATATACTGTTTTAACTCATTTGTAGTAAAAGTTATGGGCTTATTAATATTTTTTTGAACTGAATATTTAATTGATTCAGATTTTATATGTGAATATAGGTCGTCGTTAAAAAAATATGAAAAAAAGTCAATTGGTGTTTTCAATTTTGATATTTCAATAGGAAGTGGAACAGGTTCAAATTTTAAAAACTGGAAATCAGGACAAAAGTTGGCTTCTCTCCATTTTAATTTTGTTAATTCGGATTTCAAATATTTTTGACTATTTATTTGTCTATTTTTTTCTTGGCTTTGAGTAGTACGATTATTTATAAAAAAAACTACCATTATCATTCACATTATGTATTAGATTATCATCATTATTCACATCAGATATTAGATTATCATCAATATTAACATCAGGTATTAGATTATCATCAATATTAACATCAAGTATCAAATCTTCATCAATAAAAATAGGTAAATTGTTTATATCCAAGTTTTCATTTTCTACTTCTAAATCTGGTGGATTCACATGTTGCTGCAGCTCTTGATATTCATCTTGGAAAACCAATGGTGTTGTGTCATCATCTATATGTTTCATAACATCATCTAAAAACAATTGTTTATAAATTAAGTCAAAATAAAATCATATAGCAAAATAAAATACATACTCAAGTCAAATTCCACATCTGAACAATTCAAGTCATCATCACTAATATCAAAATTCATCAAATTAATTATTTGAAAGTCACTCAAAATATGTTTTGCCATCTTAAACCTTCAAAAATAATACTTAAATTAGACTATAAAGTAACATTTACAATATTTTAAATAAAAGTTAAAAATATTAGTAAAATGCACACATTTTTATTATCAATACTATTCTATCAAAACAAAGTATAAAAAGACAATTTATTATAATAATCTGTGTATCACCCATGATACATTTGCTCATTAACGGTATTCATTTGTATTATGATACAAATGTCATAAAGGCGCTATGTATCGTGGGTGATACACTTGAAAGTATAGATAATTAAGGATACTTACTGTTATATAACGTATGTTCGATGCATAAAAATAATCTGTAGAACATTTTTAATCAAATAACATTTTTCAAAAACAAAATAACCCACGATATCAATGTTAAACGTGATAAAGAAATATTGGTTTTTGATACTTTTCTTATCAAATTCAATCACGTTATTTTCACTATTATCTTTCCAGGGAGATTGTAAAAACACTATTAGAACTCATTGAAAACTTGTTTTATCGATGATGAGTATAAAATCACAAATCTATTAACAATAAAACAGCTGTTCTATAAGCATTTACTGAATGTATCATCAGTGATACATCACGCAGTGTAGGGTTAATAAAGCTAATTTATCATTGAAGTAATAAAACGCATTCGAAAAATTTGACGACAGTACCTAAATTAAAATCACCAAACTATAAAACAATTACATTTTTAACTTATTAACATAATAACTCTACATTATAAAAATATTCATTAAATAGCAATTAGTTTGATTAAATAGACATTTACCCACAGACTACAGACCCAATTATAAAAGTGAGATTAGACATTTTTATAATTTTTAAATTTGGATAAGCTTAGAATTAATGGTATTACGAATAGTGATAAGTACACCACCTCCTCTAGATAATGAGTTTGTTTCATTCGATCGGCGTTACCTAAAAATATCATAATTATAAAAACCCAATTCAGTTGACCTAACGTTTTCGTATAACCAAGTTTCAGTTAATATAAATAAATCATACCTACATATTGTGCACAGCTTGCGTTTTTAAACATGACAGTTTATTACTCAAGCTACGATCGTTTTGATGATACAAATTTAAACTATTGCGTGAAACGATAGTACTCGTGCTTTGAAAATGGTATGAGTTCATTCGGGGGATCTCAGCTATCTGTGCATTGCATTGAAAAAAATATTTATTACCTACTTCAAATATTATTATTCATTTTTCAATAAGTTATATTAAAATATTCGGACTTTTTATTATGTTTAATGTACATGGTTAATTGTAAATATAATTCAGAGGTTGTTACTTGAAAAACATTCCAATAAAACTAAATTTTATAAAATTATGAAACAAAAAATGATAGTTATACATCAGTTATGATATGATCATGAAGAATTTTATTCTATTGATATATGTAATTATGGTGTATAGTCCCAACAAATTAAAAATCTGTGCTCCCCCCCCCTTCCCCCCGTTTCTATAAATGATTTTATCAAAAGCGCTACTATTAACTAATTATATTGTATCTATCATAATCTAATCATTTTGTGTATAAGTATACTGCAATAGTCGATCAACTAAATGTCAATTAAATTACTTGTATTTAAACCTTTTTCACAGAAAACTGATATTATATTGTCAATAATTAACTGTTCATCAGTTATACTAAATATTTTAAACATCTTATATTTTATAAAATTTCGATAGTATTTTACATATTTTAAATTGAGCGTTGGTTGCGATTTTAATATAGGTAACATGCAAATTATACATTATACATTTTATTGCCTACTTCTAAGGTTAAAGTACTAAATATAATATGTTGAATGTATGAATTAATTTTTAGTTTAAATTAATAAAAATTAATTTGAGCCGTGGTTTATTATTTTATACTTTGATAAATAATTGCAAATAATTTGATAAGTTCTCTTTTGTATTTATTTGGCATAATATTAAATATGTACTTTAAATTAAAAAAATGTAATTTATAAACAATATTTATTTTGTTATGCTTTTAACATTGTATGGACATCAGTAACATTTACATAACTACATAACCGTATTGATAATAAATAAGGTTAGGGACTTTTATGCCCTAAAAAACATTTAAATATGATTCTTTTTGGCAAAAAAACATCACTATTTAATCTTTCAAAGTATGCACAATTATTTAAATATGCATTAAAAATCTAAAGATTATAATTACAATATGTATTAAAACAATATTTTTGTTAGTACAATTATTAATTTATGTTATTAAAAACTTAACATGTTAAATCTTAACTTAAGTTGAGGAAACTAGAATTTACACTAAGCAATAATCATATATTATTAGAATTAAATATCATAGCATTGACAAACTAACATACATTATTGTAGTATCCCGTATAAGAATCATTCAATATAGGTGTGATGTTTGTATGTAAATAAAATAATATTTGCGGTTCATAATTTAAAATATAAATGGAAATCAATCAAATCATCTTTCAGAGATATATCAATTTTTTTTTTGACTTATTTAAAGAAAAATTAAATACTATTCAGTAAATATATGTGGAATACACTTAAAATGCAATTATAACAAAATATGACCAAAATTGTGAAATTTTTTTATTTTATTTTTTAAGAAGAAAATGGGCACTACTGAACATGTTTGGGAGCCAATGAGTTCACAGTTTAAAATACAAATTTGTTAAATAGTTAATACAATTAAATAATTACAGTACATTTTTATCACCTAAAATATTGTACTTAAATGTTGTACTTCAATTAAATATCAAATTTCTTAGATCCAAACAAAAATAATTTAATGAATTATTTCTACCTATATCAAAAAAATTATTTTGATTTTGACGTATCTTGTCGAAATTCAAATTTTAGAGGTTTATAAAAAACTATCAGAGGTTTACGCTCAACTTTTTTTTAAATTTTCACTTTCAACAAGTTATGAAGAGTCTTGTATTAAATTTTCAAGTATTTTGATAGAGCGAAAAAGTTTTTATGAACAATAAAAAAATTAATAAACTGAACATTCTTTATGACTATAATAAATAGCTAAAAAAACAGAGTCAAAGATCAAAATATATTGAAAATTGAATGATGTGTAGTAAATGCGAATATAAACGATTATAATATATTCGGTGAAAATGGCATGTATCAATCGTGTACTGTTTTCTCAAATATAAAAAAGGTAAGAAATGTGCAACCTTGATACGCCCATATTATTATTAACTTAAAATCAATACTGTCTTACCGTAAAATAGTGTGAATAGTTTCTTGGTATAAATAGGTAGGTAATGCCTTACAATTTATTTAAATATTTTGACAATGTAATTGTTACAGTAAAATAGAACATCAAGATTTTTTAGTCAAAAGCAATATTGATATAACATCAAAAAAATGAAATTTTTTAATAAAACTAACCAAAATGTCTCATCAGAAAAACGAATTAAAATGATTTACCTTATTTTAAATAAATCAATATTTCTATGAAAATGGTGTACATGCAATATATCTTGATAGATACGCAAGCGCAATAAAATAATAAAATTAAACACGAAAATAATATAAAAATTAAATTGTCGGTCTTGAAAATACAGAACAGCTAATGAACTGAGTTTTGACTAAACGCTTATTGGTTTCGGGACGGATTTTCATAGATCATATTATCGATGGTTAATTGTATCGTGATGTAGTAGTAGTACTGTTATTAAAACATTAATTATATCTATTTGGTGACATTTATTGTTCTCATATTTAAATGTCACCTCTTTGATAAATGTTGATTTTCTTTAATCTCATTACTAATGTTAAATTTAAATTCATAAAATATAATTATTATAATTATTATGATAACATCAATATAATAAGTACAATATGAAACTATAATACAACATTGATATATTTTTAGCTAAATATTTTAGTCAGCCGATATAGCTTTTAATCTCTATCTTGATAACAAAAATGAAAAAAATACAGTTTTTATAAGTCTTAAATAATCTGCAGAATGTACCATATCTGGGAAACTATGACGTTGAAAACCGGTCCCGTTTTGGCAATAATAAATATTTTTTACTAAATAAAGGTCCCGTAACATCTCTGGTTTTAGTATTACCCCAGCTGTTATTAATGTAATTTAATGTAATTAAGTAATTGTAATTAATTTGACTGAAATAAAATATATCTATTAATATGCTTAATCGTTTTATGTAGCAGATCAACTAAAATGTTAATTTAATAACGAGTACATTTTTTAAAGTCGAATTGATATCATATATAAATAAATTGTTGACCTAAGATATTTCAAATGATTATAACATTTCTCAAATTGTGAGCATTGCGATCTTCAAATCAGTGACTATTAATGATTTACTAATAACTCAAAGTCAATGTTAAACATCCTTAAGGGGCCTGCTCGTGACTATTTAATAAGGGGCAACATTTAGGCAATTTGTAAGCTCGTCGCCGCCGCCCAGTACCTATGTGTTAGTCGTTAATGATTATTAGTGTGCGGTCTGTGGGCCGCGGGAGATAAAATACGCATGCACATGTCAACGTAAACGCCAGACAGAAAAATTACTAGCGTGATTTTTTGCTCAAAACACACTCTACAGGAAATACTCTCACACCTCGTAGATTGGTCCGATTTTCGTAATTTTTTTTTTGTTAGATAGAGGAATATTTTTTACAGGGCGCATTGGACTTCGATTTTTGATTACGTTGCTAAAAACAAAAAATAATACAAAAACTAAAAAGTTGTAAAAATAGCTTAAATTTAAACTTGTAACATAAGACTTAGAAAAATAATTTTGAAAATCCAAGTACAATGCGCCCTGTAAGAAATCTTCCTCTATCTAACAAAAAAAAAATTACGGAAATCGGACAAATCTACGAGGCGTGAGAGTTTTTCCTGAAAGGCATGTTTTTGAGCAAAAAAACAGGTCGTGTGCAGGCCCCTTAAATTAAAGATAATTCTTTAATAATAATTCAATTTCAGTAAATGAGTATCCTTAATTTTATACTAATATCATACAAATAACGAACAAAATGTTTTTAATTTAAAGAATTTTATTTTTTATTATGTATGTTAATTTTATTTAATCTTATAATTACTATTTACACGCACAGTTAAAGGCGGTTTAATTATGAATAATGTAAACGCTTTAAAGCGACCTTAATAACATAAACTGTTTTTATTTTAAGGACGCCCAAATATGTAGCTTAACCAAATTAAATCGGTTTAATAAATAAAATGGGTTGTATTTTTGTACATGTAAACGGAACAATCACTTTAATTCTGATAAGTGATTACACGATACCATTGATTATAAATACTAGATAATGCACATATTAGATTTTATTTTTATATAAATTAATAAATTATGCGAATAACATAAGTCCTAACTTTTTTTTAAATTGTTGCTGACGAGAATTGAACGGCCCATTGAAATCCGTTTAAGTTTAGTGATCGATTTCAATTTTCCAGTTCTGAAAGACGAAAGATTTATCTTTGTTACAAACGTTTTTTTCTGGTCCACGGCTCGCGTTCAAGCTTCACTAAGTCATATTACTAATAAGTTTAATTATTAATTTAATTAGTTTGAATTAATAAAGAATTTAGAAATGAATAACCCCATCAAACGATGCAGTTGGAGTTCTGCAGAAATAGCTACATTAGTTGCTTCTGTAAAAGAAAATAATATTATTAAACTGCTAGGCGGGAAACGGTTTAGAAACGCAGATGTAAGTAACAAAACTGATTCTCTAATACAATTTGAAATAGAATAATTGTATAAACTAATTCCATTTGTACCATTCCAGTTGTTGTTTCTACTGATTCAGCCAAAGCTATTGCTCCTTCCACTGAAGGCATTTTTAAATAAGATGGACCCAGTACCTCTATAATAGCAAGACCAACATCATTCACACTATTATGCACAGAACTCTTATGAATGCCAAATAAACTTGTAACCACCCTATATTCTACTCATGATGCCAATTTGTACAGAGCAATAGCACATTTTTTCTCAACACTCAAAGGTTGACACACAGCATTTTCAGATGGTCTAAGAACATCATTCAACTTGAAACACATTAATTGGAACGTTTCTTTAGTCATTCCAATCTTCCTCAAAGTTTCTGTTTACTATCCTGTCCCTAAAATCAGAGTCTCTGTTCTAAATATCTTACATTCAAATTATAACGGTGACTGATTATTACACAAAAAATAAATAAGTATTGATATTGCATACCTTCATCCACATCCTTCTATCTATATGATTCATGTTATAAGTAATCAAATTGTAAACGAGTTGATTATTTATTTCTATTGCCATTTGAAGGTACATGATTTTTTTTTTTTTTAATTGTTGTTGATGGCGTAGTAATTACAATTTAAATTTACTACGACGCTCCTCACATTTAAGTTTATACAGGTTTAAACAAACGATTGCTTGTACAGAATCCATTTTAAGTCGGTGTTTAAAATTTTAAATAATAAACAAACAAATATTTAAAATTTAATAAATAGATTACAATTTTTAATATTTGATTATTGATAAGGATCAAAATAATATGATAATGGAGTTGGAAGAAATAACAATTTCATGGAATAATAAAAATTATAACATACTATATTAATAATAAAGCAATAAAGCCTCACTCAACTCTCACATGTAAACAAGTCAGGCAATTTAGGTGGACTCGTAATAGAATCGGTTTAAATTCAAAACGGCTTAACTCGTATCATGTAAACGTAGTAAATGATGGTTTTTATTTAAATGATAATATTTCATTAATTTATGGTTTAAAATAGTTTATAGAATTATTGCTAACATCATTGAGTATAGATAGTATAGAAACCATCTTGCTTATATTTTGATACGTAATGAATCAGTTCACCGGAACTGCCAATAGAGCGCGCACCGTGTTATAATGAATAATATTATATTAAAAATATAATATCAATTATAATTATATAGTTCATAATATATTATATTTTTATTGTGCAGTTGACACCTCTACGTAATTTACGTTTCATCACCATTATAATCATAACGATACAACGTTGCCTAATTTGGCTATAAATCAATGTTGCCATTTACAATCTTTGGGGAGCCTTTGTTATCATGGTTTAGCTCTTATTTATCATATCGCAAACAATTTGTAAAAATATTTGGTATCAAATCACAGGTATTAAACACGCAGGGCCGGCGTTATACAATTTTGTCGGGGGGGTGTGAGTTCAAGTATTGCCGACTGAAATTTTTTATGCCGACTCATAATTTCTAAAAAAAAAAAACTATGTGAAGTATAAAAATTCCTGGTTTTTCTGTGTTAAGGTGAAGTAAAATAGTTAAAACAAAAACAAAATATGTAACTAAAACAGTTTAAACCATTTTATGCGTAGTTAAAATATTTGTTACTTGTATTTCATACAGATGTAAAGATACAAGGCTGTCGGAACTATTTTAAGATCTAAAAAATAAGTCGTGTTTGAATAAATCAATCAGTGTTTGTCAATAACTCAAAAAATTAAGTAAATAATAAGAATTTTTTTAATTTAGCAGACGGCAGATGGCAGTACATCATATTTAACAAAAATATTACCAGATTACCTGAAGTATAAATTATAAATATTGTATTTCACATTTATTTATTATGTGTTATAAACAAATTTAATAATTAATATTTTGTATACAAAACGTTTATTACACTGCCATGTTACATCTTACATGTGTAATTACTTATTAATTAATTAACTTATTATAAATTGAAAATGTAAAAGCTAATAAAATAAAAAACATTCATAACAATTAAATAGTCATAAATAATCATACATATTATTACATCATAAAAAAAAAATATATATATCTATTTAAAATACCTACTTTCAACAAAATTTATACAATTATACGGCGTTCTTTTAAAGTTGCCCAATTTTTTATCATTGCACTCATGTTTATATTGTCGAGTATATCCTTAGAAGTATTGAGTATAAGTAAGTTGTTCAAACGCTTATCAGTCATGGTTGTTCTTAAATGATTTTTTATCAACTTAAGAACACTAAATACCCTTTCGTTAGACGCAGCAGAAACTGGTGATGTGAATGCAAGTCTACATAAATAATTAGCTGTTGGTATAACAGTTTTTAGTTTATTACTTATATCTATAATTTCATTCAGTGTTTTACAATCATCTGTTTTTTCTCTCAATATATTAACTTCACACAAACTTCCATCAAAATCGCTTACTTTTGACATATCAGAACTAGGAGGAAATAACGTAAAAGCGTTTTTTATATCTTCAGTTGTAATAATTGGATTTATTGGAATCGATAAGATATTATACAACGGTTGAACTGAAGTAAGACAGCTCTTCAAGTTAGATGACATTAAAGTAATTAATGTATCCAACACTTCAATAAATTCTTTTCGGTAAAATGACTCTAATGAGAAATTAACTTGGGAAGATGAGTTAGAATCAATTCTTCTAGGCTTTACTCGTTTTCTATGGTGCTTTTCAAAATCACTAATCGGGTCAATTTTCATTTTTATGGCAAACGCTTTAACACTAGATATATGTTTGTCTAATTGGTTAGTATCATTGCGGATTTCTGATAATGATTTTATTGCACATTCTATTAATACTATACCATCAATTATATTAAGATCTATTGCCTCCAACTGTTCAGTGAGTGTTTTTATTTGGTACATAATTACTCTCATAGTGTACATACAAACTATAAAATCAAATGACAATATTTTTTTTTCAAGACTCAAGGCCTGAGTTTTTGTGCTGTTATCAATGCATTTATCAATGGATATGTCAGTCAAAACTTGTAATATACCTTCAAATGAAGTCCAAACTGCTTTGATGGACTCTGCTCGAGCAGTCCATCTAGTTTTAGATAAGTTACGAAGTTTAAGTGATCCTTCAATGTTAACCAACATATTTTCTAAGTATTTACTCCTTTTAGTACTAGATGAAAAAAAAACATATAAAGCTTCAAGAATATTAAACAATTCAGCAACAATTAAACTGGAATCACAAGCGTGTTGCATAAATGTATTAAGGCGGTGAGCTTGACAAGGTATGTATGGTATGTAATGACCCACGATTTCTGAAAGCATTGCTTGAGTTCCCCGTACATTACCAGACATGTTCGAAGCAAAATCATAAGATTGGAATGCTATATTCCCAGGATCCAAACAGTTTTTTATTATCACTTCATGTATTTTCTGAGCCATACCTAAAAAAAAGAAATAAACAATATGAAATATTGAATATTAAATATTAAATTGAATAGGTTTGGTGCATTTCTGTTAATAATTATTTAATAGTTAATAGTTAATAATTAAAAAAAAAAAAACCTTTTCCAGTTTTGTCATCTGTTTCAGTTATTTCAATTAAACGTTCCCAGACTTTTGCATTAGAATCTAAATATCGAACTCACACAGCCATTTGATCACGATTCGATAAATCAGGTGTTGTGTCCGCCATAACTGAATAAATTCCAGCTTCAACAACTTCATGAACAATATTTCTTTTAGTTTCTGTAGCAAGTAGCTGAATGAATTCATCTTGTGATTCATGGCTCATATATGTTACATGGTAGGGTCGAAATTTCTCCTCTTCTAACCATAATTTCATGGCAGGACAGTAACGAGAAATAAGTAAAATTATTTGATAAAAGTTTCCATTCTTTTCATCCCCATCACCCCTGAAAGGTAATCCTTGTCGAGCCAGGGTACATGTTACATCAAATAATATTTTTATAATATCCTTATGGAATTCTTTTTGTTTACATGCTTGTATGGCGCATTTTCTTTTTTCAGTATTTAATAATTTATCAATATGATTAGAATTCATAGAAAAATTACTTAAATCAATAAGTGATGATTTGTGAGCAAGGGATGAAAAATGACATTCTAATTTCCCAGATTTATTTTTTCCTCTTGATTTCATTTTTTCCCAGTTTCTAACTCCATATTGACTCCAAGATAGATTTTCACTGGTTCTATGTGGTCCTTTAGGGAATAAAGAACACACAAAACAAAATGCTGCATCACTAGAAATGCTGTACTCTAAATGTGGATACTCTTTATACCAACTAGGATTAAATTGTCTTTGTTTTCCATTTTTAATATCACTGTTACATGGATATTTAGGAAGATGAGGTTGAAAAGGCCCCAAACTAATTATATAATTTCTTTGAGACGCGGATTTAACTAATCCTCGTTTACCAGGGTCGTGATCTAATAATTTATCTATTATATGGTCTTCAGTAGAAGTAGAATTTACTTTTGAAACAGACAGTTCTTTAGACAATATATTTTTAGAATAATCTATGTATAACTCGCATTGTTTTTTAAGATCAGATATTAGTTCAATACTTGAAGTTAAAAAGAAAATAGGATTTGGTACATCATTACCAGTAACTTTTTCAAATAGACTATTGCACTCTTTTACAACATGTGTTAGGAACGAAAGTTTACCAGCGCAATCGATCCAAGATCCACAATCCTTATCTTCACTTAAAACATCAACAACCACCTGTAAATTATAAAATACAAGTAATACATTGGTAATTTGTAACTGAGAGTTTTAATTAAGCAGCTATAATAAGCAATAATACTATATTAGTTGAAGGTTTATAATAATACATATTATAATAAGGTGTTAAGGTATAACAGGAGTATTTATCAAATATAGTAATATTTGTAATGGAAATTTGTTAAAAATTCTTATTGTAAATGTACTTGGCATACTAATTAAATTAACTATATTGTTTGGAAGTTTTTTTTTTTATAATTAATATTATATACTATGAAAATCAAAAACATACATTAGCTTTATCTGATTTTTCTGCAACTGTATCGTCTGTATCAACAATGTTTACTTCTGGTTCAATAACTTTTTTAAAACTTTCAGTACTTGTAGCTAAATATATTTCCTAAGACATATTATGAAAAAGTTCACACATTTTATTCTTTAATTGGTAATCTTATACCTAATAATATGAAAAAGGCCAACATTTGGCATAGGCAAATGTACTTGCCCGTATAAATAAATTAACTATATTGTTTGGAGGTTCATTTTATATTTAATACTATATTATACTATTAAAATCAAACACTTACGTTGGCTTTATCTGGTTTTTTTACAAATGTATCATCTGTATCAACAATGTTTACTTCTGGTTCAATAACTTTTTTATAACTTTCAGTACTTGTAGTTAAATTTATTTCCTATTAGGATTTATGAGAAACTTTATTACTTTAAACTTAACAACACATTTTGTAATTAAATTGGTAATCTTATACATAATATGAAAAAGGTCAACATTTGGCTAGGCAAATGTAGGTACTTGACCGTATAATTAATTTTTTTTTAAAAGGCCCTATCTAGTATTCTAGCTACTTACATTATTAGAATTTTTACTACACGATACAAATTGGTTCAACGGCGACCCTTGGTGTTGAACTTTAACTCTTTTTCCAGCATGCATAGTTCGTTCGTGTTGAAGCCTGTAGTCGTTGTTGAAAATGCTGCCACTTTCCATGCATTCGAGTTTAATTCGTTTCCGTTTAGAAGAATACATTTTTAAAAAAAATTCAGCTCGTTTAGGTACAAAAATTACGATTAGGTTTACACATTAGTACATTACACTTATTTTGATGGTTTTAATCAAATCAATACATCGTCAAATAGTCAAATCGTCGAATAGATAACAATATTTAATAAAATAGTATGTAATTCTATAATTAGATTTTTATTTTCCTGCACGGCCTTCTTGTGATATAAACCACCAATCACCAATCATTGTAATAATAACAAAAGATTATATACGGGTACTTGAGTTAGGGATTGCCGAATGCCGATTAGCGATGGCAATGATATGCCGACCGACTTACAACGTACAAAAACAAATATATATTATAGCATTATAATACGGGTCCTTACTCTTTAGCCGACAATATCAGTCGGCAGTATTTAGATTTCTAAATCGGTAAATTCTCAACTCCTGACTGCCTGGACCCGTTCCTATATTAAATATATTTTTTTTTTTTTCAAAAAGTTTAATTTCCAACGGACAACGGCTCCCTGAAATTGCCGACTGATATTTACAAAAAATTCAACAGGGGGGGTGTGACGACCCACCATACCCCCATTGCCGCCGGCCCTGTAAACACGTCGTCAGGGGTACCTCAGGGTGGCCATCTTTCCCCATTACTTTTTATATTGTTTATAAATGACATAAAGAAAGTTATTCGCCACAGTAAATTCTTACTATTTGCAGATGACTTAAAGCTATTTCTAGAAATTTGCTCAGTACAAGACTGTCAATTACTTCAAAATGACTTGTATGCTCTTGATACCTGGGCAGTAAATATTGGTTTGGATTTTAATGTCTCCAAACGTTGCTCAAAATCTTTTTATAGAGGTCGGACTCACTTGGAGTTTAAATATTCACTTCGTGGAACCTATCTTGTAATTTAATATAATACTGTGAAGGACCTCGGAGTATTCTATGACAGTAACTTAAATTTTCATAACCATATAGATGCGACATGCTGTAAAGTCTTAAAAGCTCTTGGATTTCTTAAGCGGGTCTGTATCGAATTTAAGTTGATAACTCCACTAAAAGCCTTATATTGTGCGCTCATCAGATCTATTCTTGAATTTTCTGTAATTATATGGAACCCTCACAACACAAGCAATATGAATCAACTCGAAAGAGTCCAACTGTGAAAACTTACGGAGGTCGTCTATTTGAACCTGAAGCAAATGCATCCTCCCCAATGTAACCATACCATTTGCAGAGCTCTAAGTACAAAATTCGAATAACTACGACGGTCCGAAGGCAAGTACATACGACTTACCGCCTGATTGCATGGCAACCCTGCGGTAAAATCACTTTGAATTGCCACCAAAACTCCAATTTTTGTACCACCTTCATAAAAAGCATATGTATATATTGGTACACACGTCAGCTACTCGGTGTAAAAGTTTCAAAATTGACATCTAAGAATTACGGCGTCCAGGACTTATAACTTGAGTTTTTCAGCATATCTATTAAATATTGAACATAGTCCTCATGATTATGATGCAGTAATGGATAGGCTATAGGCTTACAGTCTTTGGCCGATAAAAGTGTCACCATTAACAAGGTCTTCCTAGTCAAACTTATCAATGGGTTGATCGACTGTCCAGAACTTCTATCCAAAGTAAACTTTAAAATTCCCGGTGTCCAGGTCCGTTCTTCCTATATTTTCAGTATTCCACTGTGTACGACAAACTATTCACGAAACAAACCACTAAATAGGATGATGCGTATTGCTAATGAGGATCCGTCTTTTAGTTTTTAAGTTTTTTAGAATTCTCTTTTAATTTCTCTTTATTTAAATGTAGTGTAAATTGTCTCATTCTCGTATTAATATAGTACCTGATACTATACGCAAGAATATCATCTTTATGAACATTACATGGGAAATTCAAGTCTTCATTTTGTAAGATATCTTCAATCGTTTCAGAATATACATCAGCACTAAATATATTTTTAGTAAAATAATCTTCAACTTTACATATAAATTTATAAAAAACATAATTAGGATGAATTAATTTACCCATTGATTTAAAATTAGTTAATTCTGCGTCTGAAATATTGGAAAATGATTTCATACTTTTAAATGCAGAAATACAAGTGTCACATTTTGACCTTGTTTAGATTTGTTTACTTAAATATCCAACCAAGTAGTATATTAAGCATTCTTTTATGGGTAAAAGGCTATAATCGTGTTCGAATACATCTAAGAATTCCCAATCACCATCTTCCACTATACCATCCATTTTTTTTTATTATATCTAAAGCTGATGGACTGTTTGTATTATTGAAAATTAGTTGTATTTCACTAATTGTAATCAAAGGCTTAGCATCAACTGATGGTTCAACAGTGCAATTGCCAAATTTAGGTGGTTTTAGTAAGCTATAAATAGATAGTAATTTGTATAGTTGTAAAAATGTTGGGGTCCCAACAAAGTCTACAGAAATTTAATGTTTTGATAAAGAATACACTGCATTTCTGGTGGATTTATCAAATTTGTCCTCGGTATTTGTTATTTCATCTAATACTTCAATAATTATATTAAATTATGACCAAACAGACTTAATCACCTCCGCACGTGCTGTCCATCTCGTCTTTGACAAATTTCTTAGTTTCAATGCAATTTCAACATCAGCTAGTAAACATATCGGATATTATAAGACTAGCTTCACATCCATGTTCAATGAATGTGTTTATTCTATGAGCTTGGCATGGAATATAAGGTATTTTTCTACCTAATAATTCTGTTCATTTTTGTTGTGCACCATTAAATACTCCGGACATACTGCTGGCAAAATCGTACGTCTGAAAAACAAGATTATCAGGATTCAACTCATTCTTTTGCAATGTGTCTAATATGTCATTTGCCATTCCTACGCCAGTCTTATTTAAAGCTTCGCGGACTTCTATTAATCTTTCTTTTGCTGTTGCTTCATTATTGACGAACCTTACAACTACTGATAGCCTACCTGTATGTGAAAAATCAGGCGTAGTATCAGCCATAACAGAAAACTGACCGGATTCCCTAACTTTAGCTCTAATTATTTTGTTCACTGATGATGCAAGGGTGGTTATGAACTCGTTTTGAGATTGGGGACTCAAATATGTAGAATGGTATGGGCGATAACAAGAATCATTCAGCCATTTTTTTAACAATGGGCAGTGTCTAGAAAGTAAATACGTAATTTGTCTAAAGTTTCCATTTTCATCATCATCTTTTCCTCTGAATGCTAAACCTTGTCTTGCGAGGGTTTTGGTTACATCCAATAAGATACAAATTACTTCTTTGTGAAAACTTTGATTGCTCTCTTCCTGAATTTTTCGCTCACGTACTGTTTTGTTGAGCATAACATCAATGTTATTTGATTTTTTCATGTAATTGCAATAATCAGTTAATGCAGATTTGTGCGCTTCAGAAGTGAAATGTTTCTGTAATTTTCCCATTTTGTTTAAGCCACTAGAGCCTTTCATTTTTTTCCATCCAGTTACGCCGATTTCGTTCCAATATCCCTTACTTTTTTGACAACCAGCTACATCAGGAAATAAACTGCAAACAAAACAGTAAGCTGCGTCTTTCGCCGTACTATATTACAAGTGTGAGTATTCGGTATACCAAGATGGATTAAAACGATGTGTTTCTCACTTCGGGTAAAAGTTTAATTTTGGTTGATGTGGGCCTAGCATGATTAGGTATTGTCTTTGATTATCTGAAGTTATTTTAATTCTGAGTCCTGGATCATGATGTACTTTATTACTCACAGTATCTTTTTTGGTAATACTTTCTGAAACTATATCTATCTGTGTCATTAACACATTGCATCTGTCCATTATAGAAGAGGACATTTTAAGAATGTGTTTCATAGCATCTTTTACTTCAATTATAAACTTGTAACTATTTACAACTTCGGTTTCGTGAAGTTGTTGAATTATTGGCTTACACATATCTATATAATCAATTAAATGTTTAAACTGGCCAGCACAACCAAAAACATTTTCTGTTATAACTGAACATTCTAAATTTGTTTCTGAAATTTGGTTAGTTAAATCACAATGGTTAACTTCATTAATAAGTTTTAACCCATTAAGTCCGAAGTATTTTTTTTTAAATATTTAATGTTTTTTTTTATATAGTTACTAAAAATAACCTATTATATAAAAACTTGAGCAAATTTGTTTGATTCGTTGACTCAATAACTTACAATTTGATGTGACCATATGGTAACGCTAGGATTATAAGGAGATATAATTTTACAATATAATTTTAACAAAATATTTTTAAATAATTCTTATACACATTTATTATAATATTATAGTTCTTATACTAGTATGCTACAGAATGAAATATTTTAAAACATTCAATGCCGAGGCCCACGTTACACTTTTCACACATTGTACGAATACTCGACGAACACCCTTCACCTGCACATCTTTTTCTTTTTTCTTTTTTCTGGCGTTGGAATGATAAGATGATTTTTCCCATCGTACCTAATATCATCACTTATTCTATTACAAGAGACACTTGATATCGATATGGATGGCCTTCCTCCAACTTTAGGTTTCGTCCCGTATTTTAATAACAAATTGCGGACTATTTCACGTCTAAATTGAAGTTGTGGCATATTTGGATTTACTTTTCTTTGTAAAACCCAAGCATTATTTACGCTTACATCTATCAACCAAGTGAAGATTGGCCACCACCATTTTTTTCCACGTATGCTAATTCTGTAGGTAGCAATGTTTTGGTTCATCAAGTCCGTTCCACCCATATATTTGTTGTACTCTCCAATCATATGTGGTCTAGGAACTGATATTTTCTTTTTTTCTTTTTGAGAATATCTTTGCACGTAGCTTATAGGTTTCACACCAATACTAGAAGAAGCTGCAGTTACAACCGAATTGTCCATCCATCGTGCATAATTTATACAGTCATTTTTTTCAATAATACTTGCACATTCACCCCTTTCTTTTTTTAAGAATAACTTTTTTCCTATTAGAGGGAAATTTTTACCAAGTCGATTTTCTCTAATAGTCCCAGTTCCAGAATAGCCACGATCTCTCAAAAAACTTAATAAATTAGAACTGGTAAATAAGTTATTACAAAATACACGGAAAGGTAATTTTCTTTTTTCTGGAGGTAAGTTTTCTAAAAAATATATTAGGGGTGCCGTACATTTTCCAAAAATATTTTCAAAATTCGGTTTCCCATTTGGTAATTTTCCCTGATAAATATCAAAATTTATGAGATAGCTGTCAGCCGAATTGAGACACCACATTTTATAACCAAAACGAATTGGCTTACCTCGAATAAATTGTTTACAGCTGTGTCGACCGAAATATTTGATCATCGACTCATCATAATTTATATTTTAAACAGGTATAAAATTTTCAATACAACGAGATTTAATTTTTTCCATAATATTTCTCAATTTCCAGGCTTTATCGTTTGCATCCAGATTATTATTATCAGTACAATGTATAAATTTCATAATTTTAAAAAACCGATCTCTACGCATCGAATCAGAAATTAAAACATTCTGTACGTCCTGTTCTTGCTCCCAATAATGTCGTTTTGATGGTACTTGATTATATCCACTCAATAGTAGTATGCCAATAAAACATCTAATCTCATCACAAGTTATATTTTGATCATTACAATTTTTAAATATAGTGTAATTTCTAGTTTCATCAACTAATAAATTAATAATTTCGTCTGTAAGAAACAATTCAAATAATTCTATGGGCGTCATATTGGATAAATGGTTATAGTTTGAAATTGGAAAACTTTGTACTCTGTCATCAAAATCGCCAGTAATCCATTCCGGAATTGGTTTTTGTCTGTTTCTTACCCATTTTTCGTTCTGTATAATAAACTTATCAACATCTGTTGATACAGAGGGACTTTGGTCAATTACTTTAGTTGGTAGTGGAGGATTGCCCAGTGTATTAAAATCCCCGATTCTGTCATTATTTTCTAGTCGTATTTCAGCAGGTGCTAATAATTGTCGACCAGTCAAATTATCCATTGTTCCGGCTCCATGTTCGTCACCTGAATCTTCGTCAGTAAAAATATTTACTTCAGGGGGTTCAATGTATATTTCTTGAACCCGTGCTTGATATTCGTCATCAGCTTCAAATAAAATATCCAGAGCCTCTTGAAGAGTAAACCCATTACTATAAAAATTAAAATTATAGTTATAAGAATAATTGTTATCGTAATTGAAGAAAAATAAAATGTGTACTTTGAATAATGATACAAAAACCTAGCGTTACCATATGGTAACGCTCTAAAAAACGATGATATGCGCAAATAAATAAAACATGTATGTGTGTAAAATTGATACTTATCTATGCCTTAACATTCTAGGAGAATATATTAACAGGTTTAAAGCAACAAAGTGTATCGAATAAATAATAAAAGAACTTACCTTCCACGAAAATCCATGATTACGAGAACGAAAAAAAACAAACAGCTATTTCAACGTATAACACACGACTAACTGATATTGTAAAATTGTGATGAATGATATCTCGTTCTGTTATATATACAGAGTGTATAAACATTGACAAAGTCGATATAACACTAATACGTGGAAAACCACAGCTATTTTTAGAAATTATTTTTTGCGTTACCATATGGGTGCGCTAGGACATAATGGGTTAATTCACTTTCAATGTCTTCGCTCTCCTTTTGTATTGCATTGGTTTCTATAACTTCGATTTCAGAAAGATGTGCATTGTAACTTGTTGTAATAACAGATATTGGTGACTGGACATCAGAAGATCACTTAATTTTGAGTTAACCTAACAAAATTATTCATCAGTTAGCTATTATACAAAATAAACTATATTTGATTTTCAAATGGTTAATAATATTTTAGATTCAGTGGAAAAATTGGACCAATTGGTTTTAGAAAGATATTTTTGTAGGTCAGTATAAAGCAATAACAGATTAGCTGCAACTATTATTTTACTAATAAAGCTATTAATAAAACTATTAGGTAAAAAATTATATTAATACAACTATTAGGTTATCCAAACTGAATTTATAACTAAAAAAAGTTTAATAATTAACACTGCATTCCCAGTTTTAGAATTAAGCTAAGATTTTAATAACCAATAGGTATAACAATTTATATTTAACCTAATATATTTTTAAGCTCTAAGTATGAGTTTAAAAATAACTATATTTTAACTGTGACTTTAAATACATACATTTTCCAACAAACTTGATGAAGCCTTTTGTAAATTGTTATTAGAAGCTTTAAGTGCAGCAAAAAACGGATTCTTAGGAGTCCCTAGTTCTTTAATTCTAACACGTTTTCCATTGTGACAAGCCGTCTCATGTCTGGTCTTAAAATCATTGTCAAATATACTTCCACAAGTTTCACATTGCACTTTTCTTCGTTTACCCATATTAAAACTTTGTCTTTAGATAGTCAGAATGCCTTAAAAGTTCAAAGTTATTAGTAAAATATAAATTGAACACTTTTAGACTAGTGTTAAGAGGGCGTTATACCCGTATGTGTATAAATTTACTTCTCAATAAATTTAAAGGTTATAAGTTATAACTATGTAAAATATTACAACTTTAAAATTTTCATGACTCACTTTAAAATGATAATATTAATAAAAGCTGTAAACGCATAAGGTGCCTACAACTATAGTAGACGGCCCTTGTCGTTTTCCCTTAGGAATAAAAAAAGAAACCTTATTTTTGTATAGTGGACTGTATAAAAATATAAAATGTATTTAGTTTATACTTAAAATAATAGGACATTTGCCTGGTTGGCACAATAGTATAACAATAATAAAAATAATTATAAGTGCCTCAATCGGCTTCAATATCTAAAAATAATATAACTAATATAATGCCTCATGCGGCTTTCCAATATAATAATAATATATGCCTCATACGGCCTCAATATGTATAAATAATATGACCAATATAATGCCTCATGCGGCTTCTCAATATAATAATAACAATATAAATAATATTATAAACAATATAATGGCATAAGCTGCAGCTCACACCATTATACAAAAAAAAACTTACGTGGCTACATACAACAATAATGATACACACCACAGCCAAACGGTTATGCAGCCAACACCGAACCACGGTCAAAATCACAAATTCTGAACCAACAGACACGAGGTGTCAAAATTGTCCTAATGCTGGTAAAATGACAACCCTATACTAACAAAAAATACCAATAACTAAAATATTCAAGTTAGAGTTGACTAACCATAACTATCAGACAATAGGACAGAAAAACCAGCGTTGATCACAGCAGCACAGAAAAACACACTTGACACGAGGTTTTTAAAAACCAGGAACAAAACAAAAAGGCTACATAACCAATTGTCTGTATGACAGATGAAACACAACAATATAAAATAAACCCGTAATTTTTAAATATAATAAAATGTAATTTCAAATGGACCACTATCACTAAGCCCCAATCACCGCAGCTGACTACCAATATCCTGAAGTGCTGCCAACACTGCAGAAGCATAACGGAGATGGGAACTTAGCAATTAATGGCGCCAAAATACAAAAAAATAAATAAACAATTATGCACGAAACAAAAGCATATGATACTTCTTAGATAATATTCTTACCTTTAAATTTATTGAGTGGTAAATTTACTTTAATATTAAAGCTAACATCATAAAACGTGTTCTACTTTCTACTAAACGCTATGATGTACGTTAGTAAGACAGAGACAACACATGCGGGTATAACGTTCTCTTAAGTAATTACTACAAAGACTACATTATTTTTTTTGTAATAAAATTGATCTATATTCTATATTCTAGACTGTTAGATCTTTTACATAGGTATTATTAGGTAACTATTTTGATAATTTTTGATATTTTACCTACTTAATAGTAAAACGAAACACATAAGTTGTGTACAGTGCCGTAATGTCGCCCATGTCGCCAACCTCTAGTTACGGCACTGGTTGTGTACATGTAATGTACATAATATATTATAAACTATAATTAAACTTTATTCAACTTTTCGTAAATTTAGCTTAATTAATGAAAACGCTTACCTCTATTCAGTATTCACGTCGATTTCGTAGATAGCTAATTGGTATACTCGATTAAGCGTTGTGAGTTTGTGATTAAATTGCACACCGCACAGTTGAAAGAGAAATAAAAGGAAAAACACAGTTGTCGCTATTTGTCAGTTGATAATGAATATTTACAATAATAAATTCTATAAATACTGGGTGTGACCAGCGGGACTACGATAGGCTGGTGTAATATTATAGCGGTGTACACTGACATACGGTTGCAGTGTTGCACAAAAAAAAAATAATACGCATATACAATTGTGTAGAGATAACGATTTAAAATAGTCGTACGCATAGACGCAAACATTGGTTTTACCATTAGGCGAAACATAATATTATGTGTATTATATTATGTTGATTTTATGTAAAACTGTAATTTTTTTCATTAGATTTCTTTACATCGATTTGGCCGACTGTCATATTAAAAAAGTCCGAATGGCCGACTGGAGTAAGTTTAGGGGGGCGAGATGCACCCCCAGCCCCCCTTCAGTTTCGCCCCTGCATGACGGCGCGTTTAACAAAAATGTCTCGTTTAAGATTTTTAATATTTGACGTCACGCGGCTATTCTACATTTCTTAATATCTCTTAAAGTAATAATTTTTTTTACATCAGATTTTCACCAAATCATTTTGTATACCCATAGCTACAATACAATACCATTAAAAAAAAATTTGAAGAATTTTTTTTTTTGTGTTGTGTGTTCTTTTAAATTTATAGCATGTTATCTTACGTTTAATGAAATAAAAATAATATAACTTAAAATCAAAGACACATTTTGTTAATCTGGGGAAAATTTAGGAGACATGTTATTTTTAGCACTGATTATCCGATTATCGTCTATCGACGTATTTTTCTAGAAATGTCTGTATATAATTTCTAAATAGAATGAACGCGGCATCTAGCCAAGGAAAGCTACCATTTTTGTATTATAATCATTCATATTATGTCTACTGCCATGGTGTTCTCGTCTTACGTACATCAACGTGTCGCGTATTTGTACCGCTGTTTATTTTTATTTCCTAATAACGGTTATTGCGGTTTGTGTTTCAATTACTAGTGTAGTAGTGTAGCCGCAGTGGCGCCGAGTCCTATGTTTAGGTCATGCCACGGCCTGACCACATTTTTAAAAGGGGTCCGGCGATCAGAGGGGAGCTGGACGTCTTCGCAATATTTTAATCAACATAATAAACTATACTTGGTTAATTGATGAAAATAAGAGATACATATTGATACTTATTTAATTAGGTACCTAGTTCGTAGTTCAGAGACTTATCTATCTCATTGTGGGGGAGGTACGCAGGGGGACGGAGTAGGCTTGTGGGGCCGCTGGGATGGCTTAGGGCCGTTGTATTTTCATTTAGCCTGAGTACATTTTTAGAAGTTCGGCGCCACTGAGTATACCTGACTTAATTTTTTTTTGCGTTGACCATTCATTGTACATTTTTATTTGTTTGTAATGGAAACTTTGACAGAAGGTATTGGCATTTTAACTACTCCAGTAAAAATCCTTTCCGGTGAAAAATTTTTGAACGAAAATTCTCTTTTAGATGACTTAGTTAATTTTAAAGGCGAGTGTTTTTTTAATACATTTATCAGTAAGTGAATTTCATTTATTGAAATTGGGTAATAGTATAATCATGTAGTTGTCAACAACAGCGTACATAACACGACCCAGACATTTCGCCGCGACCGTTTCACCGCCGGACCTATTCGCCGCGACCGTTTCGCCGCCGGGCTATTCGCCGGCGAATCGGCGAAACAATATTAAGGAAAACCGAGTTTCACCTGAGGTGGTTTTACACAACAAGTCGAGGGATATTTTCGATTTGCGGAGCGGAGCGACGGCGCCGAGGAGCGTAGCGACGAGTGCCTATACACGCGTAATCACTGAAACTTTAAATTTCCATAACTTTTGAACGGTAAGTTTCCGGAAATTTTTTCAAACACTTTTGAATTCAGCATAAGAAACCACGTGTATTGAAAAAAAAAATTATATATTTTAACTACAAATATATCATTAATCACCATTTTGTTATTGCTATTGTTGGCTATTAATGGCGAAACAGTCCGCGGCGAAACGGTCGCGGCGATATGTCCTAGACCCTACATAACATGCTTTTTCATAA
Organism: Neotoxoptera formosana; assembly: GCA_022818045.1. Lineage (NCBI taxonomy): Eukaryota > Metazoa > Arthropoda > Insecta > Hemiptera > Aphididae > Neotoxoptera > Neotoxoptera formosana. The sequence continues at coordinate 46,715,193 of CM040630.1, read as the reverse complement.
AAGAGCATTTATCCACAATGTGTGCGCTACTAGGTACTACCAATTATTATTACTTAAGTACTGAAACTTTAACGTACAACTGAAGTTAAAAATCCATCACTTGAACAACTAATTTCTGATCTTAAACATTAAAGTTATTATGTATTTAACTTGTTTTATTTGTAAAAAAAAATTTTCTAATTTAGATCCATATATATCTCATTTAAAGTTTTATCATTCCCTGACATCTACAAGTATTTAAAAATGTGGTATTGTTCATGGCACTCAAAATTTTTCATCATTTAGGTCGTTTTCTAAACATATTAAAAATGAATCAAACTTACATTATAGACACGTCAGAAGTAATTTATAATAATAGTTTATCAAATAATACTGGTACATATTTGTCATAATTTAGAAGATCAGATTACAGATGCACCTAATATATTATCTTCTGATACAGTTATAAACAATTCCAATATAGATTTAAATACATTAATGAAGTCTCTCTTACAATTTTCTATTCAATATTATAGTAAATTCAATTTCTCTAGAAAGGATGCAACAGAGCTTCAACAGAATATAACAAAAATGAGAACATCTTCAATTTCTAAAAAAATTAACACAATAGGAATTCGTAATAATACATTGGACAAAGAAACTAAAATTGCATTTAAATCAATAATGCATTTCTGTAATGATCCATTTGAAGGACTTGATACAGAATACAAATTTTTAAATACATTACAGACTAAAGATTTATATGAGAAACCTAATATTATAACTTTAAATAATACTATAGAGGTATTCAAACTTTTACATCCCACGGCTCCTTTGAGTCTTCACAAAATGTTGACGGCTCCCAAATTATAAATGACAAGAAAATCAATGTTTATTTGAATGTAATTTATATTTTATAATTTATACTAATTATTTATTTACCATATTACATGTATAAAAAAAAATATAAATAAGTAGTACCTATTATAGAAAAAATTGTAATCAAATATTTTATGTTTAGTCTTGGTAAATATAAATCAATAAAATAATAAATCAATATTACTTAATATACATTTTTAGTAAGATGGATGAGCTTGTCTATGCTTCATAATATCGACTATCCAGTTCAAGACTGCAACAACTTAAAAAAAATCGAAAAATGAGTTAACTACACCATTTTTTTCTGTTTTTTGTTGTAATTTTAATTCAAGAACGGAATAAAAATAAGTTTAATTATTGATCACTAGAGAGCTCTTATATCGTTTTAGGACAACATTAAATTGCTTATCATATTCAATTCAAAAGTGAAACAAGAATACTTATTGCTTTATACTATTTTAGTTATTATTATATTTTAATATTGAATTGTTTTAGTATTGGTTGTTTATTTAAATTTATGTTTTATCAGGAAGGTGACCGAGCGCTTCCAGGCTGGAGGCACTTTTTTGTGTCGTAGGCATGTGTTAATGATCTCTGTGAGGACGCTGCAGCCTGGGTCCAGGCGCTTCCAATGGCTGTATGTCAGTCCGTCATCCCCAGGCGCCGTGTTCTCGGATTTGCGGAGACGTCTGGCGACGTCACCGCTCGAGAACGGGCCGAAGGGCATTGGGTCCCTCCCCTGGGTCAGGACGTAGGCGGACGTGTCTCAAGTTGAGGCTCCCCTGACGTGGCGGAAGTGAGGCTCCACCGCGTCAACGGGGAGCTCGCACTAACTTGCTAACGACCTGTCTGCGGTTCCGCCTGTACAGGGTTTGTATACCTTGTGAGTCAGGATTCACCGGCGTCTTCCGTGTCGACGCGGTTGCTCCTTCGGCCCGTACCGGCAACTTGGCGATGACCACAGCCTTTGCTGTCAGCTCATCGACCAACCTGTCCCAGTTATCTGCAGTGCAGGGTCCCTGGGCTAGCTGTCGAGCTGAATCAAGAAACGCGTGCAGCGGAGTGGTGCAGTCGGGGGCCAGGATGACATGGCCCCCGTCATCGACAGGTATGTAAACTTCTGGCTCCGCCACGGAGTCCGCAAGGTCCACCGCCGCTCCACTCGACGCTGTGCTACCACCCGATGTCGGCTCCATTGGAGGACGGGGTAGCCACAGCTCCGGGCTGGCGTACACAAGGTTGTAGCCAGTGTTCCGGGGCGACTCACTAGTGGTGATTGAGGTGGCAGTGGGAGTGACAGTATATCACTGGCTCCGCGCGGCCCCATCGGAGTTGCCTGTCTCGTGGAGGTGGGGTTCGCGGTCGATACTGGTGACAGAGGTGCGCCGCCTGAGTCCGGTGGTCTGTGACCGTCCAGTATCCTTGGCTCAGCTCTCGATGTAGGGGGCGCAGATGTGCCGCTTGTGTCCGGCGGTCTGTTACCAGCCGGTGTCCTTGGCACAACTTCCGCCTCGGGCACGGATATTTGGGAGTCGCCTCCCCGGGTCGCTGGGATGGCTGCTGCCGCGACTGCATCACGTGACTCGACACAACCATCTCACGTTCACGCGTAACGGTCAGCGACGTCTTCCGCCTCCCGGATCTGTACCCGGCACTTGTGGCCACCGAGTCGGATCCCCAACACTGCACGGCACCCGACGCACTGGACCGCTGTTTCGTCCGCCTCCACGTGGAGATCACGGTGCTGACGGACGATCGACTGCTTCGCAATGGTCCACACCTTAACACGAATTTAGCTCTGCATTGAGCGTGTGGGCAGCGGGAACCACGGTGTCAGCTGCCGGCTCAGGTGGCCCAGGTGGGTTGCCGACGTTTGACAGGGAATTAGACCGTGTTTGCCCCTGAGCTACCACAATCGGACACCTGCTGCTACCAGCGTGGTCGGCCATTCGCGTAAATTACGGGGCGCACCTGCGATGCACCAGGTTCGCCAGAGCGACGAAAAAAAGGTATAACGAAAAAAATTCAAAAACTCACGGTTATGACCAGACTGCTCCAAAGGGCGGCGTTCGGCTGGTCGACAAAAAAAATCACAGCAACAGCTGGGCCAAGAAGCGGACACCAGCCGGTCCTGACTGATTCAAGAGGCGTTGGCAGCAGGACGAAGAACTCACGAACACGAAAACAGCTGGGTCAATAGACGGACACCAGCCGGGGTAGTTGCTTTCTGCCGAACGTGGACCAGACTGTTTCAAAAGGCAACGGACAGCTGGTCACTCATAGAATTCACAGACGAAGAGTTTAAAAATGTAGACACAGAAGAAAAAAATATATTTATATTAGAAGAAAAGAAATTTATTAAATTTATATATTAGTAAAGAGAAGAGTTCGAAGCCTCATGTGGAAATTGATTTTTTTATCAAAAAACATCATTATTTTAATTTATTAATGCATTTTTGGTGCACCAAGTGACCGAGCGGGTCACTCGCTCGGACAATTATATCTCTGTGAATATCCGGCGCTCCCTGGAAATACTTGTCATTCGTGGACTGTAAAGTCTAGCAGCTTGCTCGAAAAACCGAGATTTGTGTTGTTTGGATTACAAAGAGATCAAAACCGACTCTGGACGATTTGATAACTGTCACCTAAAAAATCTTAAGGTGCACTTAAATTCTGAAGTGTATCCATATGAAGACTTTCGTGCCGATTTTAAAAATAATACCACCAGTTTATTGTACAAAGCTTATACAGAATTTCAAAAATCGTATTACGAAAGAGATTATTGTGAACCATTATTATCAAAACACTTTTTTTAAAACTATGTTTCAATCGTCGTGGATTTATCGCACCCAGAACGATAACGTGAAATCATCAACCGTAGATCCACGAATTGAATTTGAAACGGATACAGTTATTCCAGAAAAGACTGCTGCTTATTGTTTAATACTACATGATCAGATTATAATTTATAATCCGTTTAGTGGCAATGTTAGAAAATTGTAAGCCTTGTATATAGACTTATAATATAGAACTTGTATTATTTTAATTATACTTTATATATATATCCTTATAATGTAAAACTTATTTTAATAAACTAAAAAACTTTTTTTTTTAATATCACGCTTGTTTTTATTTATACAATTTATTATAAAATATTATTCAAACAGTTTGCGTTTTGCGCTCAAAATTTCTTTGTCAACTTTTGACCTGTGAAGCCTAGAAGAGCTGGAGGTGAAGATGATGAAAGGTTGAAAGACGTTGGACCGTCATTTTCATCAACTGCTAGGGTCGTTGGTGATGATTTTATCCGGCTTTTTAATTAAACCTACTGTGTAAAATTGTCCAAATCATGCCTTGTAGAATGATTGTCTATGATCGCCGGTGAAGATGACGGTAGACGGGTAGGACCATTGTTCTCATTGATATACTAAACAAAATAATAATTTATCAATATGTATCATTGAAATAAAATGTAAAAATTACATTCGTCTTGGATTCCCGAATTGGTGCCCATGTCGTCTTTCGTAGGATTTGTAAATGTCGAAAAATATTCTCTTATACCATTTTCCTCGTCAGTTCCCTGTAAAATTATAATTATTAATACTTAGGTTATTTTTAATTTTCAAATTATAAATTACCCTTGCCTGTAAAAGGTCTGCTTCATCATGCGAATACACAGGTGACATACTAGAATATCTAGGTGGTGACGGCTGTACCATGTCCAAGTTAAAGGCTTCGGTATATTTCTAAAATTAAAAAACCATAAGTTATATCGTTATAAATTATTAAATCATATTATATTACATTTAATTCTTTAGTCTCTTGCATTTCAAACCAACGGGTGGCAATCTGTTGAGCTGCGAATAATTTAAACTCGCTTTGTATACAACTTTCATTTTTTTGTATGTTTTCACCGAGACTACTGGTAATAATCGAGATCATGTCGTTCATGGAAGTTGTTTTTCCGTCATGCAGAGAAAAAAAATGTACTGCTGTTTTCTCAATTTGATCTTGTACCATAGGTTTTATAATTTTTATTTGTATTGATAGGTACGTTTTCAAAAATAGCCCACTCCAAATATTGAATTGCCATAAGATCTTTTCGGTTAAGTAAAATTCGGCATCCGGCTTCGGTTTTCGAGAAATATAAACCTTCTATATTGAGGAGTAGTATCCAAAATGTAAGATAAATTTTGCCCCATCAATGAAAAAATACGTCTTAAGAAGTCTACAGGCATTTTAACGAAACGTGATGGCGTAATTATTAGTATTGACACGTCGAATTTCTTCGTAGGATCCAGACTGACGTGGTATAAACTTACGTTCAGCAAAGCCTATCGAGAAGTTTGTTGAATCGATGAGTTCGACCAGTGGCGTAGGTGGCAAATAAGTAAAGTTCTTCTTGGGAATAATGAATCCTTTATGTATACAAATAGTATTCATCCGTGTCCAGTATACTGTCACCTATTCAAACCTGTTTAGCTATTTTAGTTAATATATTATACCTCCTTTTAGCATTTCTTCTACAGTACTGTATATAACGCTATACTTACTAAAAGTAAATATTTTCGAAATAATATAAACTGGTGTATGGTTCAGGGCCGTCCTTTGAGGGGGGCGTGGGGGGTGTCTACCTAACCTTTCATTTCGCAGTAAGTGAGTTTAAAGACCATGACCGGAAAAAAGAAATGTAGAGTGTACTGTTCTGTATTTGGATGCAATACCTACTACTCAAGTGACAACTCTGTTAGTATTCATTGGTTTCCTAAGGAGAAGGAATGTTATGTGCCATGGACTAACAAAAATGGTAAAATAGAAATAATTGATAGATATCTAATATGCCCTCTAGTTGGATAATAATCAAAGGTCGCGCACTATGCGATTAAATGCATAACTCCCTCACAAAGCACCCTATATGGCCCTACCTACATTCTTTGGTAGATTGCCATGGAGTAACTGTCGCCCCATCCCAGCCGTTAACCGTGCGACATACCTAGTTGTTAAATAAAAAAAAGACAAAGGTTATCGTGTGCAGCAAGACAAACCCTGTTCAACTTAATATATACATAGATAACGCACGCATAGAACAAGTGCATCACTTTAATTACTTGGGAAGCAAAATAACGGAAGATGGCCGTTGTAAAGATGAAATTCTAAGCAGAATAGCACAATCGAAGAATGCTTTCCAGAATAAAAAACACCTACTAACCACCAATAGTATGGACTCAGAGGTAAGGAAAAGGTTCTTAAAAATATATGTATGGAGTATTGCCTTATACGGCTGTGAAACCTGGACAATCAGTGCAATAAAGAAAAGAAAACTAGAGGCTTTCGAAATGTGGTGTTATCGTAAAATGTTAAGAATTAAATGGATTGATAGAATAACGAATGAAGCAGTACTAATTACAATAAAAGAAGAGAAAATACTATGGCATATCTACCATAAAAGTTAGAAGTGCTAAAATGATAGGACATCTACTACGCCATGAGAGTCCATCAAAAACCGTCATAGAAGGCGACGTTGAAGGCCTATAAGGAAGAGGAAGACCAAGGATGGAGTATATGAAGCAAATCATAATTGACATGGGGAAGAGTTATAAAGAACTAAAGGAATTGAGTAATGATAGGGATGCATGGAGAACTGCAGCAAACCAATCTAAGGATTGAAGACTGAAAGAAGAAGATAGTAGGTATAAGTGTACCCCGTTCTGAGCTGAGACAGTCTGTCAGTTTTTATTTTTATTATATATAATATAATTATATTGCTATTAGTAATTATTCAATAATACTTATATAATCTAGCTTAAAATAAATCCAAATATTTTTAAATTCCAATGTGTATATTATATAATAATATACATAAATAACGGCGAATTAAACGTTTACGCCATAATTTGAAATTGGAATTATTTGAAACATATCAAATATTTACTTAAACTTATTGATGAACACTGTCGGTACCTATATGTTGTCACTGTTGTCAGTAAAATTATGTTTTAATATGTTTTAGATATAGCTGGTGTTAACGCAGAAGTGTGACGAAGAATAGCGTCCAGAGTTAGTGAAGGGCTTCAAGATGTTGTTACACCAAGATCAATGGCTGTAGTCAATTTGCACCAAAATTGACCCAAAATATATAAAACATGTGTAATTTGCACCATTTTTTTTAAAATGCGTTTGTAATTTGCACCAAAATTAAAATCGAAAATTGAAAATTGCCCTTCATATTCTGATCACACAGAGCCTGAACTAGTGCATAAAGACCACGTTTCACTTGAATACACAAGTGTATCGCCCCAAAGTGATTGCAGTTGGATGATAGGAAATCCACTCATATCTTGTAGTACTCCAATTCTACCAGAAAGCATAAGGGTTGAATCTGATTTTGTTACACCGAATAAATTGGAATGCAGAAAAAATGCTGGACTTGTGCCAAGTCCCCTTAAAAATGCCTATTTTAAGAAAACCCCGGTCAAGTCTGGTGTTGTGCTGCCTTTGAAAACAATAAACTGTTTTCCAAAAGAATACAATAGCTATGAATGTGAGTTTTTTGGAGGAACTTTCACATTTTCACGTGTAGAGTGGTCTCATATGTTATATGCACATATTAGCGGTGAAAAACGTTTGGATAAGACTAAATATCCTATTATGTTCAGAAAGCTCATTAGAACTGTGAACAATACATGTGTTGTTAATGCAAAAAGGGTTAGATATTTTGAAAACCATTGCAATGTGTACATGTATTGTAGCCACGAGGGGTGCAAACTTTTTAGAATTAAAATCTAGCTTCAAAACCAAGTGTTTCTGGCGGAAGTATATAGTTCTGGTTTAAATTACCATCACAATCCAGAAGACAATGGTCTCACAAACCACGTAAAGGGGATTCAGCGAGACTTATACAAAGAAGCGCTAAAAAAGACAAAAACGTTTTCCTTCAGGTCGGACGCTGTTGACATGGCATCACCCACTCAGTTGAATTGTGGTAATTTGCAAGGCATTAAATCGGATGACGTCGTCAGAAAAATCAGATCAGAGGCCTTAAGTGCCGATGATTATGATAAAGATGATTTTCATGACCTAGTATTGATGTGTAATGATAAAGAAAACAACTTTGTAAAGCATGTCGGCATACCGTCCGTTCACTGTTATAGTAACGACCAGTTGGACATACTAAAAAATCTGATTAAAAAACAAAAACCAGTAACTGGGTATTTGGATGCAACTGGTACAGTGGTCAGGAAAATTGACAAGAACAGCAAAAGGGTTCTGTACTATGTTCTAGTTGTTAATGTCCTATTACCTAGAGACTCAAGTGTCACGTGTCCTGTTGTTGAAATGATTAGTTCAGCCCAGGACATTGTTGCGATTTCACAATGGCTGAACGCTTTTAAAGCATTCGTTTTGAAACACAAACTGACTTGGCCAGTATTCACAAATATCGTGACAGATTTCAGTTATGCCCAAATGAATGCCTTGTGTATAGGATGGAATGGTTTTACTTCCATATTCGACTACCTTAACTGGTGTTACAGAGTATTGGTTGAAAACCACGACGAATCTAATGTCACCATCATAAATATATGTGCAAATCATTACACAAAAATTATAGTAAACCATGTCTACACATATTTTCAATCTGAGAAAAACCATCGTATGACTGTAGAAAAAACGAAAAGAAATGATGTCATTGATTGGATATGCATACTTTTTAACACAACCAGTTTGACAGATGTTGAACAATGGTTCAAAATATTTTCAGTAATACTGTTGTCACCTTATGGTACAGGACACACGAAAAATGCCAGTAGTACAATGAGAGCCAAGTGTTATGATAAAATATACCAATTGCCAAATGAATCGAACAACGAAGGTGAGGATCACTCGAAGGAAATAAATAAATTTCTATGCGAATCCAACACGAGTAATTCCATGATGTGTAGATTTCAGTCAATCAGAGAACAAGTTAAATCTGAAGTCTCAAATTGTGCTGAAAATATTGAAAATGTAAGCATTAATGAATATTATGATGAATCATATTTACACCAGTTTATAGTTAAGAGGATGTCAGCGTGAAAGTAGGACGTATACAACGCTCAAGAGATGGCGTTGTTTGCCGTATCGCCGCCGTCGCGACAGCTTGTAACCACGCCCATTTCGTCTGCGACGTAGTCGCGCGTATTAGTTTCGGGAGATACGGTATCATTAATGTTCAGACCATTGTGTCAAATGTTTCGCGTCGATGTAATCACACCGTTTGTTTTCTCGCTCTCTCTACCCCTACCGCAACATACTAGTGCCACTAGAACCAACCTTGTGTTGTTAGCTTTGATATAAGAGTGAATTAACCTATTATCAAACTTAAAGTTAAGAACATTATCTATATTTTTATGATATTCGATTTTTATACAAGTCTTGAGTATTTAAAATATTACAATATTTAAAAATGCTCATTTCTCGCGTAAAATTAAAATATTGTTAATTAATAAAAAGACAATTTCCTCTAATACTAAGCCTAACGTAGCTATGTGGCAAGTGAGTCGGAGAGAAAAAACAAATAGTTTACTGAGTTAATAATATATTACCAAATACATTTTATAAAATAATCGGCACGCGTCCACAAACTAATAATTAAAGCTACTGTTTGCTAAATATAATAAAAAAATAAATATGTAGGTACCAATACATTAATAAATGAATCTTTTATATTAAGACGTATACAACTTTATTTTATTTTTTTGTTTTGTTGCTTTTTTATATGATCGGGTTCTTTAATATCATTTATCAATATCCGCTTACAATATTGAGGATTTATAAGTTCTGGCAATAAACATTCCATATAGAATCTGAAACAACCGTTTGAATTCATATTGTAAAATATATAAGTTATATAATATGTTTATGTAGTAGCCGGTAAATGGTAATACATACGTTTTTAAATAATCTAACATTTTTTCGGACCAAAAGTGTTCATCGTAAATGATTTTTTCAACTGAAATCCATTTTTCAGAATATATTACAAAATAACATAGGGTCCTTTTGGTTATATGCAACTGCTCTTGAATCTGATAATAATAATCACATGATTTTTTTAGTTCAGTTATGTTTTCATCGTTTATATTTTTTATACTGCAATACTTAATCTAGAAAATGAAACATATCAGTTTTATTAATTTTTATTCTTAAAAATGTGTGAAATCATTTTAAGTATATATTATCATAATACTTTTCCTTCCTTTATCGCGTGAATTATGGTATCACAGTCTTTTGCTGAGAATGGGCATTTAATTTCAATCAATGAATCGTGATCAACAAAGCCATCTAAAATGTTAATTTAACTATAATATTATGAAATTAATGAGGTAGGTTTAATGTGGTACAACTTGAACTTTTTGTAGATATATTACCTGGGCTTGCCGCTAAATATGGTATTTCAGAATCCACACATAGACCAGCTGGAGAAACCTTTAACCCAAATTTAGTTTCAAATACATTTCTAGCATATTGCTCCATACTTTTTCCATAATCCAACGCCTTTGCTTGTATGTTGTTACCATACAGTAAACCATAAACGGTATTTTTACAAAACGTATGTGGTCTCATTTTACATATTTTGCCGAAGTTTGATGCAGTTATTCGGTTTCGTCTTTCGACATGCCAAAGTTGAGAGTCAGCTTGATTTCTAGTTTCTTTTTCCAAATAACCTATGTTTATTAAAAATGAATAATAAGTTAACATATACACAAATGTATATTTATTTATTTTATATGATATGTATTTTTGGAGTATCGCAGTTTTAGTTAGTTTGTTTTATGTATATAGGTATACTTCGATCCATTTCAGAAAGACTCTTAATGAATTCAATTTTTTTTTTTTTAATATCTTCTTCTGAAATATCTTCTATCAATGGTTCAGACAAACCATAATCCTCGTCAGGCCCACTAACTTTTAAATGTATTTTATTTTTAGGAAATAAAATTCTTCGTCTAGAGTTACTAACTCTTATCCTTTTAGCGTCAGATAAAAACCGTTTTCCAAAAGTTCCTATTTATATATCATTATGTATAGTACATTAGTGCAATACATACAAATTTAAACAAATAAATATTTAATGAATGATATAAAGACGATATAGGTATACTTCATTTAGTTTTAAAATTACCTGGACTTGTATTGGTTATAGATTTATGAATTGTGCGTAAATAAGATTGTGAATTAAATGCAATCACAGCTGCCTCTACTCTCGTATTATATGTGTGTTTTTGAGACAAATTTGTTCTTTTGCCACCAATGTATTTGTTAATCATGCTATTAATTTGCTCACATATATTATTGTCAACATTTTTTAAGAGACTCTGGGCATTGTTAAATAAACGCCGATTAGCCATATTAACTTCCCTCATTAAACCACAGTTTTCAGCGATGGAAACTAAATTTTGATCACCAGATTTAGATCCTTTACAAAAATATTTGTCACACTTCGTATGTTCTCCTAATATGTGATACGGACTGTTCATTATATCATTTGCCAAATCTTCAAGTGTACGAAAAATCAAATATAATATTAGCATCTAAGATGTATATAATTTTACTGATTTATGGTAAATAATAATATTAATAAAAAGAAAACCTGAAATTTGTTGCGTTGTAGACTTATTCTCCTTTTTTTTATACTTGATAGCTGTTACAATACCAGTTCTAAACCTCATTATATTTGATAAAATATATCTACGTACATCTATAGGATATATACATTTTTTTGCAGCAGCAGTCAGTTTTTGGCAATAATTTCTTAATAAATGGTTTCTACATTCGATTTTCTGTATTAAAAAATTAGGACCATATGGTAAAACTTCGTTGAGACGTTTAGTGACACTGCTGTCTCCGTCGCCTAAATAATATAATAGGTATAATAGTACAATACTATATTTAAATAAAATTTGTTCGTAATAATAAACTAGGAATTATAAATAGTAATACAATAAAAATAAACATATAGGTACCGATTAATTTGTTATACTTCAAATTGTGCATTTCAATACTTTTTTGAAACCCTTCTACTACACCGTCAGCTTCAATACTGGTAGCCGATTTATTCCAGTTTTCAAAACAGCTATGTTTAGGCTTTTCAGTTTGTTTTAAAGCCGCTCGATGACATACGACACAATATCGATTTCTAATCCCGACGAATAGTACTTTTTTTGTCCTATATCCTATAATAGTTGCCTATAGAACAATTATTTATCAACTTTCAGCGCATTTAAAATTTAAAGTGAGCTTAAAAATTAAAATATCATACCACTCCAGATAGTGCATCGTATTTCGACTTATAGCTCCTTTTACCCCATTGGCCATCTGCTACCACAGTACATAGAGCGTTTCCATCTTTATCGACGTCTCCATCTTCAATTGCTAACCTCCTCTCTTCCTCTCCAGCTTTTAACATTTCTGTCCTAGCACTATCGTGGATACTAGAATACATCGATTTGTGTACTCTTGAATACGTCGTATTAGCCATACAAGGCATTTCTAATGCAGCTGAAAATTCTGTCAATTGTCTTTGTCCAATGCCTAAGTTATAAAATTTGAAAACAAGAAAAATTTGTTGTACCTTTTTCTAAAAAGTTTAACATTTTAATTAAAAATTACCAATTGCAACAGTGCCATTTAAAACCGCTTTATTTATAGACAAATAGTCAGCTTTTATATTTTCTGACGAAATACGCATTTTAATACGACACATCTTACACTTGAATTCAAATGTAGAAAAATAGCCATTCAATTTTTCTGAAACATATTCCATATCACTGAATGTACAATCAAAACCACTTTCATGTCGAAACATTCTAATTTGTTCAAATATGTGGAAAATGTCTACTATCCTTCGACCAACTAATGGTACTTTTTTACATTCAGTAGTCCTACGAATTAAAAAAAATTCAAAATAGTATAAAATAATTATAATTATAGAACCAGTAATTTCTATACATATAGGTGCTTAGTTATTAATTATTATTAGCTGCAGGTTTAAGACAGCATTTGCTTTTATACTCTAATTCTAATAATGCATTGATTCTACAACGTTGTGAGTATTTGTGATATTTTTAAACCAAGTAGAAAAACAACATAAAGTATATAAAAAAAATTAAACATTTTTCTTAAATTTTCGTAAAAAGTTTAAGACTCGTAAAAAATACTTGTGGAAATATTCTCGACTTTGTTTTATAATTATCATTAGCAAAATGTATGTAGAACATTGTATTGAATTTTATAATTTGAATTATTATATGTATGAATTTTTAACTATAAATTAACTTGCTAATTATTAGGACTATTAGTTATTACTTATTACTTACATTTTAGTGCGTTCGTCATCATGACTAGTTTGAAGATTAAAAGCTTCTATTTCATTTACTTCACTACAAGAGAAATTAATTAAATCATTTCTATGCTCCGGTAATTTAAAAATTATTGGAGTAGAAAATGCAGCTGGAGGTGTTATAATATCAAGTATGTCATCTGCAGATATTTGTTGTTCATTTAATATTTCTGTCGTAATAGAAGTATCAGTATTTGCACTGTAAAAATTATTATTTACTAAAGTTAGTTAGTACTTGCTGATTAAAGATTTCCTTACGAAAAATATTTGTAAAGACTACCAAAAATCATGCAATAAATACACTGCCAGTTACTATACTTATTTAATACTCAACTATCCATATCATAGGCGTGCGCACGGTGTAATTTTTTAGGGGCATAGTAAATTGCACGTAATATACATTTTATTATAATGCATTATACCTATATTGTATGTTCATTGTTCACGGAGATCATGTCCATTTTATTTGTTCTGATGGTGAGATCAAATTAAAAATATTAATTGTAGGTAATAGCTACCCCTACAACAACTCAATTAACAAAAATCGGACACTCGCTCTGCTGTATAGCATGTGTCGAGTAAGTAGGTCACTGTGATGAATATGTTAAATTTGAATGCAATGATAGGATCATTGTATACGAAAAACGATTCTGAACATAGATGATTTGTCAGCCTAGGATATATTATGTTGTATTTAAATTGTAAAATATTTTATTTTGATATAAGTAATTGATTTTTTATTTAGGAAAGGTTGGTGGTTGTATACAACAAGTTTAATTAATTTTTTCCAAAAACATTACATAAAGTCATCAATTTGATTAGTTTTTAAAAATATATTCATAACAAATCGTTATTTTACGCGCGAATTTGAAATTTTGTAAAAACTTTAGACACTAATTAAAATTTTTAATTGAACAAATATCGATACTTTCTACAATTATTGTAAGTAAAATTTAAGAGCAACCTTGCATTAAATTTTCAATTGTTAGCTATGAATACAAAAACTTTTATATATTTTTAACTAAAAATAATTTGCAAATATTCGTGATTTCGACGAATTTTGTCAATTTTTGAACTTCAAGTGCTTATAAAAAAAAATTGTGTATTTGTATAATTTTTTGAATAAATTTTAGAACAACTTATTGGAAGCCTTCTATTCAATTTTCAAGTATTTTAGCTCGGCCAAAAACTTTTATCAACTTTTATAAAAAAAATCTAATATTTTAAAGCCCTATAAATAGCTTAAAAATTAACTAAACATTTTGAAAACAAAACTATGTAAAGAAAATGTCACTGTAAACAACTGGTGAAAGTTTCAAGTTTCTACGGCTTATTATTATTAAATAAAAACAAATATCAAAACTCGTCTATGGCTAAATTGTTATTTTACGCAAAAAATTATTAAAAATTAAATAAAAAATTAAATTTCAAACATTCATAAACATTTTTGTTGTGAACCCGGTTGAGTTTTTTTTACAGATAATTGAAGAAAAATGTATGTTAAATCATGTACTAAATTTTCAATTCTAAGCTATAAATACCTAAAATTTTATAAATTTTCAACTTCAAAATAACTTCAAATTTTCCCGATTTTAACATACTTCGTAAAAATTCCAGGCTCGACCGGAAATTGAAGTCGGCGCACGCCTATGATCCAGATATTAATAAACAAAAACATTACCATTTAGTATACATACATTTTACATCTCTACAGTATAGCCGTACATACAAATGTGCTATACCTACCTATCATGGTACCTAACTGCTACCATGAAGTAAGAACAACTTCTTAAAAAATATGTAGGTATACAATACTAATGTAATATTATACTTTGTACGGGCACTTATCCAAATAGAAATAATCATTCTATATTTCTATAAATATTAAATAGTGAGAAGATTAGTGTGCTTACTTACTTTATATTTGAATTTTTTCTAAAAACGTTGACTGTTACTATTGATGTTAGAAAAAAATGCCGAAATAATTATTATAATTGGTATTATTAGAGTTACTTACCGAACATTTAGGGGATTGTTACGATTTAAACTAATCCCTTTTTTAGTTTCTTTCATTCGTTTTGACCTTGACTTTGGACCTGATCGAGCTCGTCTAGCTGAAACTGCTCGTACCTTTTTTGCTGCCATTATTTGCAAAAGATTTATAAAGTAAAAACAACACCAAGGAACACAAACCACTATGCTCATTCGCATAAATGAAATGTTTTGTATAATAAATGCTTTTTCGTAATCACAAATTATAGTATACCAATATACGTAGTCCCTAAAACTAATATACTAAACATTATTTCTATTTATATTGTCCAAGTATATTTAAATTGTTTATTTTAGTATTCGCTATTACAGACGTAGTATATAATCGTACGTAAAAATAAAAGACGTATCATATTTTATTATGCATTCAATTCAATAATATTGGGTATAATTTGAATAAATGTATAATAAATGGTATGACAATATGTGTTATAGGAATCGGGATCGGGAACAGCGATAAGCCGGTTAATAGTTATAATTACTCGGTGCACACGAACGTAAGATATGGAGTGGGGATTTGTCAATAGTTACATTGCACGCCGCATACCACAAACAGCGCTTTACTAGGAAATAATTGTTTTTCAATTTTTAAATATAATGAAAACGGTTTTGCGCAAACCAACTGTATGAGAACATTTTTCATAGTAGAATTATAAAAATTTTACAGAACCTAAAGGAAAACATTATCTGTGCAATAGCGTTCTTATTTTATTTCTAGCATAATTCAATATTTTTTAATAAGCAAATAAAAAATTAAGAAAAGACAAATATTACTTAATTAATAAATCCAATCGCATTTTTGCTATCAAAAAAATTAAAACGCTACGACACAGGTAATGTTCTCTTTTATATGTTGTAAAGATTTGGTACTTCTAGCATAAAATCTGATTGCGTAGACTTGGTTCCGCAGAATGAGTTTTGCGGCCGAATCGCGGGTGCGCTGACATCCTCTTAAGTGTGTACCTTTCTTAGCACTGTGGACACCTATTATGAATAATAAACTCAGCAATGGCATTGAAATCCGCCAGAGTAATGCTACCGTTGAATCTTGGTTTAAAACAGTCAAACAAGACATACTAGAAGGCGACCGTAGGTTTAAATGCGGCCGGTTTTTAAAACTTATGAGACAGCGTGTGACGAATGTACACAAACAAATGAAGTACAATATTAGAAAAGGAAAGTGCATGATTTTGACACTAAGTCTAAACAGAGTACTACTAAAGAAAATGGAAAATGAAAAATTTCAGATTTGTCTAGCCTTAACCATTTAGACGAAACAGAGAGTTGGGGAAAAAAAGAAAAACAACATAAACACCTCCAACCCATCAAGTACCGTCCTTTCAAAGCACTGTCGTTAAAAATCCCAAAGTCTTCGACCATTACAGCAGATAAAAATAACATTGTGATTATAGAATGTGACAATGAGACTAGGTTCACTGTTGATGAGCCTATTAACGACGTGGTTGTCTGTGATTTAAGTAAGCCATTGTCGGATGATTGTTTAATGAAATCCGTTTCGACACCTGGCAGTCATAAATATCCGTTTCGACTACCAGTGAAATCTATAGATTTATACGACAATATGCTCCCTAAAGATTTGACGTACTATAAACCAATTAAGTTGCCAAAAAATAAACATTATCTAGTTGTAAAATATAGTTACTTATTATCTATTTATAAAAATTGTAACATCTTGTACGACCTGTATTTCCCAGATTTTGATACATTGTCTGGAGAAAATTGGTTGTGTAACTTTGTTATAGATATTTGTTTGTTGTCATACGCTTTTAATCTGCGCTTAGAAAACACACACATTTTATCATGCAATGATGTTGCATGGCTATTGGGAAAAAGAGTAGTTGGGGAAGTGCATAACAAAATTACTTTCAATCAGAACAGTATGGTTATCCTGCCATGGTTAATTGGTAGACATTGGATTATAGTCTTTATAAATTTCAACACCAAAGAGTGTTATATCATGGACCCGATTAGTCCATATGATACAAAGAGTCGAGCATCAAAAGATCATTTCAATAAAGTATTTAAAATATTGAAATCAGATGTCATCTACGGTGACGGCACACATGAATGTCCATCGTTAACACAGATTCCATGCCCGTTTGAAAATGTTCCAAAACAAAATGATGCATTTAATTGTGGAGTGTATATTATATATTATATTACGCATTTAAATTTATGGACAATTCCAAGTTCAGTTTAGAGTTCGATCCTAACACTTATAGAGAATATTTAAAGACCTATCTATTAGAGAATTCTGAAGACATGACAAACATATGCTTATACTGTAACTGGCACTCAGATAGGCACCATTGTCCACTGGATGATGAATATGTAGAATGGGTGTCGTGTTCTCGGTGTTGTCGCTGGATACCCATCAATTGCATCCCTAAAGAATACAGACTTATTAATTATGATAATATTGATTTCTTCTGTTTATTTTGTCAAAAATTATGAAATTAAAACAATATACAGAAATACTAAATATAGAGTTTAGGTAGGTGAACAAGTTTATTGTTAACAAATGTCTGGTACCTATGTGTGGAATAAGAACACTTAAGAAATTATGAAATATTTAAACAGTAAATATAAGAAGATGTTATTTGAAACAATAATCTACCTATCTAATAATAATAATATCACAGGTTTTAGACTACTTTATGAGATATCTCTCGGATGCTAAGAAAATATTCTACACAACAATAGGTACCTGTACAACAAAAATAGCAGTTTTATCAAAATGCTATAATTAATGATAGTTGATTATTTATAAGTTAGTAAAAAAAAAAAAAACATACAGAGTAAGTTAAAAAACAACCACAAAAAAATAACTTAAACAATGTTTAAAATACTTTTCATTAAAAGGTACAGAATTGAATTAATTTCATTAGCTTAATCAAGCTAGTCTTGTTACAGTAAGTTAATCCAAACATTTTTTCACATAGGTATGTAAAATACCAGACATTATACAAAAACACAACTTGTAACCACACCAGTTATGCTTTTACTTTAATTCATGCATAACTGACAGTCCGCAGTCTGATATTTCAAGTGGGACGGCAATAAGTGTTTTGATTTGTTTAATTTATATTCAATGTTTAAAAATATACTCACTTTCAACAACGATCAATCCAATATAAAAGGTACAGTCAAAATGGTAATCATAATTGTTGACATCTCCAAAATATATTTTTGACGAAGTTACATTTCTGAAATAAAAATGTGATTAGAATAATTTGTTAAATAGATAATCCTAATCAGTATTTAAAAAGATAAATTTTGTTACCTTAGATATCTGTCTATTAAGACCTAAAGTTATAGTTTTTCCCCATCAGTTTAATATAGATTTAATTGATTCGTATTCAAATTGAATAAAGCACTAGGTACATATTGCATACCATAATAGTAATTAAATTACTTAAGTTACTTTATTTATAAAGCTTCAATACACAATTTGTAACCACACCAGTAGAGCATTGAATATATTATTTGACTTTAAATTTAATTTATTCATGCATAACTGACAGTCCGCAGTCTGATTCAAAGTGGGACGGCATTTTGTGTTTTACTCCAGGTATATAATTTATATATTTAATGTATGAGAAGTATAACGTACTTTATATATTATGTAAACAATCCATTCATTGTAGAAGTCAGAACTAGCCATCATAGCTTTTCATCTCAAGTTGTTAGTTTATGACATTTCACTCCATACCATATTTATACACCAATACATTTTCCAAAGCAATATTGTTGTGTATATAAATCCTTATAACTGTAAATAAATACAATTAATACGGTATCAATTATTATGATATGAGTACTTACTAATTTAAATTGTATGTTCCGGGTGTCGTGTTCTTTGTGTTGACGAAATATAGCGATAAATTGCATTCCTAAAAAAGACAGAATTGATAATTATGAAATCAATGATTTTTACTGTTTTCTTTGTAAATGAAAATGTATAGAAATTATTACCCTATAGAGTTAAGTAAAGCACGCTACAAATTGCATATCAAA
The DNA here is from genome assembly GCA_022818045.1 of Neotoxoptera formosana. NCBI lineage: Eukaryota > Metazoa > Arthropoda > Insecta > Hemiptera > Aphididae > Neotoxoptera > Neotoxoptera formosana. The sequence goes on along the minus strand of CM040630.1, from coordinate 46,695,869 downwards.
ATTATAATTAAATTATTTGAGTTACTTTTTTATGGATATTTTCATTAGATATTAATTATTGAGAAGTTAAAAACATTACCCAAGTCACAATAAGATAAATAATAGATAACGACTGATGTCTGGTACAGTATGTCTCAATAAGTTGTTAGAAAACTTCAGTAGAACATGTAGCCTAATATCAAACACATTGAGAAAAAAACATGGTATTGTCAAATTGCTATAGCAATATTTTTAATTTGTTCTAAAAAATAAAGTTATTTGATGAAATTAGCACAAAAAGTAACTCAAAGTAGGTATGTATGAATTACTTTACATAAAAAGGTTAGGTAACTGTTTCAAACTAGTTTTGTAACAGTAACTTGTAACAAAAGATAAGTTGAACCTAGCTGTAACAGTAATTTCATCACAATCATCCGACATAGTTTAAAAACACAATTTGTAACCACACCAGTAATGCATTTAATTTATTATCTGACTTTTAATTCAATTTATTCGTGCATAACTGACAGTCCGCAGTCTGATTAAAAGTGGGACGGCATTTTGTGTTTTACTTAATTAGTAATCGATAGTAAAAAAATGTCTGATGTGTGTGAGTGTAAAATAAAAACACTTAAAAAATTATGAAATATTCAAACAATATATATGAAAAGAAGTTATCTGTATGTAATAATGTATTTAAAACAATAGGTAACGCACCTATCTAATAAGATTATTATCACAGATTTTAGATAACTTTATAAGATAATGCTTGCAACCTAAGAAAATGTTCTACACAACACATAGGTACCAAGTGTAGTATTATAATATGTAAAAAGAAAATTACACGGTTTTTTTCAAAATGCTATTAAGATTGTTTCTAGGAATTAATGAAAAAAATATATATACAGAGTAAATTAAGAAATAACCACAAAAAGGTACCAGATTTAATTAATTTTATTAGCTTTTTCAAACTAGTCTTGTTACAGTAACTTGTAAAATAAGTTAATCCCAACCACTCATTTACATAGGTAGGCAAATCACTAGACATAATTTTAAAACACATAGTATAATGAAGGGTTCAGTGCAACAACTTGGTATGTCCACTTTCTCAAAAAAGTTTTTTATTGCGGTTTTCTAATGAGGATATAAAGCTACACATTTCGGTGTAACAAACTGGTATGTCCGATTATTAGATACAGAGATATAAGCAAAAATGAACCTACCAGGTTATTACATTCAGTGCAAGAACCTGGTATGTCCTTATTATCCGGACATACAAGGTTTTAGCACCGAAACTAATTTGACTAAAAATTATAAAAATCAAATTTATGAGCAAGAAACCTGGTAAGTCCATACATTTATCGTATTTATAGATCATAACATTGTTTGTGTTATTATAATTGTAATTTGAATACATAATATCAATAAAAAATATAGACTGTTACATGTTTTCTATATAAACATAAAGTGTATGGTAAATATTAAATTATTAAAGAATTTAAACGTTTATTTCTTCTCCTGAAAAATTTCCAAAAGTGGATATACCAAGTTGTTGCACTGGACCCTTTAATTTTTTTTTACCACACCAGTAGAGGATACCTACTGCCAAATCAATGATGTACTGTTAGCTGATAAACATTTTCAAAAGCCATAATGATGTGTGGAAACAATAATATAAATGCTTATAACTGAAATGAAATAAAATTAATACACATTAACTATTATAATATCTATACTTACTAATTTAAACTGTATATGATTCAGACACAATAGGTTTATTTAATGCCTGATTCGTGTTGATGAATACCAATCAGAAGTTTGATAAGAATTACCTCAAGTTGTTGGTTACAAATAGCAGTTGTTATGTATATTTACTTTGTATATATATTCATGTGTTGTTCAGGCCCAGGATGTAGACTTAAATATAAAATAACTTTTATAAAAATATAGTAGAAAGTTTAGATACTGTTGTTTATCATAACCTACCAATATTACATTATTGTAATATTGCAACACTACACAACTTCCGTATTTTAAATTATAAGTGTTTAAAAGTGATTATTGTAGGTAGTAATAACTTGAGGTTCAGTAACACTTTGTTTTTTCAATGTTTTTCGTCTCCTTTGATTCATTATTGTCAATATTGCACCTAGAAATATTTAAACAGTAATGTAAAATAAAATCTATATAGCAGGTGGATAATGAAGGTTTATGAAATTCATCCTGATAGTCACATCGGAACCAACTAATACCTAAGAAATAACTTTTATCTTTTTCAAAAAATTGTAAGTATCATAGACATATTATGTCCTAAACATTTTTACTAAAACTAACAAAATTAGAGTGTTGGTCATTGACAAATGCTTTAAAATATACAGAAATGTTTAAAAATGTTTATAATAACATCTCAAGAGCCTCAGTTTCAAAGTTAGACATTTTGTCTTGAAAAATTCAAATAAAAAAATCATTTAATCCAGGAGTTATTTCATATTTAAAACAACTCTTGTTGAAGTTCTTACATATGGACAAATGGTAATGAGAAGTAGATTGTTAATGCTAATTTTTTCATACAATTTGTGTACCTGTCCATGAGGGTTTCTCGTGTTGAACATTGTTTAAGATTGTACTACTTGGTGAAAACAAATGTTTTTCACACAGAGAGATGAAATTGAGTTTCCATTCTCATTCTTAAATTAAAATTAAATTTTTGATTAAAATATTATATTAAATAATTATTATAAATGGATCTCTATATAAAAAATATTAATAATCATGTGAACTTACCAGGTGAACAAGTTAATGGAAGAGCTGAAATGTATACAGTATTATTGGGAATTGTACGTAGATTTCATTAAAATAATAAAATGGTCAGTTTAATGAATATTCAAGTATTTTCAAAAAATGATACAAATTTGAGAAAATAACATAGAGAAATTTACTTTATCAATAATCGTGATTTGTTAAATTTTGATAACAAATTATTAAATATAATTACGGTTAGGGTCAGGGACGGTTACCAATATAAATATTGGACATACAATTGAGGTTATGTTTATAGATTTTATCACGGTCTTAAAACCATAGATAATAGCATAGACATATGAGATGGGGTCACAGATATGTATCTGTGAATATACCATAGAGTAATAGTGATAATAATTACTCTATGGAATATACCAGACAGTAAAATTTACTAAGGCCGGGTTGCCTAAACGTTCTGTAACGACTTACAGATCTGTAAGTGCGTTAACGGCTCTGTTAGGTGTTGCTTGAACGCTTGGTAAAGTTACCGGCTCTGTAAATTATCGGCTACCGGACCTGTAAATTGCAGATAGGATTTTGCACCTGTAAATACTTACAGATCGGTAAAATTATTATAATGATAAGAAAATCACATGGTTTATTATGGTTTAATTTATTTGGTAACCACGGTTATCAATAATTTAATATTTCTTTATGCAACACTAGCACAGTTTACACATAGTTTACACAATCATTAAAACCTTACAGGGCCGGTAATTTACAGAGCCAGTAACAAACAGTGACTGTTTTTTATGCAACCCGGCCTAAGAAATATTATATTATAATCGATAAGGAATTTGCTCGTGAAAGATATCATTCTTCTAAGGCCGTGCTCTAGACGCTCGTAATAAAAACGGTTTATATCACTACTATCATGGCTGAAAAATATCATATCAGTTTGGTTTGGAATAAACAACAAATTACATTATCACTGGCCGCTTAATTTAAAAATATTTAAATTTTTAATATTATATCACAGAATAAATCAAGAATCAGAATAAATTACTTTTTAAAAGTATAATGCCGGTATTATTATGTTTACCAATCTAATATGTATATAATATATATGTTTAATTTTTACTCAGCACAGTTCAGTTTTCAATGGATTTGACATTTGAAATGTCTAATTGCACCTTAAATCACGAGAACAGTAAATTAAATTTATTATTTATTTGATTCTTTTAAATAGGTTGTCTATGAATATAGCTTGTGTGGAAGACTACATTTTATATGATCCTATTAACTATATAAGTTTTATAAAGAATTTGCTTTTACAATTTGCCTGCAGAAGATAATTGCCAAGAAATTTAAAAAAAATTTTATTTTTGTAACGAGAAAGTAATGAGTTACTTTCCTGTTTGAAAAGTAAAGTAATTTCATTGCAATTTTATTTGAGTAACAATTAAAGTACCTAATTACATTTATCTCTTTAGTAACGAGTAAATTATCTTGATTACTTTTTAAAAGTAACTTACCCAACTCTGATCATTAGATAGGTACAAATAAAATTTCACAACTGACTACTGACTACTAAATATAAATGTTAAATATATAATATAATGACAGTAAAGGTTATTACAATAAATGGCTAGTACTAGCAATATTCAATGATTAGAATTTTGTTATATTAAACACATCAGTGTAGTAACTCAAGTGTTTACTCTATCTTACTACCCTAATATTTTCATAATTTGGTGGTTGTTACATAACACATTTATACCATCATTAGGACTTTAGATATTATGCATTATATTGTATATTACTATTATGGAGCTAATTATTATTTGATCGTTTGATTATTTATCTAATAATGTCAAATATTAGATTAAAAATATTAAAGGTACCATATAATATCGATGTAATTATTTACTATTTTAAATTTTGAACATCTTTATCATTATATGTACGCATATCTTTAAATTACAAGACACCTACAAATTAGTAACTCCAATTATTAAACTATAATGATGATCAGGAAATGAAAACACACTGAAAAATTTTTTTTTTTTATATTTTATATTTTTAATTTTTATATATTCATTACTGCTGCTGTAGCTGCTGCTGCGGTTGCTGCTGCTTTAGTTGCTGCTGCGGTTGCTGCTGCTGCGATTGCTGCTGCTGCTGAGCAGCCATGGCAGCATCCTCTCTTAATTTTTTCGCAAGAGCGATGGCCGCTTCTGCGGCCTTCTCTGCCCTGGCTGCTCTACTTGCAGCCTCAGCGGCAGCATCCGTGGCCGCTGCGGCGGCGCTCTTGGCGTAGTAGCACTGTGTGGCGGTATGCCTCCGCTTGAAACAAACTATGCATTCTAGAAAATCAAATGAATCAAAATTAAAACATATCCATGATAAAATGTTAATTCGTTTTTTAATTTAAACAATTATTTATAACCAATGGTAATACGTTATACGTATCACATTATGCAAGTATATAGGTATATTTCATTTAGGATTATTGTATTTTGTAATATATTATCATCATTGAGAAGAGGTACTGTATTTTGTATAAGTCCAAGTATAAAATATTAGATTTTAAATTATTTTATACTTAGGTACCAAAAGTGACGAAAGTCGTTCTGTCGTCGTAGTATTGTATGACATATTATGTAACCTGATAGGTACTTTGAAGACTTGGACGTTTTAACTGTTTAAAGGTTCAAAGTGAAATAATTATTTAGCTAATATCCTTTAGGAACAATTACTAAAATGAACAGATGAAATATGGGTTTTTCATTCTCAATAATTATTTCTCAAACAAAATGATATACCATTTACGTCTTAAATAAATAATAAAATTAAACATAATAAATAATCAATAACTAAAATTATATAATAATTTAAAACATAGACATTTTTACAAAAATCGTCGTCGCCCAGTAATTAAATTACAAAAATCTGTTGGGCGACAAAAAGTTTTCTCTTTGATACATTTTTATCGCCCAGTATATTAGTTGAAATATCCACTGAATGCACATGAATATAAATTGTCCGTAGATAGAACTAGACTATAGAAAACCAATTAGTTGGTATCATATGATAATATATACTTACTATTTCTTTTGGGGGCTTTACCGCCACCACGATTGCCGCCGCCGCCACCACGACCGCCGCCTCCGCCGCCACGACCGCCGCAGCCTAAACCACCATAATCGTACACGTACGTGGGCATCTAAACATAAGTTAAATTATAGGCATAAAGTTTATATAATAAATGAGACAAAATATTTCAATATTTATATACACTATACTACAATAAGTTAGTTATTTATATCAAATTAATGTTGTTATTTTGGAATATAAATATTACGATGAATAATTTCAATTTCAAAAATAAAAATAATAAATTTAACAATATTTACAACATGATCAATATTAGTTGTATATTAAACCACAATATGTACGCTGAAAGTTAAATACTTAGTTATCCTATTTACCAATTAATGTAATAAATTTGAATTTATACTAACCAAGTTAGTTTTATAGAAATAAAAAACATTAATCACTTAATATTTTAATTTACTAGTTACCTATTCTGTTAACTTAAATTAATTACCTACCTACTTGTTTTATTTCTATACTATGGACAAGTTTGTTATTAAAAAAAAAGAAGAAATGATAATGGGTCAATTCAAAGTAATTAGGTACCTGCTTTAGTATAAAATAACTAAACATGCAGGTACATAGAATATTTAAATTATTCTATGGTGTGTCTATTGAAATATAATATTGTTTATATTGTAATACCTACTGAAAAGTTAACTAGTAAGAGCATTGTAATTTATAGAATATTTTCATACTGTTATATTATAATAGTTCGATACTTCGATGCGATTATTTTATTGTTAGCCACTAACTTTTACAGTTTTTTACGTTTTGAGTTGTTTTCCATTGTTGGGACAGATAAAAATCATTACAAAGTGATATACCTATTATGAACATTGTATAATGTATATTAGATATTTGATAAAATGGTCAATGGTGAACAGGCACGTAGTTAAGGGGGGGCCTTAGGGGACCAGGCCCCCTAAGAAAAGTCAGTGGCCCCGAACTGGCCCCCTTGATTTTTATTTTTAAATATTATCGTGTTTAATTATCCCAAACCGGCTTAATCCTGTATGTATATTATATGATTTATATGGTACTCCATATAGTTAACGATCATATAAAAAAATTAAATTCCGAGATTCTATTTTATAAATATTCGTCATTCGACAATTTGAGATAAGACAATAATACATATATTAATAGATTGAAAACTAGGAATTCTAAATACAAGTATCTAACGCACATTTGATAAACACAACTACAGACAATACTATATAATAGTGAACCACTGAACCAGTATAATAAAACAAACAACTCTAACAAAATAATATGTCCCAATATAATATTATTCTCTATCGAGTTTGAGTATTGATCACGCAGCGTGCTAACGTCGCAGTATAGTTCATAATGTTTTCATATTGTTCACAAGGCACAAGTGTAAGAACCAATAAATATTGTAGAGAACAAGAGAACTTTAATAAGTTGTTTTAGTAACCCAAAAAACTTAAGAACAGAGAAAGATAAGTAACATACATACTTTCAATAAATGTTATCTACCCAAGTCTTATTTACCTACATTTTATATTTACTAATTATTGTAGTTATTTCTTTATTAGTTAATAATATATTAATGTAATTTTGGATATTTCAGCATTAGATAGGTAGTAGGTAGATATTAATATGTAATAATTAATAGATGAATATTAGCCATAATAGGTAGGTACTACATATTTTAAATTTTTAAGACATTTTATATTATAATATTGTTGATAAAGTTAAGTACCTATTTTAATTATTTTTATTATTAAAATGATAAGGAGAGGTGTGGTATTGAGTACAAAAAACAGAAAGGGGCCAAAAAATTTTGGTCCCCTTTTTATAGAAAAATGTCTGGTTACGTGCCTGATGGTGAATGGGTGACCAAATAAATCATAGATACACTTGTCACTTACCTATGTTATATTATGTTGCAGGTATTATAGGTACACTGTTTATACGCGAGGAGTATTACGTAAATACTATATTGAATATTAATCAATTAAATTAATAATTAATTATGTAACAATGTTGTTTAAGTAAAATTTTATTGATATTTTTAGAAAAGTAAAATAGTGTAATCTATTGATACGAAACATGTGACGCTATCTGCCGATTCTCATTGACTAACCATTATTGTTTACGCTATTACTTAATAACAACCAAAATATAATGATAAATAAACACACGAGATGGCTCACATGGGCAACCTAACATTAGACGAAGATTCTGAGTTATTCTACAATAATTTTCAAGACAAACTTCTTCAAATCGGAGTGACAAAATATAGAATATAATATCAAGACACGTATACAACATTGTAAAATCATAAAACAATAATATTTACATTCCAAACTCACGTAATTAAAAGTAAAAAAAAGACTAGTCTCCAACGAGAAGAGAAACACATGACAATATAACAAACCACGATTTAGTAAGTGATCGTTATATGAGAGTAAGTATATTACAAAATAAAACTTACTCTCTATACCAATTCGCCATTGGACAATTTTTGGAAGCCACCATGTTATGGTGGCTCATAAACGTAAAAATCAGTAAAATAAAGTAATAAATAAAGTAATTTTTCCGAATATATTGGTTTAATGCGTCGCCACCTTCCGGAACTTGGTCGGAAAAATGAAAAACGGCGCATGGGTACCTGCACGCGGCACTACGAAAACATGGTCCCCTGGGCTGGTCGGTCGCCGATTACTGTGTCCCCGAAAGCTTTGTACAAAATGAAATTATAAACGTTCGATAGGAAATTTTCCTGGCTTTCCGAATATATTGGTTTAATGCGTCGCCACCTTCCGGAACTTGGTCGGAAAAATGAAAAACGGCGCATGGGTACCTGCATGCGGCACTACGAAAACATGGTCCCCTGGGCTGGTCGGTTGCATTTATACGGGCACATAATGTTGTAACTGAAATTCATGGCGCCATCTTGTGGTTGATGGTAATACAAATGTCGGGTGAATATAATAAAACGCAACCGGGCATACAAGGCCTGTTATCACTAGTCGTCCGAGTAAATAGTCCCCTAGCTTTGGTCCCCCAACTTCACACTCGTAAAAAAATGTACCCGAAAGTCCTACTAATTTTTTAAGATCTTTTGAAATTATTAATAATGGCAATATAAAAATAAAATAAAATACCTATCCTAGGCTGACAGACTGTCTACGCTCAGAATCGTTTTTTATACATTGAATTATTTCATTGAATACAAATTGTACACCATTCATAACAGTGCACTACTTGTAACCTACTGTACAGCAGTCAGCAGAGCAAGAGATTTCTGGATTGCAAATGCTTTATACTTCTTTAAACCAACCAAATGATCTTAATTATGTCCTATATACTGGCAGGATAAATCAGGATTGTTTAGACAATTTATTTTGTACTTTCCGCCAACAACAAGGCAATAATTGTAATCCAACTCCCATTCAATTAACCTAGGCTTTTAAAAAAATATTTTGTTTAAACAATTTTTAATCTTCCCCTGGCGCTAATTGCATTGAGGATTTGGATCAAATACTTTGCTCAGAAATAGTGAGTAATGAATTCTGGATATACTTGAACCAGTAAAAAATCCTTTTGAATTTAAACCCAATTAGTATCGGTACAGTTGACTATAGAAACTTAGAATTACCATTTACCAGAGAGGAACACCTTTACATATATGTCTGTGGATATATTATGAAGAAGTGTTTGAATTTAAACCATATATATTTCCATCTATTTCTTTGGAAAACGGTATTGGTTCAATGTTAAGACTTCACTTCAGTTATGTTCCTTTTAGTGATCCTTGTACACTTTTTGACAAATCTTTTTTATTAAATGTATACATTAGGTTCAGAATTTTTACAGCAGTTAAATTTTTAAATAGATCTGTTGAATATTGAAGCTTAACTGAACGAGCGATTTAGGTATTAATAAGTAAATAAGTAACACAACTTTATGATTATGTATAAACTGTAATATAACTATAATATAAATGTAACGTACAACCGGACTGTATCGCTGACAGTACTCACGGCATGGTTGCTTGTGAGCAAGTGCCCTTTACATACATTGAAAGGCTCTATATATATGTATTATCGAGGTCACTATATCCGTGTTACAATGGAAAGTGATATCAGACCAAGAAAAAAATAACGTAAGCTTATCGAATGCTAATGCCTTGTCGGATTTAGTCTGAATTATAGTTAATACCTCCCGAGATAATATCATAATATAATATAAATTAATTTGTTTTTATTATTTTTTGTTTAAAATCTGTAGGTACTTACCAATTTATGTTTACCAAATCATAATTACGTATTTCCATTAAATGAAAAAACCAAAAAGAGGTTTAAAATCTCAGCATAAATGGCTGAAAGAATTCAATTGGCTTGTTTATTCGGAAGTTGAAGGTGGAGTAGGGATCCCATACGTCTCGTATGTTCCGGATTGTCCCGTATTTGAATGAAGCGTCCCGGTGTCCCGGCAAAAGTTAAAAAATAATACTATTGTCCCGTATTTTGGACAACCCGTCCCGTATGTGCCTTATTTTAAAACTATTTCAAACATTAAATTTTTTTTTATTATTTGGCATTTTAAAATTTAAATTATTGATAAATGATAGTAACTAAATCAAATGATAATTATTTGATTATAATAACAATACATTTTTTTGTTGGTTTTGTGGTGGTTACACTGATTACTGATTAATGATATTATATCGGCTGTCGGCATGTACATTTTAAGTATATACCCAGTATCGTATTTAGGTTTTTTCTTGGTGGGGGGGATATAGCTTTATTAAGTTGGAGGTTAGGTTAAATTAGGACTCCAAAAAATGATGCATATTATACACCCCTACGGGGGGGATCGATCCCCTTGGTCGGCTTGATCCCACCCCCCCCCCCCCCCCGTAAATACGCCACTTTAGATACCTACTATATAGGTATGTTTTAAAATGTTCCGTATTTTTAAAAATAAATCTGGGAACCCTAAGGTGGAGCTTTTTGTAAGCATGGTGTTGTTTATGCAAAAACCGGTGGAAAAGGAAATCAACCTTTAAAATGTTTGGTTACTGAAGTATTTGATAGTTGGAAAAAAGCTAAAGAGGTATTATTGAATATATTAATGTCTTTAATCCCTTAAATTTTAATAATTTTTTCATTATAAATTTTTTCCCTGTGAATAAATGTTATTATATTGTTATCATTTTAATTAAATGGTAGGTAATTCGAGCTCATTCTGTATTAGAGTACCACACATTTTCTATTTTAAAATCTTATGAATTTTTAAAAAGTATTCAAAAAAAGAGCCAACAGTAGTAGAACGACTGGATACAGATAGATATTTAATTATTTATTAATTTAAGTCTGCAATAGGTACTTTGATATAATTTTATTTTGTTAAAGAATGAAACAAATCAAGGCTAATAGAGAGCTACTTATTCCAATCATTAATTGTGTTATTCTTTGTGGTCGTCAAGAGATTGCTCTACGTGGCCATAAAGATTATGGAAAAATTGATAGTATGTTTAAAATTAAATTAATGTTATAGCATTACATATTAGGTATATAATAATGCTACCATTCAACTCAACCTTAATATAAATCTTTCATATTATAGTGGAATGTTCATTATTAAATCAAGGCAATTTTAGAGCCATATTAAAGTATAGATCATATGGTGATGAGTATTTAAAGAACATCTTAACAAGTGAAGGACGAAACAAATACTTAACTCCTCAAATGCAAAATGAAATCATAAAGTCATGTGGAGACATTATGCAACAAAAAATAGTTAAGGATGTAAATGGTTATGTGTGTTCGATATGTTGATAATAACAATTGAATCCATGAGAGATTCCTGAAATGTATTACTATTAACTTATTAACCGATTAAGCTTAACTGGTTGTGATTTAGCTGAATCAATACTCAACGGTAAATTAAAATGATATTATGTTTTTAATAAATTAATACTTTTATGGTTATTATATTTTGTAAATAGGTCTGAATAGTTGTGAAATTAATTTAGAATACTTATATGGCCAAGAATATGATGGCGCAAGCAACATGTCTGGCCAATATAAAGGTGTTCAGGCAATTATAAAAAAAAATATCCTAAAGCTATATATGTGCATTGTGCACTGTGCAGCACACTCACTGAATTTAGCAGTATCAACTGCAAGTGGAATTCAACCAATTAGAAACTGCTTAGGAATTATCGAAAAGTACTATGTTTTCTTAAATACCGAAGTCAACCAAAACGTCAAAATGTTCTTTTAACCAACATTGGAAATAGTAATGAGGATCCTAAGGTTAAAACTTTAAAAATATTATGTGCTACACGGTGGGTGCAGCGTTATGATGCGATAACAGATTTTATTGAATTATTTGCATTTGTAGTTGCATCATTAGAAAATATTTCTATAAAAAAAAATAGAAATATTTTCTAGTCGGGAGAATGAAAATTGGCCGCTGATGCCAACGCTCCCGGTGGTATATTTCTTAAATGGCTTCGCAAAATAATGAAAAAAAAGCGCGCGTATTTTGAATTAATTAATGTACCTATATAATATATTTACATTATATGACAATCGCTATGCAATACGATTAAATAACTTTGATAAAAATATATTCATTATGTAATTTATTCTAATGTATGTACAAGTCATATAAAATACAAATTATGGTAAAATATGTACATAATATAAACAATTAAAACTAAATTATATCCCCATCATATATGTCTTCGTCATCCTCTTCATCACCCCAATCGCTGTCGTCATCTTGTAGTGTAATAATTATTGGTTCTAACATGACATCCCTCATAATTTCTTTTGCATTATCGTCATTTTGTATTTTTTCAGCGTGTGCAACACACTTCTCCCAATCATTCTGTGTAACTGCATCCATAGCCGCGTGCGCCAACTTTTCAACATCTGCCATCTTAAAGGTGTTGTTGTTTTTGGCTACCTCCGCTTTAACCTGTGCCCAAATCAATTCTATTGGATTATATTGACAATGGTATGGAGGTAACCTTATGACTTCATGACCCATTTGTAGTGCAATTTCGTCAAGCTCGTACCGTTTAAACGTTGGAATAAGTTTTTTTACCCGCTCACGCAATTCGGATAACCGTTCTTGTGGCAAAAATTCGATATTTTTTTTTTCAGCCACTCTTCCACGACGGCTTTTCGGCTATTACTTTTTGGAAAATTATCCATAAGCGTTGAATGGTAAGACGCATTGTCCATGACAATGACTGACGGCTCTTCAAGGTGATTTAACATTGAAATAAACCAATTTTTAAACACCTCGGCATTCATCGACGTATGGTAGTCACTCTCAAAACTACTAACATTAGCTCGAAAAATTAACTTCGAATCGCTAACAAAACCATACTTCGCAGATCCTGCGTGGCAAATAATGAGCCGTCCTCCTTTGCCAGTAGGAACTTTTAATCCAGCGGTCTCTTCAGCATTTTGCCATATCCGTGATCGACTATGATTTTGGTTTATCCAAGTTTCGTCTAAATAGACGACAGGACGGGTATCTTTTTGTTCGCGAAGCGTACATATCTTTCTTAAGAATGTACAACGTAGTGCGACAATGTCGTTTCTTTCCATCAGAAATTTCCTACCATCGTTGCACTTCTTGAAAGAAAATTTCAAATTTTTTAATAGCGAACGCATTGACCAAACAGAGCCTTCCCAAGCGCACTTTTTCTTCACTTCGGTTAAAATTGTTAAAGCTGTTGGGTACTCACCTCTATCATAAAAATCATGCACTGTTCTGCGTACTATATCTGCATCAAAATCATCTAATTCCGTCAACGGTTTTGCACGTTTATATGTTTTACGCGGAGACTTGAACGTAGGACCTTGTTGTTGTTCAAGATTATCGTTGTTCAGACCATCTTTGCCTTCTTTGCATATACGCCTCACAGTTCGCTCAGATAAGCCACACGCTTCAGCAGTAACTTTAAGAGATTGAGCAAACATACATGGAAGAATTTCATTTTCTTTTGATAGATCTTTTATAAATTTATAAACACAAAAAATAATTTTTTTGGCCTGACTACGAGTATCACTACTTCTACTGGCCATTATAATTATAAAAAACGTTTAACTAAAAACAGTAATAATATAATAATGAAATGGTTTAACACAGTTTTTGAAGGCTAATGTAACACAACACAACACTGAACACGTGTAATAATCGTTGCCGAATGTCAAAGATCAGCAAAGGGAAGCAAATGTTATTAGTACAATAGACATTCCTCGTGTACAATATAATATATGGTATGTTGTCATGCAGGGACGGGGGACACCCCACCATAAAATAAAACTACAATCATCGAGGGTCACAAATGGTAACCATAAAAAAAAAGTATGTAATCGTTTAATATGTGACGGCGCACCGCACAGATGTTGTATACGGATCACGCTTCGCGTTACTCAGATTGAGAACCCCTGTTTATCGAAAAATAAATCGTTGCTATCATATTTGACAGCGGCCAATTTTCATTCTCCCGACTATAATTGGAATGATTCCGCTGCAACTGAAGCTAATATACTACTAAGATTCAGAATTTCTTATATCCTTACAAGTTATACAAGTAAATAGAAATTAATAAACATACATTGATTAAATTGAATTTTATAGTCAAATATTTTTTCAGTTGGTTGTTTCTTTTGGGTTACCATTGTGTAAGTTACTTCAAAAGGAACAAAGATATAATCAATGTATTAAAAAATATCAGATTGAATTGTGATACTGAATTTCACAAACTGTTTTTGCTTGCAAAAGTAAGTATATAAAATAAAGTATATTATATGAATATTATGTTTATATTTGTAATAGGAGATGTCAGTAATTATAGATATTGAATTAAGTACTAAAAGAATATCTAAACGACAAGTAAATCGAGCAAATCCAGATCCCAATTGAATCGCTTTTTGTTAAAAGGGCACATGTAACGTTTTTCGTAAAAATGGTTTTATTTTGGTATTCTGTTATTTGTATATAAGTTTATCATATATGTTAAAATGGCATAAGTGCAGTGCCAAGTGCCCTTTTAACAAAAATGTTTGTTAATTTACTGTTAGGCACTGTTGCATAATACTATATTTTATGTTTAGTTTTACCTCATCGTTATTTCCGTTGTTGTTTGTTATATTATATAATTTAATGACATATTGATAATAATTTAGCGCTTGTAACGTCACGGAATTTAGGCCTCTTGTTCATTTAAAGCTAATATGATATTCCACTGTGTATGCACTTTGTCCCCCGACCCCCACACAAAAGCAGTGTCCACCGCGTTCAGTGTTCAAGCTGTCTGCCAGTCGTCGCCGTTGCGCGTCGCTGTCGCGTGCCGACAGGGCAAACCTGTTCCCTCAAATATTATTGTACAATTCCCCACACACGCCGACACTGGATCACCCCACCTGCCAACACGTCGCCTGCGGGCCAACGGCCAAAGTAAAGACCGCCGTCAACATTCTTTTCCATCGCGACCGCTGATCATCGCACACGTGTTTAATTAGTACTATAATGCTCTAGTATTCAGTCTCTGCATCAAGACACCACGTTTTGTTTTTTTTTTCGACGGTCTGTAATCCATCCAAGATGATGGGCCAAGGACACCATGATGGGCCCGTGGTGGGCGAAGTAAACCAACACCATGCTTCAGTCGTCGTTGTCATCGGAAAGTATTTTTTCCCAAACTTCCCCCCGTATAAAATCATACAGTTTTTTTCTTTCCTCAGTTTCATTACAAAATATTATATCTTTGTTAAAATCTATCAGCCCGGTAACCGTATTGCGGAGCCGTGGGCAACCACTGACTAAGTCTCTCGACTCGGTAACCGCACTCCGGAGCCGTATTTTGTGCACCTGCCATGTGCCAATATGTATTCCCTTTCATTCTTTATATTATATTTTGTGCACCTGCCATGTGCCAATTTTTATATTCTATCATTTATCCGCAAATATAAATTAACATGATCACTATAACTGACTCTTTCTTTTTTTATTTAAGTATTTCACACAAAAACCCATAGGTTCTACCGACATGCCATAGGCCATCACGCGGCTCGGCCTATGGGTCATCCCACAAGTGTTCCCCTTGTGAGGTGGGTGGTTCTCGACGGACAGCTGGAGGAGCTAGGCACAGCCGCGGCTCCCCTGACAACACACCGCGGCGTATAGTTTGGGAACCTCTGCTCTAATGGATAACCACTAAAGCCTTAAAGAGGCCTTAAATATGTATTATTAAAAATGTTACAGTTATTTAAAAAATATAAAAAAAAATATTTTAGTGCCTTTTATAACGAGCTGTTTATTTACAATAATACAAAACCCTGATGAGGTTGTCTCAAAAATATTGGGGTCTATAAATCTAAAAATAGACATTTTTACTCTAAAATCATTTTTTAATAGCGTTTCGTTTGTTTTTTGTAAACATGTTTACGTTGTTAGATTTAATTTTCATCGCTGTAATGTGCGATGATATTCAGATGATAGGTACCTAAAGTGTATGCATAATTTGTTTAGACGAACGAAAATTTAAAACTTCACCATTTGAATTATTCAATGAATCCCTAATTAAATTGCGTTCAAGTGAAGAAAGAGGTGAATTAATGTTTTTTTATTAATGGTTTTTTTTCTATTATTTGAATAAAATCTGGTTTGCTTTTCGATGTGTTTTACATTGGTAGTTTTACTTTTGGTAGGTACAATATCAGTTGATTTGTTCGCTTCTTTTGAAATTATTGTAAGTATTTTACACAATGCATTAAAATGTTATGTTGGCTTTCCATATAAGATGTTGTTCGGTTGTACATGCCTAACATTGCTTCCATTTTATTATTTGTTTCCTTGTATAAATCTGTATTATTTACAATTGCTCTTCTCAGCACATCATTTTCATCGGTATTAGATGTATTTACATTAGATGATAGTTGAACTATTAAAAAATCTACTTTGGCGACCGCATGGAAATGCTTACAAATATTTAAATATATAATATTTGACCATACACGAACATTTAAATAGGTGGACATACATTTTACAATATTCACAACGTAAGACACAGTCACTGCAAGGTAAATTAATTTTTTCGATAATATATTTTGTTTTAGAATCAGTTTGTGAGTTAACCATCCATGTGTAACTGTTAACTTTTAAAATCATATCCGACTTAATATGAGCACTTTTATGGTGACTGGCGATAATTTGTAATATTTTGGATGATCTTTTTTGTTTTGAAATCTTAATGATCCTTTCAAAACATTTGTCTCGCACTAACAACATTACTGCATTTATGGCTAAATCGAGTCTTCTGCATTGCTTTCTTTCTAAATAGCAATATTTAATATTTTTATGAAGAGCTTCCAATACATATTTGTGTTGATAGCAACATGTCTGCGATTGAAAAATTACCATTTTTCAACTCTTGAAGAATAATTTTTAATTGGGATTTTGATAAACTTAGTTTTATTTTTATAACAATGTTATTGAATCCAGTTCTCAAGACTGGTTAGTGTAAGTAAGAATTAGCCAACCGACTACTGATGTTTAAATTGTACCAATTATTTTGATGGAAAAAGGTAGTATATTTCGTAATCAATGTTAAACTGATAACCGTTTGAAAAATGTGTACTGATAAATGTGCTAACCGATTTGACGCCATGTTGGATTCTTTTGGAATTTTTCCTGCGAAGATCATCCATTCGTCTCTTGCGGGAGTGAGAAACCGCCTTCTCTCTCATACATAAAAGACCTCGACCCCTTGCGTTGTATGCGTTAACATGGCCTATAATTCATTGATGTTATATATTATATTCCCTTTATTTTATTCGGAGCTATTGATTTGGCTCCCGAACATAGGTAAATGATATTTTTATGTATTGAATTGGCTCCCAAGATTTATGCATTGAGTTGGCTCCCTCGACATATATTTTATAAATTCATTGGTTATAAAATTGTTGGAAAATAAATTAAACTATACATAAAACTAATTTAAAATACAAATATTACATTTAATAGTCAATCAAAATTGTTTGAAAATAAATTAAAATAATAATAAAAAATAAAATTAATAAAAAATAATTTAATAAAAATATACATTATTATTTATTTATTTGTTATTTAATATACAAATATTCACTGACCTGCACTGTTTTAATATTATTTAGTAGGCTTAAATTTGTTTGCAAGAATTTTTATATATTCAAATCTTGATACTATACCATTGTCATATTTCTGAATTTGACTGTCTATAAATTGTATTTTTTCTTGAATTTTTTTTTTG
Organism: Neotoxoptera formosana; assembly: GCA_022818045.1. Taxonomy (NCBI): domain Eukaryota; kingdom Metazoa; phylum Arthropoda; class Insecta; order Hemiptera; family Aphididae; genus Neotoxoptera; species Neotoxoptera formosana. The sequence goes on along the minus strand of CM040630.1, from coordinate 46,677,694 downwards.
TGTGGTCTTTCTACATTGGAGCTTCTTATTATAATTTCAGTATCCGCTTGAATACCATACAATACATCTAAGAAGCTGTATATATTTGGGTGCGGAGAACTAAATTGGGAATTAAATTTAGAGTGAAAAGATTCACATGAATTACGAGTGATTGAGACGAACTGCGATTATTGCGACGGATTGCGACGAACTAATGATATATGATATGATTATGACCATTTATAATGCGTTATCGGATAAACGATTAGATAATTGCAAACAGTATATCCGGCCCTGTGTTAAAATATTAAAGTCGCGTACTTTTCCAACTTTTATATTATTATATATATTCTGGGGAGCCAATTCAATGTTCGATGAGGTACTTTACCTAATATTGGGAGCCAATTCAATGGTCCCCATTTTATTCATTTTAAGTTAATAATATTTTTATTTTGTTCTTATATTTTTTATTCCATAGAATTCTATATTCTCACCGGTATCAAACTCCCACGATACAAAAAGAAAAAACAAAGTAAAACACTTCGGAGCCTAGAAAGTTTGGTATTTGAAAAAAAAATGTCTTTTCTTTCAGCATCAAACTTATTGTTCAGTTCAGACGTTGGCCATAGCCTGAAGGCACTTTCACTGCTCACCTTGAAACGTGATTTCTTGAAATATATTCTAATACTGTGATTTGGTTGAACCGTATGGACAAGTAGTTAACCATATTTTGTATGCTAAAGGTAACACAAATAGAATCCAATCCTACTCATGGTTTATGTTATACCAGTTTTCACATTTCACTTACCATTTAACCACATCAATGCAAACACTTAAATCCAGTGGCGTATATAGAAATTAATTTCGGTGGGGGGGGGGGGGTTATAAAAAAATGAAGTAATTATTATTATAAATTTATTTTATTTTAATAATAAATTATGAAAACTAGAATATTATATAAATTAAATTAAAGCAAAAAATCCAATTTTCAAGGTACCTTGCAAAATTATTAATCACTTCTTCGGTGTCTATTGAAATACTGCGATGAATTGACATGGGGGCTAATCCAGTTAGTCGATTTTCACTTGTACTATTTCTTAAGTACGACTTCAATCTTTTTAGAGTTGAAAATGATCTTTTCGATGATGCTGTTGATACCGGTAAAGTTACTAATATTGAAATCAAGCACCATATATTTGGAAAAAAATCAACGGATACTTTAATGAAAGTATCAATAGCAGACTTTGGACACTCATTCTGAGGAACTTTTTGACACTTTACTGAAACAACCAAAGTCAGAAAACAAACTAAATTCTGATCATCGCGTCTTATTGGTCGTAACTCGTAATAACTGATAAGTATATTATCGAGAATTTGAGTGGTCGTTAAAGTCGATACCACTAACTGAGATATATAGAATATAGATAAATATTACTATAGTTGGTATAGATATTATGACCATCGACGATGGTTGCACGGCGGTCCGTGGCGTCCGTCATTATCTCAATTATCTAATAATACCTATTGCATATAAATTGTGAACAACTATTTTTATTTATACGCCTCGCCTGTGATTTTCATCTTGTTTTATCCCGTGTTGTGCTGTTGGGTTTTAGTTGATACGTTGATTAAATAAATTCGTATGAGTGCCGTACCAACAAACAATTTCGGGGGGGGGGGAGGGGGAACCCCCAAAAACCCACTGCCACTGCTTAAATCACTTCATCACATTTAAAATTACCGATAATCAAAAAATGATTTTTTTCCGGAAATCAAGGTTCACGTTAGTACGGTGCAGTGTGAAGTCACTTTAATACCTTACCTAAACCGCTCATACCCGTGTAGTTGATTTCTATCCTACTCTGACCGTGATTTCGTGTGTTCACCATACATTACCGCGTTTCGCGGTGAGCAGTGATGGCGCTAAGCTCTAAGCTAGATAGGTTACTGTTACTGGCACTGTTACGCGACGCTAAAGATACACCCTTTCCAATACCCACCGTGCATAATTATCTTTAAACATATTTTTTTTTAAAGTAGATATAATGTAAAGCGACATAACCTATATGGTCAGAATCAATATGAATGTTGGAAGTTTTGTAATTTCCTCTTAAATCATCGATTATTTGATTAATAATTGTTAATGTAAGTTTGTTTAATCTTTGTTCTTCTGGTGCTTTTACTCTTTGGTTTTTGGTGGAATAAAACGGCAACTGTTTTTCTGCATTTGTTACGAAATTTAACACAGTGTAGTTTCTGGCGAATATTTTGTACGTTTATTAATATTTCACAAATAACATTATTATTCAATTTTACAATTTTACAACTTTCTACAAACATTCAGTATAATTGCTCTTTAATCTACAATATACAATATAAAAGTCTTGTAAATTTACTCACGGTTGTTTCCTTTTTGCTGTACCAAATGATGTTATTATGGGGAAGTTTGTGTACTGGCATTATTATTACCTACTGTAGGGTGGCCATTCGTCCCGGATTTCCCGGGACATTACCGGTTTAGGAACCCATGTCCCGGGGTCCCGGGTTCCCGGTTATGGACTTTTGCATAGTAATGTCCCGGAAATTAAAATCGTTTTTAAATTGGTATTTCTTTTGCTTACTCGGTTATCGATTTTATTTTGAACAAATCTTAATCGTAAATTATTTCGATAACGAACGTCGGAATGTACGACAATCAGTTATATAATAGCTTTCTTAATTTAGCCAACCTACTGCCTTTAACTACATTAATTTTTAATCGTTAAAAAACCATAGAAAGTACACAGCACTGAAAAATATAAGGTCTCCTTGGACGACAAAAATAAAGAAAAATAATAAATCAGTAAAATCTACCTAGAAAAGTATATTTATCTTAACGGCTGGAAATTGTATTATTATTTTTATTTGAATTTTAAGTGTTAATAAAATAAAGATGGCCTATCTAATTGATTAATTTGAATATTATTTATATCTAAAAGTTATATACAAATACCTATGTATTATATACTAACTAGATAATTACCTATTTTTTATGAATTTTGGTGTCCTGGATTTCTAAAAATTAATCTGGCCACCCTAACCTACTGGCATAACCGTATTCCAAGTACACAAACCTGTTATAGAGGTAGATTAATAGAAATAATGTGTACAAAGAATGTAAAAAGTACCTCAATCTGTCATCGTGCCTACCGATCGAAGACACAGACAACATTGATTCAAATAGTTTTTGTTTTAAGGGGCCTGCTCGTGACTATTTAATAAGGGGCAACATTTAGGCAATTTGTAAGCTCGTCGCCGCCGCCCAGTACCTATGTGTTAGTCGTCAATTAGTGTGCGGTCTGCGGGCCGCGGGAGATAAAATACGCATGCACATGTCAACGTAAACGCCAGACAGAAAAATTACTAGCGTGATTTTTTGCTCAAAACACACTCTACAGGAAATACTCTCACGCCTCGTAGATTGGTCCGATTTTCGTAATTTTTTTTTTGTTAGATAGAGGAATATTTTTTACAGGGCGCATTGGACTTCGATTTTTGATTACGTTGCTAAAAACAAAAAATAATACAAAAACTAAAAAGTTGTAAAAATGGCTTAAATTCAAACTTGTAACATAAGACTTAGAAAAATAATTTTGAAAATCCAAGTACAATGCGCCCTGTAAGAAATCTTCCTCTATCTAACAAAAAAAAATTACGGAAATCGGACAAATCTACGAGGCGTGAGAGTTTTTCCTGAAAGGCATGTTTTTGAGCAAAAAAACAGGTCGTGTGCAGGCCCCTTAAATTAAAGATAATTCTTTAATAATAATTCAATTTCAGTAAATGAGTATCCTTAATTTTATACTAATATCATACAAATAACGAATAAAATGTTTTTAATTTAAAGAATTTTATTTTTTATTATGTATGTTAATTTTATTTAATCTTATAATTATTATTTACACGCACAGTTAAAGGCGGTTTAATCATGAATAATGTAAACGCTTTAAAGCGACCTTAATAACATAAACTGTTTTTATTTTAAGGACGCCCAAATATGTAGTTTAACCAAATTAAATCGGTTTAATAAATAAAATGGGTTGTATTTTTGTACATGTAAACGGAACAATCACTTTAATTCTGATAAGTGATTACACGATACCATTGATTATAAATACTAGATAATACACATATTAGATTTTATCCAAGTACAATGCGTCCTGTAAGATATCTACCATGTTCGGGGCCGTCCACCACGACCCCTCTTTCCGTTTCCGCCATCGTACCCACCATTCCTTTTCTTCTGGCTCCCACCGTCACCACCGCTGCTGCTATTCCCAAAATATTGAGTTACGTAAGTCGCCATCTAAACATAATTTAAATTAAAGGCATTAGTTTATATAACGTTATACATGAGTTGTAAATGGTCGTCCTCATTCAGTATTCATAAATAAGAGTATAAGTATTTCAATATTTATAGGACACAATACAACAATAATGAAAAATAATTAATCAAATTAATACCTGCATTAATTTTTTATGAAGTCTACTTTCTTGTATCAATTATTTAAAATAATTTAATTTTATAAAATAAATGTTGTTACTTTACTATGTTAATATAACAATGAATGATTTCAATTTTAAAAATTAATTCAATTAATATATATTTAACTAACCATATGACGCACACTGAAAGTTAAATACTTAGTTGGCAAACCTACTTACAATTAATATAAGAATATTGCATAAATAAATTTAACTGCAGCATTATTTTATTATTTTAATTAATCAAATTGTAATTGTCCATAATTACATTATTGATGTAAAATTTTAATTATTAGTAATAAAAAAAATAAACATTAGGTAGGTAGGAAAAAAAATAATTTGTCAAAGTCTGTCTATATTAATGCAGAAAGCGGATTTTTATGTATTTCCATACAGTTATTAACTTAATGAAGCTCAACGCTGGTAAAAAATCTAAATTATCTAGTACAGAATTCATAGAAAAAAATTAATTTTGCTTATTAAAGCATATTATAAAGATTATAGAATATTTATTTATTTATTTGTTAATAAGGACAAAAGTCCAATTCACAATATATTTGTATAGATAACATTAATATAATATAATTTAAAAATTAAAAATTTAAATTAATATAAAATGCTCTTTATTATCTCATTGTTTAAAAAGTCAAATTTTTTTTTTTTACTAGATATTTACAATCTGTTCATAGAACAATAAGCAAATTCCCGTCAAACACATAATTGCCAACTGTCTGATGTACATCCAGGAACGTGCTGAACATAACATTTCTTACAATTTAGATACCGCACTCGGACCCTACCATGATAAAAATTTAGACATAATTAATTTCACAAAACAAACAAAATTATTCAATCTTATATAAGATTTAATTTTTTTTTTTTTTTAACACTTATGTACCTGATTTAATTCCATAACCTTTATTTGTATTTTATTCCATATTAATTTGTTTGTAACTGATGGCCATTGTTGTCGATGTTATTATTTATTCAGATCAATAAAAAAAAAAAAAAAAATAAGCAAATTTGACAAGAGTAAATAAAACATGAGTAGTATGACGGAAGAAGCCACCCATTGATGGCACTACCTATTTTGTTTAGAGTTTAGAAGGAGGATTTAGTCTATGATCTATGATTCAAGCATCTAGCAGGTCACGGCACCAGTTTCGTTTGAGACGTCAAACAGGATTACCCGGAATCGAAGGGACTGCAAGGTTTTTTATAAGAGGGTTAGGATGATTGGGTAACTTACTGTGGAAACGCTTATAACTTCATCTTTAACGGAATTCAACCTGAGGTCTTGGTTGGAGACATAAGGTGGAGCATTAAGTAATTTCCTTAGTGCAATATTTTGAAAAGTTTGAATTTTGTTGATGTTCGATTTTTTTGCATTACCTCAGAGCTATATGCCTTATGTCCAGATGGGCTTAATTAGAGATTTATAAATTAGAAGTTTAGTTTTAATGTGTGTGTATTTATTGTTATTGCAAAATGTTTTTAATAGGCGCAGCCGTAGGTTTAAATTTTGTCTTTTAGATTTAAGGTGGGGGGCCCAAGTAAGTCTGCGATCAAGTGTAAGACCTAGATATTTGACTGTGGAAGAAGCAGGAATTTGAGTGTCATATATAGATACCTCGGGGCAAGGAGAAAGACGAAGTGTGAATGTGGTGTATATAGATTTTGACTGGTTAATTTGAAATCGCCACTTGGTATACCAGTCTTCCATAAGGGTTAGGTGGTTCTGAAGATTATTTGAAGCTATTTCCGGGTTAGAATTGATAGATATAATTGCCTTGTCATCTGCATAATCAGCAACTAGAGTGTTTGGTGTAATAGGCTGATCAGCAGCATAAATGTTAAAAAGTACTGGAAAGAGTATGATTTAATGGTAAGGTAAAAAACAGGGTGCAAGATTTTCTTTAGTTTAACAAGAAGACCAGCATGCCATACCCTGTCAAACACCCGAGAAACGTCTAAAAAGGCACAAGTACAATACAGTTTTTTCCCGAGTGAGAACGAGATGGCATCGACAATTCTATGTACCTGATGAATAGTAGAGTGGGCAGAACGGAATCCAAATTGGGTTGATAGTAGATGGTAGAACCGAGTTTGAGATTGTAACCGAAATGAACATAACACATATTTTTTGGTTCATATATACGATTATTTATTATGAAATAGTTTACAATATGTTCTTTTATGTAATATTATACATATAATTGCTGACTGCAATTTTAACAATTAAAAGTACATATATCAGGGAAATGGATGTTAATATAAATAAATTGATTGGATGACTCACGGAGATGACAGTATACAGTATACCAAACCGTTTAAACCGCTAACGGTTTGGCGTGCGTCTGTGTCTACGGCGGACAATATGATCGGAGCAATGGTATGAGACGTCCTTTGGGTGCTTCGGTTGGTCGGCGGCGGACGGCGGCGTTGCGTCCATGTCGGCGGCGGACAATACGACCGAAAGGGAAGGACGCTCAAAATATGTAATATATATAACGGTAAGAGGTTCTTAAAAACCTCCCGTCAAATATACAATGATATACTGAACGTATAATTTTACGAGGACACAAAATTGATGTAGACTGCGAGACCACGAATATAATAACAGTAAGATCTTCGTAAAAATACCCTGGTATAATAATCGGATGACCGAACCGCTACATCAGGAAATATACTGGGAGGGTTATGGTGAGTACTTTTGGTGCGTTTCATGTCTTATTTACGGACTTGATGGTTGATTACCGTGGATAAGTTGCTTGGGATTGACACATCTATTTGGTTGGTATTACCCGGTATGTTTAAGACTGACATGCTCTATCTCATCAGACGATATGTCAACACCGATAATACATTATTTTCTCTTATTTACTCTTTATACTTGTACCACAAAATCGGTGGTACGCGTTAGGTCGCAATAGTAAAGGTAGTGCGCGCCATCTGTTGTGATTGTGAACAGTCGATAGGTCGATCGACGCCCATTAATAGTATCGACTGTCACAACCAGTGGCGCGTCGGTACCCATGCTGCGCGCTGTCACTTATTATTTCACCACTGGTGGCGTTATTGTTTATAATATGTAATATACACGTTATTATCAGAATAATGGATCAGCTTGTTTCGTTACAAGATACTTGGTAAGATGCGCTTAAGGATCAGTTTTTCCAGAATTTTCGCGAAAAGTGGCAGGAGACTAATGGGTCGGAAGGAAGATACGGTATTTGGAGGTTTTTTAGGCTTGGGAATCATAATAATAGTTGAGAATTTCCATAATGTTGGAAAGTAATAAAGTTTTATGAACAATTAAAAATGTGAGTGAGGTTTATGATAGTTTTTTTAGTTAAACATCTGGCAACTTCGCCTGTGATGAGATCAAAACCTGGAGATTTTTTCCGCGGGAACTTATCGATAACAAATTTGACTTCACTTGGAGAAAAGTGTTTTACAGGACGAGATATAGGAAGAGGAGAGCTTAGAGACTCGACAACAGCAATATTATTTTAAGGAGAGAAGATTTCAGGATGGGGTTGGAATGTCTCATAAAGGAAATCTTTAAATAATTCAGCTTTTTCCAAGTCGGAGCAGACGAAGGATCCATCTGATTTTTTAAATGGTATGTTAGTATTATTGAGTTTACATGTTCTTTTAGTGGCTTTCCAAAGACTGCCGTCATTTGAAGACAGATTCGGCAAGAATTTTTCAAGTAAAGAGGCTTTATGTTTGGCCAATCTTTTTTTGAGGACATTAGAAAGTTTATTATAGTTATGTTTAAGAGAGGGAAGGCGAGTACGTTGAAAAAGGGCTCTAGCCCTCCTCTTATCTGCAATTAATATACGAATATCAGAAGGAACTGAAGTCTGATTTAGAGGGTGATGAGTGCGTGAATTGGATGACCAGGCCGCTGACTGGATCAAATTTGTAAAATTATTTATAGCTAAATCAATGTCGTTGATAGATTTTAATTTAACATTTAGCTTAACACCCTGATTTACAAGGTTGTGAAATTTTAAACGGTCGGTAGAGGCATTAAACAGCTTAGGTGGCTCAGAGCGAGTAAGCGGGATGGTATTGAAGATGAAAAGGACTGACGAGTGGTCGGAGTTAAGATCCAGGAGGTTAACAGCAGAAGAGTGTATATTAGAAGGTATCTTTGTGACAAAAATATCGAGTATGTCAGGATTTTTACGAGGAGAAGAAGGCCAATAGGTAGGGTCAGGAGGGACAAGTACATTCAGGTTTTTTGCACTTGCATAGGTATGAAGAACACTGCCACGAGGATTGTTAGAGTGACAACCCCAACTTTGGTGCTTGGCATTATAGTCGCCTCCCACAATAAAATGATTACCAAGGGTACTAAAGTAATTATGTAGGTCTACATTTAAAACTTTGTGTTTTGGAGTGGAATATAATGCTGTCACAGGAATACTATTTAAGTATATTAGTACAGCGCACGATTGTAAGTGATCATAACAATAGTTTAGAAGAGATTGAAATATTATTATTGAAGATTTGGTGAGAATGGCGACACCACCGTGAGCAGTATTGTCCGGATGATTAGCCCTAATTAGCTTATAACCAAGAATGTAAATATATGAGTGCTATGTAAAATGTGATTCCGTAATGATTGCAAGGTATTGACGTTTGTTGTGAAGCACGAATTGAAGATCATTTACATGATTTTTTAAACCATTGGCGTTGAAAAGAAAAGAAAATCTAAGACACACCAGATACGTTACGTTACGTCACGTCACGGCTTCCGTCAAACCGAAAGCTTTGCATAGTATTAATTCTTATGAACAAACTCACACAGGTTACGGCACGTAACGTTACGTCCCGTCTTTACGCGTGACGGATACGTAAGAAGATGAATATATTGCTGTTTTGTGCAAAATTGACGTATGACGGTGCAACAGCCAACAAGCACGTACTTAATGCTACAATATTAATATTTTAATTACAATATTATACTGTTTATCTGTTGTCTGTGCAAAAAGTATTGTGATTTACCTACTTTATATTAAAAATATGGAAGACGAATTATTAATTGAGTGCATACGTAGATACACTTTTATTTATGATCCTACCGAAAAAGGTCAAGCCGATTTGCGATTGGTGAGGAATGCGTGGGAAGAAATAGCCAAAACACTTGGAACTTCTGGTAAGTTTATTTTATTATTAGCTATGTTTGAAAATATTAAAATGATCATTATTTTTATTGTAGATCATATTTTATATTGTTATAATGCTAGTATATACTTGTTTAAATATAGGTAATAGGTATAAAAATATAAATGTATACATACATTATTAGGTACTCTTGTTAGAGTTAGTTTATTGATATTGTTATCTGTAACTATAATTAAAAAAAGTCCAAATATTTTGAGAGGTATACTATGTTTACAGGGTTAGGTACATGCCTTTTCCCACTGCCATGGAACTGAGCCATTATCCGAGACAAAAAACTGTTTGAAATTGTCTCTAATAATGGTGTAGGCTTCTCGTGGATTGTTTCCTCCAACACCAGTAAAATTATTCAATCCTCTTGTAGGTGTTGTATCTTCCAATTCACCTAACTGCCAATGACAGTTATCGTTGCGTTAAAAATTATGTAAAACTGTCGTCGCCATTACAACTATGTCCATGTGCTCTGGTTTAATGTTGAAATTCATGTTGTAGATTTTAAACTTTTTAGCCAGTATACCGAATGCGTTTTCGACAACTCTTCTACCTCGACAATGGCGATATTTGTAAACCTTATTGTCTCGATTATTTTCTAGACTTCCCTGGAAACGGTCTCATGGTATTAGGAGTTAGTGGAAAAGCTTCATCGTAGACAATCACATGACGATTACATCCGAGTGTGGTAATGGTTTTGGTGGAGGAATATTTAAACTACCTAGCAAGGTCTTGTCCTAAGGATGATAATTTAAAAACTCCACCATCACTATTCCTCCCGTAAGCACCAATGTCTACAGATAAAAATTTATAATCTGCGTCAACCAGAGCCACCTAGACGATATTGAACTCATTTTTGTAGTTGAAGTACATGGAGGCCGTTTTTGGTGGTCATAATTTAGGCCAATTTTTTTTTACAAGCATTTAAACTTCAAATTTTGGCCGAAATTCATAATCGAATATTTACAAATTGTTTTGTAGTTAAAAATTTATAAAAAAATTTCGATTTTGAAAATTTAACACTAGATTCTAAATAAATTTTTCTTACGATAAAAAAAATTCGATAGGAAAACACTCAAAAAATGTATAAGTGTTTAAAGTTAAAATTCTTACAAAACCCGTCAAAATCAAGGAAATATAGAAGCTAATTTGTTTTGAAAAATGTACAACATTTTGAGAATTTATACCTAAGGTTAAAAAATTGAATGCAAGGTTCCTCATAAGCTGTTATGTAAGTGGTAGTTAAAAAAAGTGAAGGGTATGTCTTATAGTTTTTTATAAGCATCTAAAGTTGAAACTTCGAATAAATACGTAAAAATCACGAAATTTTGCAGTTTTTTTTTATTAGTAAATTCATAAAAAATTGTCTACTTAAATATAAGATTTGAAAATTCAACACAAGATATTCTATACGTTTTCTATCTTTTAAAAAAAAAATTTACCGGAAAGTCCAAGTTATTTTTTATGAGCGTTTGAGATCATTAATAATGGTAATATAAAATACCTATCCTAGACTGACAAACTGTCTCCGCTCAGAATCGTTTTTCGTATACAATGATATCATTGAATACATATTGAACACCATCCATAACAGTGACCCACTCGACACTTACTGTACAGCAAAGCGGTACCACTTGCCGACCTTTTTTTTAAATTTCAGTTGTCTATAAATAATTAAAAAAAGTCAAAATATTTTGAAAATTTAACTGTATATAGAGATAAATAACAATTATAGTTTAAACAAATATACTAAATTGTAAATATAAATGTATCAAATAATATTTTTTTAAATATTTATTTCAAGTTATTAACAGTAATTAATGTTATATATTGTATGAAGTTAATTTTATAAATATTATTCGCTATATTAATAATTGATTTATGGATAATGTCAATATTAATTTGTGACTTTTTAGCCTCAGAATTCAAAATAAGATGGACCAGTCTTCGTGACCAGTATAGGCGAAATGTTGTTAAAAAAAAAAATAATAAGTGGCCAGAGTGCAGTGACTCGTGTTAAATGGAGGTTTGAAGATATATTGTCGTTTTTATCACCACATTTGAAAGAAAGGACTCAAAAGTCTAACTCGGATACTGGAAATTCATCCGATTCACATGATAATAGCATAAGTATAACACACGATGATGAAACCAATCAATTTTTAGAAGGTTCAGATCAGTCGCCATTTCTAAGCAATTCTTCATATGAGGTCCCATCGCCACTCCCTAGTACTTCATCATATGCAAACCCATCGCCTGCTTCTACTATATCCTCATCTCTTGGCAGAAATTCACATAATAAAAAAAATAATAAAACTTCCAAACCTAACCTGAAGTACACCCAACTACACTACATTTGACCATTTTATAAATATGATACTTTAAATAGGTATTATAAATCTCAATATGCTACCAATAGGCATCTCCTGATTAACACAATAACGTCAAAAACAAATACTCGAAAAATATTATTAAATATTGAAGAATGATATCTGCTCGTTTTTGGAGGGAAAAACGTAATATCAATTTTCTATCACAATAAACGGCATAATATTTCGTTTTAAATACTTGATTATAGTTATTAAAAATTAAGTCATCTTAATCTATAAAAAATTTAATTCCTTATTAAAATTAACTTATTTATTTCATTACAACATAATTTTTTATAAATTTTAAATAAAAAAACTTATTTTCTCCCATTCCTTATATATTAAAACCAAGCAGACTACTAATAGCGCTTTTAGTTCACTAGTTACGCCATTTCGACATGGCTATTCATAGGGAACACGGATACAGGTTAGCTGTCGCTGGCCCGCCACACGGTCAGATTGTGTTACCATTCAGTAGTTCATATTATCACCACACGCGTAGGGCGCTAGTAGTAAGTAGGGTCATATTTTACTATTGGTAATTAGAACATCGTAGCACAGATTATATTAAATAGATTAAATAAATTATTTGATTTATTAAATATAATGTTTAGTTTAAACTGTGATCGTGTATCGGTACATTCCTAGTTGCTACATAATAGAATATTAGAATTTATATGATCATAAATTTAGTATAACTTGTAAGTAAAAAATATATTTAGTATAGTATTTCACAAAGAAATGTGACTAAGAAACAGGTTTAACCATTAAATAATAGCTAATATCAACAAAACCCAAGTTAACACAATTCACTTTGTTAGATAGTAGATACTATTACATTATTAAACAGTTATTGATTATTATAAGCTATGATAAAATGTATTATACAAAAGAAATAGGCCACAACTAATAGGCACATTATTGTGCATACATTTTATCTGAAGTAAAAATGATTCAAATTAATATTTATCAGGTTGTTAGTTTCAAATTTTATTTTTAACCATCACTACAACAGCCGTCAACCGCCAATCAAGAAACTACAAAAGCATATAAAATTAAAATGCAAACTGGTGATACATTGTATTAAATAATGCAATAAATAATAAAAGAAAAATAATAATTTTAAGCATACCTACGCAGTTTTAACAATAAATGAACAAGAATATTACAAAATATTTAATAACTATGTATAGATAGTTAATAATAATATATAAGCAGATTAATATAAATATATAATTCGTCAGCCTAAGTCACAAATCACTTATCTCCAAAAATGCGATTTTTGGATTTTTAGTGATTAAAAATGAGAAAAAAAAACGCATCGTTTAAAACTATCTCCGTTTCAATCAAATAATTATTTTTTCCATGAAACAGCTGTTTTATAAGCTTAACTCCCACGAGGTGATAATAAAAAGAAATTGTCGTATCTCCATTACTTTTGATAAAAATGATAATGTACATCATTATAATATAATAATACGTTTTTGTTTTACTTTTATTATTTAAATTGTATAAAATTGTTATATTATAATGTTTATTACCTGCTGTATTTATCTAGTTTTATTAGGTTTACCTTAAAATAATGACGTCCAGAACGAGAGTGGAAAAACTTTTAAGGTTGGTTCAAAATAATAGTTTATATGTTCCAACAAAAACTTATGCTTTACCACTTCCATATGAAAAAAATAAGAACTCAAAAGCTAATGAACAAAAAGCAAGAGATTCTAAAAGTAAGGGCTCAATAAATTTAAATAATATTTAGAAAAAAACAGAACGAAAGAAAGAAAACAGAACAGAACAGAAAGAAAAAATTGAACAATTACAACAGCTTACAATTTCAATAGAAAAAGATTTCCACTCATTTTATGACAATCTTCCTAAAGAGTAAAATTACTTTATATAATATAACCTACTTTAATATTATGTTTTGTTTAATATACCTTAACTGCATTTTGTTACTCTTTTGTTTTAATATTTTAGGTGTATTTTTAAAATGTGAATACATACCAAGACTGTTGGTTTGTTTTATTTTATATTAATTTACTACAACTGAAATATGCATTTGTTACTATTTTTATTTAATATTGTAAGTGCAACCCAAAAGACTGGAGACTTGGGTAATATGTTTATCTTTATATTTTATGAGTAGGGGAGACCGAGGCTAGTTGTCCCGTGGGTTGGTTGTCACAACCTATATTATTCCGAAACTAGATGGCGCTTCTATTCAAAAATGATATAGCACATTATCACTATAGTTCTAATCATTTTAGTCTTGTCACGAGGTCGTTAGCAGCTGTATAACCTTGTGTGCATCAAAAAAACTATATTTCACGTTGGTAAGTAAATATTTTTCATGAATTCAATTTAAGTTTTCTACTTATATGTTACTACTATTCTTATTATTATCAACTTTACATTTAAGTAATGTCCTAAGGTAGTTTTTTGTGTATCGTTTTCGATCGTACATCTAAGTGATAAGCAATAATCAAGGTGTTTATCTGAAGTAGTGAACTGGGGTTTCTTGTCACATATCACGTGGGGCCAGTTGTCACATGTGACAATCAGCCCCAGAAAAATATCTAGTAAGTTAATAAGTATTAGGTACCTAAGCTAATTCTTAAATTATTTTTTTAAATTTTTAGGAAAAATGGTTCGTAATTTTAAAAAAAAAGACTGAAAACGGGGAAACACTTCCCGATGTAATGTTAAGGGCTGTAAGAAATGTAAATATAAATAAAGTGTCTATTCAAAAAACTGCATTGGAATTTAAAATAAACTATCGCACACTTGCTAGGTATTGTAAAAAAATACCCGAAAAAGAACAGCTTGATGGTAAAATTGTTACTCCTACAATCAGTGTTGGTTACATTAAAAATATAATGGTTTTTAATGAAACAATAGAGAGTCAACTAGAGTCCTACATTTTAAGAGCTTCTGATATTTATTTTGGTTTATCCCCTAAAGAAATTCGAACTTAAGCTTACCAGTTAGCCATTGAAAATTCTTTGAATATTCCTCAATCATGGACTAAAAATAAATTGGCTGGTTCAGATTGGTTTACAGCATTTTTAAAACGACATCCTACGTTGTCTATTAGAACACCAGAACCGACAAGTTTAGCTCGAGTTTCTAGCTTTAATCGTACAAACGTCAATTCATTTTTTGACAATTTGTCTACGGTCATGTCAAGACACTTTTTCCAAGCTCATGAAATATGGAATATGGACGAAACTGGCTTGACAACAGTTCAATCTCCTAATAGAGTAGTGGCTCGACGTGGATACAAACAAGTAGGAAGCATAGTTTCAGCAGAGCGAGGTACTTTAGTGACTATGGCATGTGCAATTTCAGCTATCGGTAACAATATACCACCATTTTTGGTTTTCCCTCGTGTCCATTATAAAGATCATTTTGTAGCAAACGGTCCACCCGGTTCCAATGGTTCAGCTAATCTTTCTGGTTGAATGCAAGAAAAAGACTTTATATTGTTTCTTAAACACTTCCAAAACCACGTAAAAAGTACAACCGAACGACCTGTGTTATTATTGTTGGACAACCATGGATCACATTTGAGTATTGAGGGGCTTAATTTTGCAAAAAATAATGGCATAATTATGCTATCTTTTCCTCCGCATTGCTCACATAAATTGCAACCTCTCGACAGAACAGTGTTTGGACCGTTCAAAAAATATTTAAATTATGCTGGTGATTCTTGGATAATAAATAATCCAGGCAAAACAATGACCATCTATGATATACCAACTACTGTTTCTCAAGCTTATCCTCTTTCTATGACACCTACAAATATTCAATCCGGCTTCAGGTGCACAGGTAATATATCCATTCAATCGAAATATTTTTTCAGACATCGATTTTGCACCAAGTTATGTAACAGATAGAGCAGATCCAACAACTCAAAACACAAACGTAGAATCTAATAGTTCATTTAATAATGGATATGTTGAATCTGAAACCGTTATTTCAAATTCACCAAATATACCGGTTGTAGAACAAAGTTATTCCGATATGTCAATTTCTAATCCCGAAGCTGTCCAAAGTCATTCAAAACAAACTTTTACAACATCGTCAAATTCTGAAAAAAACCAAACCATTGTGTCTCCGATTGATATTCGACCGTTTCCAAAAGCATCTGCTAGAAAAACAACAAAAAATAATCAATGAAAACGTCAAACTGCTATTCTTACTGATAGTCCAATTAAAAATCAATTGGAACAAGACAAATTAATGAGGAAAATCAAACCAACAAAAACAAAAAAACAAAATAGTGACACCACCAAGAAAGCAATTGTCCCAAAAGTTCCTAAAAAAGAAAGTTATCAACAGACCACCTAGAAGAGGAGGAATGTTTTTGTTTGGTATGTTTAGAACCTTCTTCAAACTCACGTCCTAGAGAAAAATGGATCCAATGGAGTGTAAAGAATGGTCTCATAAGGAGTGTACCGCTGGCAGAGACGGATTTAACAATTGCCGCCCGTAGGCAAATTTCATTTTGCCGCCTCATTTGAAAACGTATTTTCAAGTATTTATTTAACATAATTACTACAAAAAATAAATCTTCAAGACTGATATTAAACAATAATTATTGGTTATGTTTATAAACTGTTCTGATTAAGAAAATAGAAAATAGAAAATCACCATTTTTTCGACCAATCAAATATAATTAAGTTCGGAGGTTCTTTAAACAAACTAATGTATTTAATCAAATTTAAATTATATTATTATGAAAAACAACAGCAAATCAAACTCAAACATTCGTGCTTATTATAATAATATAAGCACTAATATGTTGTATAGCAATTATTGCTATACAACATAATATTATAGCTAATGAAAAAAAATCTAATATAAAAAAATAAACTATTCCATTTGTTAGCCGTTAGATTATCGTTCTAATACGAACCGATCGTCGCCCCAATTAGTATTTAAATATATCAGTTTATCATAATATATATTATGTACCTATGTATTGTGTGTGTACGCCTTGCGGTCGAAGGATTATTAATTATTTTTACGAGTTTCCTGGCAGTCGGTCAATAATTTACTTGGACATTTATTGTTATGTACTTATGTATTATAAAGAAGAAATGTTAATTATATAGTAACAAAAATGTGTTATGTTTAAATATTTAATATTTTTATTTGCCACCCTTCAGAATAATCTTACCCTTCATTCAAAATCTAAAAAGCCTAAAGTATTCCCAAAAAAATATTTGCCCAAAATTGCCGCCCCTAAAAATCTGCCGCCATAGGCAACTTGTAACGAGACAAAACGGAGTGCCCACGCATGTGGCGCCCTCCCGTTTCTCGTCACTGTATTATCGCCTAGCGCAACCGCCACGCACTCTGGTGGGTCACCAAACCAGTAACCGCCAAGAAACACCGTCAACGACTACAACCACGCAACACAGATGGCGTGGAAGTACCGTGCGGTTTCTGACCGTCCGCCGCCCGACAAAAGAGGCTGAGTTCTCCACAAACCTTAAGTCCTTTGAGTCTACCACGAGTTGAGGTTTAAGGTACAGATGCTGATCTATACAGCAGTAGTTTCCAAAGAATGATGATATATATGTAAAAACTTACCTATCACCCAATGCAAAATGATGATTCTGCATGTCATGTGACTACCGGTTATAGCAGATATACAAGCCAGTGGCCACCACTCAAATCACCTTCGTCCCCGCTGAGTGCGGTGTATTTGTGAGCCGGACGATACCCAGCGATCGTTAGCCACGGTGTTGTGCTACAGGCTTACCCGACGACTTGTCGTAACCACCACCTGTCCTTTGCGTGCCGTGAGAAGTCGACAATCGACTCCGCCGCCGTCAAGACCACCACCACATCACCTGTTAATGTGCCGGAGAGCTGCCACGCCACCGAGCTGAGCCGCCCCGGACTACCATCAGTTTTTTCCCGCAAGCCGTCAATTTGGAACACTGGATCAACACTGAAACCTCAACGACATACACACCGGAATACAACCGTGAGTTTTATGTCAAACATCCCCACCCTTTTATGTAAACTCCCATCATAATTTTACTGTACACTCTCTGAGTATAAAAAAAAAATACCTTAGAAGAAAATACTGTAAAAATGGAATGAGCACTATTGTTGTCATATTAAATAAATAAATTGTTAATTAAATGTACAACGTCGTCGTTCATTACATTTGGCGCCCAACTGCAGTGCTCGATTAGGAAGCAAATTCCACTTCGACCTACGAGACTAAGAAGAAGTACTCTACATCTTTAAAAGAAAATGGCACCCAAGAAAAATATATCAGAAGAAGCTTTCAATGCATTTAAAGCCGAGGTAGAAAGAAATAGCCGATATTTAGTCGAACAATTGTTACAGAAAATCAACCGACTAGAAGAAAAATGTAGCAATCTGGAAGACGAGAATAATCGAAAAATTGGAGAAGTACGAGAAAATTACGAGAGGAAAATTGAAGTAATCGAAGAACAGCTCAATTCATTAGAAACCAAATACGAGCATAACAATCAACAACCAGTGCAGAACGAACATAATAACAAACCTGAACAAATGCACAATACAGAAATATCGCGTCCGATTTTTTACGGAAACAACCGTGATGGACACCCGAAAGATTTTCTGTATCGACTTGAAGAATATTTCGCGATAAAGCAATCCTATGTCAGCGAAAAAATAATCATTGTTGGTGATTGTTTGAAAGCAGCTGCGTTAAGTTGGTTTTCCACTATCCGATTCCAACTAGCCAATTATGACGACTTCAAAAAAGCGTTCATAGACGAGTTCTGGTCCAGAGAAATCCAAATACAGGTATGGAGTCGGTGCTTAAGTACCAAACACGTACCAACCAACACCAATTACCGGGAACATTTTGCTACGTGGGCGACCAAACTTAGACACTTAGAGGTACCGCGATTGTCCGAACAAGAAATAGTGAAGCATATAGCTCGACACTATCCCGGATACCTGAGGGCAATATTGGTATCGTTGCCGGAGTGCACAATACTTACAGCCATGAAAGTGTTAGGCGAAGAAGGACAAGGTGATCAACCCACGGAGAACAAGACAAATCAAAACGATTTAACCAACAATAATAAGCAAAGTGGTCAGACTAGTAATAACTGGAACAATACACGGAGCAATGGATGGAGTAATATGCCACCACGCAACAACCGCTGGAATAACAGAACACACCGCAACAATGACGAACATGGAGACGCCCAACCAAGTGGCCAACAGCAAACCGAGAAAATCAATCAGGTGGTAACGAATAATGAAGAGCAAGTAGGACCAATTGATACTGAGCAACACGCTATCAACTCATTAAATAGCACGAACCAGTCGGTCAGCCCATATATTCAGTGTACCATAGAAGGAGAGGACGTCACGTTACTCATTGATACAGGAGCAACGATCAGTATACTCACCAAAGAAGTGGTGGATATCGTCACACAGAAAAACCCAAAAATACCACAGCTTCCGGTGACGGGGATACAAATAAGCAACGCAGTAAGAAAAAAAATCTGCAAAGTGTCGAAACAAATTTTCTGTGAATGTAAAATCGGAAATGAATACATTCAAACAAATTTCATTCAGGTTGAAAACTTAAATGAAAAGGGGATAATTGGTGCGGACATCTTAAAGAAATACGATGCCCAAATCAAGTTCAGTGAACAGACGGTCCAATTCAAAATCGACAAAGTAATACACACAATACCGTTCGCGAACCAAAAACCTCGATTAATCAACTCCCAGGAGCACCTACTCAACGTCGAAGTAAATGAGAATCCTGAAGACAATCAAATCGCCCTCACCAGTGAGGAAAAACAAATATTTGGATCATTACTCAATAGATACGAAGGAATCTTTTCAGACCAACCAGGGAAAATTGAAGAGTTTCAGTGCCAGATACGGGTTAAACCAGGGGACCCTATCCACCAACGGCAGTACCCAATACCCGTAGCGCGGATACCCAAGGTTGACGCAGAAATACATCGCATGCTGAAGTTAGGAATAATTGAAAAATCTACATCACCATGGTCGTCACCTATAGTTTGTACAGAAAAGAAGAACGGGGACATCAGGTTATGCTTGGACGCACGTAAAATCAATACAGTAATAATACCGGACCGGGAATGCCCAACAAATATGGAAGAAACACTCATGAAGTTCCAAGGCATGAAGTATCTAAGTTCCATCGATTTAACGGCTGGATACTGGCAGTGCCCTCTGAGAGAGGATTGTCGTGAGATAACCGCTTTTCTACACAGAGGTAGAAACTACCAGTTTAAGGTACTACCATTCGGTTTAATCAATTCGGTGGCCGAATTTCAGAAAATCCTCGACCAAGTACTGGGACCGGAAATCTTACAATTCGCGTCAGTATACGTAGACGATATTCATATCACATCAAGGAGTTTCGAGGAACATATACAACATCTCAAACAGATATTCCAGAAACTATCACAATAAACCGTAAGAAATCACAATTCCTTAAAAGTCAAGTAGTCTTTTTAGGACACATAATTTCGGAGAAAGGCCTTTCCATGGATCCAGACAAGGTACAGGTAATCAAGAACTTTCAACCACCCAAGACCAAAAAACAAATACAATCGTTTTTGGGATTTATCAACTTCTATCGTAAATTTATCCGTGACCTATCCCAAGACACAGAACGGTTAAGTGCATTAACCAAGAAGAATGCCAAGTGGGAGTGGGGAATCACACAACA
Source organism: Neotoxoptera formosana (assembly GCA_022818045.1). Classification (NCBI taxonomy): domain Eukaryota; kingdom Metazoa; phylum Arthropoda; class Insecta; order Hemiptera; family Aphididae; genus Neotoxoptera; species Neotoxoptera formosana. The sequence goes on along the minus strand of CM040630.1, from coordinate 46,656,895 downwards.
ACACGCCTTCGAGAACATCAAGAACAAATTTCTGGAGGACATAATTATACAGTTCCCAGACTTTACGAGGGAATTCTACGTCAACACCGATGCCTCAACTACACATGTGGGGTCCGAACTATATCAAATCAATAATGAGGGACGGCATCAGTCACTAGGATTTGCCAGCCGAACCTTAAATGCTGCAGAGCACAATTACAACACAACGGAACTGGAATTATTAGCCATTGTGTTCACATGCAAAAAGTTTCGCCACTATCTACTGGGACACAAAGTTAAGGTGCTCACAGATCACCATGCGTTAACTTTCCTCCACACATGCCAACTACTAAACTCAAGATTAGTGAGATGGTCAACATTCTTGCAAGAATACCAATTGGAGATCATACATGTACCCGGCAGGGAAAACGTCGGAGCGGACACGTTGACACGTTACCCACAATCTCCCACCGAAGATACAATATCAAATACGAGAAACATCGTCATCAACAAATTAGCCTTACTCGACTACAGCGCAGAATTAAGAAAACAATTCAAAGAGTTACCCGCACTACAACAGGCAGATGAATACATTCAAAAGCTGAAACAACGCTTGGAACGTCGTACCGACTGCAACCTCATAATACACAACCAAGTGCTATTTCGGAAATCTCATAGTGGAGAATATCAAGTATCTACTACTATCGTTGTTCCGAAAGTACTTGTACAACCACTAGTGATTGAAACTCACCAAATATATGGACATTGTGGGACCTACAAAACATATCAACTGTTACAACAGAACCACCAGTTCCAAAGTACGTACCACACCATAAAACGGATCATCAAAGCATGCGACCTATGTCAGCGGGCAAAAAGCAATAATTTCACGGCCAGGGGACCAACTTTAAGTTTAATTCCAACAAAACCACTTGAGATGGTGTCCGCCGACCTTATGGGACTACTACCCAGGGGACAGGGGGATGCAAATATATCCTCGCCATTCTCGACATCTTTTCAAAATACATCAAGCTCTACCCTTTAAAACGGGCAACCACCGACACGATTCTCAAAAGAATAGTGACTAACTACATCCCGACTATCGGACTATTATTTATATACTTTTAGTTAAAAAAAATACTTAACGCATGTGATCACGTATAGTTTCTTATTGGTCAAACTGCTTTTAAACTTAATTTAATGAATATTTTACCTGGACATTTCTTTGTAGTGGAACTGTTGGATGCTTTGTTTTCAAATGTCTCAACAAATTTCCTGTTGACCCTCCACTAAAACTTACTTTATCCGAAAAGACATTACATTTCGCAATGTTATTTTGTAAGATGGAGTAATGGTACCAGTATCAGTGGCGGCTCGTGAACAATTTTATAGGTTAGACAACAAGACAACCAAAGATATGGCGTTATATTAAATTTATTTAAAAATTAGATCATCATAAAAAAAGTAAATTACATAAAATAACCATATTTGAATATAATTTAAATCAATTCGCCGATTTTGTTTTGTTGCGAACACATTTATTACATTGTTTATAAATGTTGGATCTTTTGATAATTTACCTAACATTTTTTTTTCAATAGCTAAAGTATTAATTAAGCATATTAAGTTTTAAATGTATATCACTTCATTAAGAAAAAATTATAAACATTAAACATGTGCCATTAACCACAGTCGGAATGCAAATATGCAATTAAATTACTAAAATATTACGTTGAGACATGTCTCGTCCATACATATAATTTTGGTAATACCCCACTACGTCCCCCGTTTACCATGTCATACGCCCGTCATCAATAATGAGACACAATTCAATATGTCTCGACCGATTTGATGGCGACAACGGAGCGATTACGTAATTACCGATCCCAGACAACAAATTAATATTTTAAGAACGTTGAAATAATATTCTTAAATAAATATAAATGTTATAAGAATATTCTGATTTAGTTCAAATAATATTATCCCAATATTGTTATAATGTTCTACTTTGGTTATTTGGCCGCGCTTTTAATGTTTCTATAATATTTTAGCATAAATGTTCTGAAAATATTTTGGGTATAATATTGTGTTTATAATATTGGTTAATATTTTGATAATGTTTGAATTAAGTTTCTAAAATATTATTTAAACATTCAAAAAATAATCGAAAAAATGCAAAAAATCTCGCACACCGTAATGACATGGGCCGCCCGGATTTCGCCGGAGAGGGATTCGATCTTGCTCCTACCTACCTACCTATATCTAAGGGTTATACGCCTAAACCTACCGACCTATTGATGAGTGTTTTCAAGGAGTCAAATCTTGTCTACTTAAACCGTTTCTACGCAGCAATGTATTATTTTGCTTTAAATTTCATATATATATATTAACTAACCGATATATTCATATGATTATTGTGTAACAAAACCTCAAATCGCATATTCGTACGTATAATCGTTTTGTGTAAACCATGTTTTTCATCAATAATTATACATATTATATAGTACTCAATTTGGTATATATATACATCCAGTGTCCGATTTAGAACAGGTGCCGCCCTAGGGCCTTTTAAATATGCCGCCCCTACCCCAAGGAAAATAATGTAGTATATTTATTACTAATAAATTTAATATTATATAATATTAATTTACTCAGTTACATGAATGCACAAAATATCTGTATGATTTTTTTTTCAATTTTCAAAATTTGCTACCCTAGACCTGTTCCCCACGGGCTAGGCGTAAATCCGTTCCTTTTTACATCGTTTGAATGCAGTTTATTTAAAGAAAATGATTATACTATTTTGTCATGATCCAACCATTACATATTACATAATAAATACACTATAGCAACGTTCATAGCTAAATAAATACTCTTAAGATTTACAATAAATAGGGTTTTTGGTTAGAGAAAAAACTATTTTTTCAGTGCATAGGTAGGTACGCATTTATTAGCAATATTGGGACATAAAATATATAGTATACCTATGTATACATATTATATATATCAATAATAATAATTATAAAATATTATTAATTAATTTAATATTTATTAATACATTCATTGTCTACATTAGACGGTAGCTATTTAATTTATAAATTGTTAAACATCTAGTAGAGAAGATAGGATATGACATTAAAATAATAATAAAAAAAAAACATTTTTGTTGTTACAGAAGTCCTTATTCTGCTATTTAATCAAAATTATTGAACAAAATTAAGTTTTTTATAGTTTTTATAGTTATTATAGTATTGTGAGTTGTAGTTTTTAAAAAGTATTCATAATTAATAATAATTTGTAATTTAAAAAAAAATTAAAATAAAAGTATACAAGTATTAATATAGGTATAGAATTACAAAATATTATTACAATTTTTATTTGCCAGCCGATATTTGGCATGAGACATCCAAGCTGCTAATGGCCCATGAAATTCTTTTTCAACAATGGATTTGTACTTAGAATGGAGTCTTAATGAATCTGTAAAAAAAAATTTAAAAATATATAAGCTGTATTATTGTTATATTATTATATATAATATATGTTTATTTACCAATTAATATACTGTAACTTCCTAATTTGATGAAACTTTTCTTCTTTTTAAAACCATGAAGTGAATAGGCGCAGAGTAATTCATCCGAGAACATTTTTGACATAATACGTCTTATGCTATCTCCAACATCTTTTACTCCTACCAATAATGCTAGTTTTGATACCTTTATATGATTTAATAAACAATATTTTATAGTAAAACAACTGTAGGTTTGAAAGTAATTTTAGTAAAGTTAACCATTTTGTCATATTTTAAAAATGTATAACATTGGAAAATCATAAATATTATAATTATTTATAAAAAATAATATACCAAATGTGATTTAAAATCGTTGTCAATTTTAATTTTGTTTTCAAAGCTATTGAGATTCTCTTCGTTTGTTATAGGAAATGTTTCATCGAGATTAAATTGGTCATTATAATGAATATTATGTGCAGAGGTAGTTGAACTATTATGCGAGTTTTCAATAAATGTATCTAAAGACATACTTGAAGTTTGTACACGGTTGTTCAGTCTTCAGTGCAGTTAACTCATATTTATTTTTGTCAATGTATTAATTACGAATTTTTGGAAATCTAGAACAGTAAATAAAAACTTTTGTTATTGAATTTAACAAAATTATAACTATATGCAACATACCAGATGGAGGCATCATAAATTCTGCTGTGGCTGTATTAGAAAAATTATTTTCTCTATTAGTTTTATTTGTTTTAGCTGCAAATTAAAAAGTATATATTACATTATATATGTGGGGTTGAGTTGTCCACCAGAGAGAGGGTCGGGTCCTGATACAGCTAAGGTGGTGGGTGGGAGCTAAGCGTCAGTGTCGTTTGGACGTGCGAGTGTGCCGTTTGTCGTTTGTTGTTGTTAACTGTCAAGTGTGTGTTTTTGTTATTTGTACCTCAATAAAGTGTTGATCTATTACTAGTGTGCTGTTGATTATTCAGGTGTACATTTTGGTGCCCAATCCCACATTTTTGGGGGCCTGTCCGGGATACGCTCCGATTTGTATTCTTAAATAATCGCATGGTCGTGTGTTTGTGAGTTTGAACATAACCTCACATCTTATCAAGTTTGGTTACGCAAAATATACCGCGGGTACCTATATTGTTGATACCGTAGTGTGATAACCGATAGTAGTGTTGTTGTGATAATGCCGCGGACGCGAAAGAATGTGCGAGCGAGTCAAGGGCTGGAAGAAAGTGTCGGCAATCGTGTTGATGATCGTTTGGCGAATGGGCGTAGTGTTGGCATTACATTCGCAGATGTACAAGATTCATTACGTCCATTCACCGGGGACGATAATGGAAGTATTGGTAAATGGGTAGAGGATTTCGAAGATTTGGCAGATTTGTGTTCTTGGTCGGAACTGCATAAGTTTTTATATGACAAGCGACTGCTTCAGGGCACGGCCCTTGATTTTGTGCGAGGCGAAAGTGGTTTGCGATCGTGGTCCGAGTTACGCGACAAGTTGCTAAATGAATTCCGTTGTCGGCTCAGTACGGCTGATGTTCATCGACAGTTATCGTCTCGTCGGAAATGTGCCGATGAAACACTGTTACAATACTTATATAGAATGCGTGAAATAGCAGCTCACGGCAAGATTGAAGACGAATCGGTCATCGACTACGTGATTTGTGGTGTCCCCGACACTTCGGCGGACAAAAACATATTATATGGCGCGGCAACGTTGGGCGAGTTCAAGAAAAAAATTGAATTATACGAGCGGATTAGGAGCCGATCTCAAGTGGGAAATGTACCTCGGGTAACTGCTGATAGTAAACCAAGGCCGACGATCGCGGCAGGAGGCTCATCGGCGGAGGGAGTAACTAGGTGTTTTAATTGTGGTGATCGTGGACACCAGTCTCGAGAGTGTCCTGATGTTAACAAGGGACCAAAATGTTTTTCATGTCGCGCTTTTGGACATAAATCGTTCGAATGTCCAGGTAAGAGTGACGCAGTGTCGAACGTGTATCAGGTCGACTATGGCAGTAGCAATGATCGTATAGTGAAACCAGTGGTGATTTCTGGCTGCGAAGCATTGGCTCTGATTGATACGGGATGTGATATTAACATTTGTCGGCGCTCGATTGGGTTAAAATTAGTCAATGCCACCAGCAAGATGTGTCAACTACGACTAAGAGGACCAGCAGGCGCAAACTTTTGTACAGAACAGATATTGGATGCGGAGCTGCACATTGATGGTCGAACATACCCTATCACCGTGTATACCGTGAGTGACGACAGTATAGGACATGATGTGATCATAGGTCGACCGTTGTTCCAGACCAGTGCCGAGCTAAGGGTGGGACCTAAAGCGGTGGAGGTTGTTGATGCTCGTGAGGTGCGACAGATGATGGCCATTGATGTTGGAGTGCCGGAACTGGACGTAGGCGAAAGAGAGTTCTTGCCAACGATTAAAAAAATAGTCAGTAACTATGTGCCTGAAAGTCGAGTAACGATACCCATGAAGACGGTCATTATTTTAAGCGACGAAGTTCCTGTGTATCAGCGGCCCAGGCGGTTAGCGCCGCGTGAAAAAGTTGCCGTGGATCGACAGGTGGAAGAGTGGCTGAGTGAAGGCATTATTCGACACAGCTGTTCTGATTATGCCAGCCCAGTAGTCCTGGTAGCCAAAAAAGATGGGACATTACGACTGTGCATCGATTATAGGACTCTTAATAAAAAAATCATACGTGACCGTTATCCGCTGCCGCTCATCGACGAGCAGGTTGATCAGTTGCGCGATGCTGTTATATTTTCGACTTTAGATTTACGGAATGGTTTCTTTCACGTACCGATGGACGAGAACAGTATAAAATACACATCGTTTGTGACGCCCAGTGGACAATATGAGTTTCTGCGTACGCCGTTTGGACTGTGCATATCACCGCCAGTCTTCCAACGGTATGTAAACTTTGTATTCCGTGACATGATCAAAGCCGGTTACCTGTTAGCTTATATGGATGACCTTGTCGTGATGGCGGCTAACGTGGATGAAGGGATTGCACGCCTGGAAGCTGTGATGGGGATCGCCGCTGAATATGGTCTTGACATCAAGTGGTCGAAATGTCAGTTTCTTAAGCGCACTATTGATTACCTCGGTTACCGTATCCAGTATAACGCTGTCAGTCCCTCCGAGGTTAAACTTTTAGCCGTGCGTCATTTCCCTATACCTAAGACTGTCAAAGCGGTGCAAAGCTTTTTAGGGCTTACCGGTTATTTCAGACGGTTTATACCCGGTTACGCCCATGTGGCACGACCGCTGAGTGATCTGTTGAAACAAGATGTAGTATTCCAAGTCGGTGTTGAACAGGAAGCAGCCTTCGTAGAGCTGAAACGCCGTCTCACAGAAGCCCCTGTGTTGCGAATCTACAGTCCTGAAGCTGAGGCGACCGAGTTACACGCCGATGCGAGTCAGTGGGGATTTGGGGCGGTGCTACTGCAGAAGGATAGCAATGATGGTAAGTTGCATCCAGTGTGCTACATGAGTAGAAAGACCACTGACGCACAGCGTAACTACCATAGTTATGAACTAGAAGTACTGGCGATCGTGGAAGCGTTGAAAAAGTTTAGAGTGTACTTATTGGGCCTACATTTCAAAATCGTAACAGACTGCGCTGCGTTTACGAAAACCTTAGAGAAAAAAGATTTAGCAACCCGAGTGGCCAGGTGGGCATTGCTGGTCTCAGAGTACGATTATACCATAGAACATAGGTCCGGCTCAAGGATGCCCCATGTGGATTCTTTGAGTCGTTACCCAGTGTGCATGTCCATCCAGAGAAGTGAGTTCCTTTTGCGGTTGGTAGCCGCACAACAAGGCGACCCTGACGTTCGGACTATCATGGATGCACCAGTGGCTGGGAAACATGTAATCATGGGCGGCATATTACACGAAGTATGTGATGGTAATGACTTGCCAGTAATTCCCAAGAACATGCAGACTGAGGTGATTAGGAACGCCCATAACATCGGCCATTTTGGAGTCACAAAAACTGAATTGTTAGTACGGCGTGAATATTCGATTGTTGGGTTAAAGGAGAAGATTGAGTCGGTAATTAAAAACTGTGTCCCATGTATTTTAATGAATAGAAAGCAAGGCAGACAGGAAGGTTTCCTCCACTCTATTGATAAGGGAGACGCACCGCTGATGACCTGGCACATTGACTTTTTGGGACCAATGGAAGCAACATCAAAAGGATATAAGCATATATTTGCCGTAATAGATGGGTTCTCAAAATTTTGTTGGCTGTTCCCTACAAAGAGTACTGCAGCGTTAGAAGTTATTGATCGTTTGGCACTATTGGAGGTGACATTTGGTAACCCTGAACGTATTGTGTCCGATCGCGGAACAGCGTTCACATCGCATAGTTTCGAACAATATTGCAAAGACCGAAATATTAGACACATATTAATTACCACAGGCATGCCCCGTGGAAACGGACAGGTTGAACGACTCAATGCCATCATTATTAATGTGTTGGCCAAGATGTGTATTGACACACCAGAAAAATGGTATCGACAAGTAGGAAAAGTGCAGATGGCAATTAACGGATCAGTGCAGAGGTCTATAGGCATGACTCCATTCAAGCTGACTTTTGGGGTGGAAATGCGTCATGCTGATTTCGTGCCACTGAAGGAAGCTATAGAGAAGGAGTATATAAACTGGTATGAAAGTCAACGAGAAGAGGACCGTCAGCGGGCCAAAGATCAAATTGCTAAGGCTCAAGATGAGCAACGCAAGACCTTCAACAAACGTAGGAAGGAATCTGCGCCATACCGTATAGGTGATTTGGTAGCTATCCGTAGAACACAGTTCCTGCCGATGTCCAAGCTGGCCAGGAAATATCTGGGACCTTATCGTATTGTCAGCAGAAGGGGCCCGAACCGTTTCGAAGTATGGAAGGTGGGCGACGGTGAAGGACCAAACAAAACATCTACTGGAACTGACTTCATGAAACCATGGTGTCCCACAATCAACTATGAGGAAGAAGATGCAGCCGAGGTGGATGCCGTTCAGTCTGGGGAAGATGTGGGGTTGAGTTGTCCACCAGAGAGAGGGTCGGGTCCTGATACAGCTAAGGTGGTGGGTGGGAGCTAAGCGTCAGTGTCGTTTGGACGTGCGAGTGTGCCGTTTGTCGTTTGTTGTTGTTAACTGTCAAGTGTGTGTTTTTGTTATTTGTACCTCAATAAAGTGTTGATCTATTACTAGTGTGCTGTTGATTATTCAGGTGTACATTTTGGTGCCCAATCCCACATATATATTTATGGTGATTAATTCAAAACAAAAATATAAAAATCATTTATTGAGTACAAAATATTTGTTATTACATATTATCAACCTTGTAAAACATAATTTGATTATAGCATTCACTTGACATCTATTTAATATTTTAATTTTAAATATTGGTGCTATTCAAATGAGTGTGGTATTTAATAGTACTTCAAAATATAAAAATGTACTCCAATATACTTTATAAGATTGCATTATATTAATTTAACATAGGTAGTAATTAAGTCTATGTAGTTTATACCTGAATTTGACTTTATCGGTTCAGACATAAATAACATCCTTTTTGCAGTTATTGCTTCAGGTGTAGAACATTCGGGTATAGTTTTGTTTTCAATTTTATTTCGTCCATTAATTATGTCATTTATTGAATGTGTCTCAACTAAAATTTTCCCAATTGGTGATGACATGATGTATGACGTGCTGGTATTAAAGTCTTCATTTACAGAACCTGTACTTTTTTGAATCGTAGCTATAAAAATACATTTATAATTAAATATATTTATATATGAATTGAAGTCATGCATAAAGGATAGGCATTATTGTATTTTATCACAATGTGTAATAATATATTATATAGATAAAAAAACGTGCAACTTAATAATATGTATACTGCAGTATTAATAAAATAAAATAGTACTCCTGTTTAAACTTTAATTAATATAGAACATTATAGTAATTAATATACAAAGAATTAGCAATATATATGGTATCACCTACATCAATCAATATAATGTATCAAGATATGAACATACCATTATCTGAAGTCTTTTGCAGAGAATATTCTGGATCTTTGTCAGAATCAGAATCATCGTTGACTTATTCATCATGACTAGGTTTATTTTTTACATTCTTTCTTTCTAAAATATTATAATTCAAGACAAATTCAATATATTAATGTTAATTAAATTAAATTGATTTTTTAATTAGGTTAAAATCGATATTAGGTAGTACTTGGTAGTTCATTCAATGCTGGAGGACTTGGCATTTTTTTTTCAAAAATACTGTGTTTACACTTTTTGTTATTAACAATATCATCTTCATTAGTTGATAGATCAGACAAAATGAGAGCTTTATTATCTTTGGCACGAGCTTCTTCTAAGTTTGCTGTATAAAAAAATGTAATTAAATTAATATTTTTACATCAAATACAATAAATAATAATATGACTTACAATAAAATCGTCCAAGTGTTCTTGCAGGTAGCCATTGAAATTCTAGGTCATTTGGATAAGCCCTTCTTTCAATAGATTTTTTTACTAACTGTTTATTTAAAGGCCAAGCACATGTTAAATCATGCTTTCGGTACCAGGTTTCAGGGACTGCCTCAACTGAGTCTTCATCCATAAAATGAACCACAACCCACTTCATTATTTTCTATAAAAGTGGTTGATTACAAATTTCAAATTTAAATATATTAATTGAGTTTAATTATAATATATACCTATATATATATCGATATACACACAAGTAACATAAATGTTTTAGTAGTTAAATATAAAAATACAACTGCATTATACTACCATTACTACCATACTACCATTATACTACATTATTTATACTACCAATAAGTTGAGAAAGATGATCTATATCATGAAATTATTACGTGTTATACTAGATAATAAAGACATAAACATTATTTACTAAACTCTCTTTGAATCTATAATGACATATGGCATAATTGGTTGGGATAGCGCCTATGGTAATGCGCTATTACGGCTTTAATAATGCCAAAATAATATTATAAGAGTTGATTGTAATAAAAAATGGAGATATCCAACAAAAAATTATATGTAGGTACTCAATATATGTAAATAATCTATACATAAAAACCTGTACCACTTACCTAAAAAAACATAATCTATTATCCCCTTTAAATCACAAAGTGAACACTAGATATGCTAATAACTGCTAATAACTATTCACTAAAATTTCCTAAAAAAACAGGATGTCATAAAATATATGATTTAATCGGGACACAGCTACATAACATAATGTCCAAAGAAGTGGCTATATGTCCCTTCCGATATTCAAAAAATACATTACCTACTGGCTTCTCCATTATGTTTTTTGTTTTTCTATTTAATTTATTTGTTTATTTTTGCTGTTTAAATTTATAATATTAAATTTCTGATTTTTATTTTATATTGTGTATTTTAGTAAATAATGAAAAAGCAAAATAAGAAAAACTTAAACATGTTGTAGGTACATAAGATAACTCCTAGGCCTCCACACGAGTTTAAAACTCAGTGAGACCTAGTAATCTTCACTTATTTTAAATAAAATAAAAAAAAATAAAAATATACAACAATTTTTTTTACACCATAAGATAAAATAGTTTTAAAACAGAATATAATTATTATATTTAATTATTATACTATAAAACATACCTAATATTTATTGAAACACTAAACAAATATTTTACCAAGTACCTACATTATAAATATTTTTTTTTTCATTTATTTAAAATAATATTTACAATCTATACAAAAATTAGTACAATAAGTATAAATATTTAAAAAAATTATTTTATTTAAACTTCTGTATGAATTATAGGTATAGCAATAGTAAGATTTTCATGAACAATAACCATCATTTTCTTTTTAACTTCATAATCGTTCCAATATTCCAGTTTTTCAAGAAGATTATTAACTGTATAAATGTCAAATAATTTTGAATTTACAGGCTTTTCATAAAATGAAGTTATCTTTTCAAATCTTTTTCCAATTAGTAATATTTTTTTATTATTACATTGAACAATATTAAAAACTTTAACTACGTCTCCATCTTTAGTTAAAATATAACTTTCAATATTATTTTTTATATTTAATTTTATTTGGTTCAATGTAATTTTTTTATATTGTAATCCTCTGATATCACCAATTAATGGGCCACTATTATGTTGTTTTGATAAAATTGTTTATTGGGGTAAATCATTAGATGTATTAATATTATCATTATTATAAATTTCCATATATCTATTTGTTAACTGTTGTAATGGTTTATCGTGTTTCCGAATTTTAGACTTAAGCTCTTTCATGAAATTTTCATAAGGAAAAGCGCTGCAGTTGTCAAGAGGTCCAAAGTAATTATAGTCTTCGCTTATATGTAAAAGACCATGGACATTATGGGAAACATGTTCTTGGCCATAAATAAATTGAAAGGTCTTCACAAAATAATCTAACAAGTCTTTAGCATAATTTACATAGCCTTGAAGGTTTGGACTCAGTGTTGTTGTAGTACAACTGGTCCAACATAGAGCAAAAAAAGTCTCAACTCCGTGGCTTTCCACCTACCAATTTCTTGAATATCCCTAGTCTTTCTAACAAAATCCGAAGGTATAAATGATTTTATGGCCAATAGTGATGCACTTAACTTTTTAACAGTAAGACTGGGAAGACGAATATGCATAGGTACTTTGTGTAACCAAAGTAATATGAGTTTACGAACAACACCAAGACACACAAGGTGTATATAATCAAGTGGAAAGGTATGCACTAAATCTATTCCAGGTAATTCAATAAGCCGTGATAGAGTCCCCCCAATGTGATGATCTTCATATGCCATATTTATGTAACTATCGTGAATTCTTTCGAGACATTTAAGTTCTGAGTACGGAAAACACACACGATTTTGATAGTATACTCCTTCCTGAATACACCGGGTACATGAGGAAAATCCAGAGTGCCCTTTAATTTTTAAAATAAAAGATTTTGCAGGGGCATCACAAACAAACATATTAATTGAGACTTTTATAGGAATATTATTTATTATGATACCATTTTGTAAAAGATCTATTGCTTCAGAAATAAAGTCTGCTAAAAAATCATCACTAACGTTTGGTTTAGAATGTCCATAATAGATGCTTACAGGAAAAACACGTTTTGGCATATCAATAATATAAGCCAAAATGGGCCACAATTGGGCATTGCTACTTTTAGCCAAAGGTAAACCGTCAATACCAATTGAAATTTTTATTTCAGATAAACTTGATGATGCATATCTTAAGATCCCTGCTTTTAGTCCAAAATGAGAGTATTGTCCTGGGCAAACACTACGGATATTATTTATACTAATTGAGAGCGGAGTATTTAAAAGTGTACGACTATCAAGTGGAAGATCAGTGGTATTAATATTTTTGCGTTGCTTCATTAATTTTAACAATTAATCTATAGTGGCATGAGGAACATTGCACTGAACAGCCCAAATACTTAATTCCTCCCTAAATGAATGGGTACTTTGACTATTTTCCAAAGATACTGCAGATATATTAGTTATTTGGTTATATTCTATTAAATCATTTGGAGATGTAGAAGAAGAATTCAAATTAATTTGTTCATTGTTAGATGGTAACTGTAAAGTTGATAAATTGTCAGTGTCATGAGGTCGTAGCTGAAGTAATTCTGGATTAGTAGGATAATTATTATTATGGTTTCCCACTAAATTTGAGTTGACATTGGTAGTGGAATAAATATTATATATTGTTCTTAATTCTTCTTGAGTCTTTCGTCGTTTAGAACGATCACTTATTTTATTCTTATTTAGAATATTTGATAACAAAAATTGACGATCAAAAAAAAATTAATAAACTAGCAAACTGGTTAATCATTCACAAAAGATATATATTATATACTATAGGAGTTAAAAATGTGTTATTTAATTAGGTACCTACCTATATATTGTATAATCTGGCACAGCTGATAATAATTTATAATTATATAGTATAATTAATATAATTATTGTGTACAGATTGTAAATTGTCTTTCTTAATAAAAAAAAAAAAAATTAATATAATGTATGATAATAAATTAGGTAGGTACTTACTTACGTAATACGTATCTGGCAATTCTTTTAAATCAAAAGATTTAAAGATGTTATTCGACATTTGTTTAATAGTTGTCGTTGTGTAGGTTCTATACTACGATTGTAGTCACAGCGTGTAGTTAGTAGTATGTGTACCAAGTGTACCGCTACCGCACAAATGCACAATATTGAATATTGGCATCAACCACGAATATAAAATGCTGAGCGTCGTACGCGCTGAACTCGCCTAGTTGTATAGTATCTGCTATATATGGAAGATAATGGGCCGATGTCCGAACCTATGAAATGGTTGGGTTTGGTTTCAGACTAGCTATTTTTAGCCATAAAACAATTTTTATTCCTGGAGTTGGAAGACGGCAAAGAAAGACGATAACAACTGTCGATGGTACGCGTCGCGCGATGACGATAACATTAGTGAATAGTTAATAATAAATTAACCATAGAAGTCATAATAATATATTATATATACTCGCCGCGGAATAAGAACGTACCTCGTCGCGCCGGCAGCGGACCGGTTCCCCACCGCAACCTGGTCATAGTTAGGAGGCACCACTAATATTGCATACAGAACGCTGATATTAATTAGCTATTAATTATTATACACCGCGCTCTTGTGATGACGCGTACTAGTGTTAGACATGACCGTTATTTAACATTTTTACTATTTGTAAAATAATAACATGATAACAATTATTATATGAATTTATTTATATATTATTATATTCATATTATATGTTCATATTTGACACAGCCCTGTATGTCAATTTCTTTTCGTATATTTTATAGATCCAGCAATAGCAATTTATAATATACCTACTCAAATATAAAATATTCTCAGAAAGTTATGATCGCAATTTTGGCGATTTTTTTAATTTTACTGCAATAATGCAATCAATTTAGTGTGTTTTTAATTCAATAACTTCACTGCCCTAGTTATTACCATCGCAGTTTTTTCTACTTTGCTGTATCATTTGTTTTTATTATATATATTATTACAAAGCAGAGAGTTTAAAATAAATGTATAACAATAAATAAAATCATTCTAACCTTATGTAACTACTTTTATTTATTAATTAAAAAAAGTACAACTAACCCTTCTTGGCACAACTAACAAAGTGTTTATCTTTCACAAAATCAAGTTATGGTCATTTTAATTTTAAATATTTATACAATATACATTTATTCAGTATAAAGTAATAATGCTACCATGGCCTGTTTCGAGGATCTCACCGGTTTGATTTTTTTATTTATATCATCATGAACCTAGAACAATAAATTTTGCATTCTTGTATTCCAGTATTACTAAATTAAATCCATTTATTATATTTATACATGATTTTTGTTATACATTTGAAACCTGAATGTTAGGCAGTGGATAGTATAACGAAACAAAGGAATAATAATAAGAGTACTACAATAAAAATGCCAAAATGGATGTGTGAAGTGTTTAGACAGGACCGAATAAGAAATGAATTAATTTTGGGTAGTGTATGAGTGGTTCGTTGACTAAATGAACAATAATGTGTTGTAATGGTGGCGTTATTTTATGAGAAATTTTTTTTTTTTATTGTCTAAAGTTATTGTTGAAGTTTAAGATTTTGTAAGCTAAATTTTAAAGTATTAACTATTTATTAACTTACTTCCCAAAATATACTGCTTCGTTTAGCAAATCCCATACAATGACCAATTGCCCTGGTATTTGATAGAGGTGAATAATACCCAATTGTGCCCAATAATACCCAATTGTGCCTCTCAGATATAACGCCTTCTCTCCAATGCGTATGAAATTTGGTATGTCTCCAAGTTGACAATTCATTATTTCTTTTGGTATTGGACTTTCATTTTCGCACGAAATTGCTATGAACACCATGTTGTTGTATATTTTTTCACGCGTTATATTTCCCTTACAATTTTCATCGGTGCAGTGTTTTTCATTAGCTTCGAATTGGTCATATTTGTCCATCAATGTTTGCAAGTCGCTTATTTTTTCGTCTTTAAAATTAATTAGTACGGATGGAAAGGTAATTGTCGGAAATTGTTTTTGACAAGAAATATTTGAACATCTTCTGATTTCCTTCAAAGAAAAAATGCTTAAATCTTTAAGAATTTCAACTATGTTACAATCACAGTTGATTCTTTTCATATTATTTGGCATTTCTGTCGTGTCAAAAATATTTTTTAAAATGTCAAATCTTTTGTTTAGTAAATTTATATTTATTGAATTGGTTCTGGATATATCAATTGCTAATTCAATTTCAGGATTATGGTCGAACTCTAAAATCTGCTCACGTAATTTGCTGCTATCACAAAAAGCGACTGCCATTAATTGTATGATTGAATCAAAGCCACACGTATTTGACAAATTATATGTGTCTGAATTTTCTTTTCTCTGACTACCACGGCCACTAACTATAATTCCACCATTTGGAAGCAAACCAAGTTTTGATGGAGAAGAAATCTGATCCAATGGAATTGTTAGCCACTCCGAGTCTGGATTCAAATATTTGCTTCTTTTTTTTCGAGACGGTAACTGAGGCAATGGTGATGGATTTTCAATGAGTTTGCACATATTGTCTGTAGCTTGGGATAACAATTGTTCTTGGATAATATTATCAATATTTATATTATTATTCATGGGTAAGTCTACATTGGTTTTTTGATAAATATCATCTATTATCTGATCCGGGCTAATGTTAAAAATTAAATCATCATCGTCTATTTGGAAGCTATCTATTAGTAAGTCTGACTCATTACAACTATCTTGGATGTCTTCACATATTTTTGAACTTTTTTGTTTTAAATAACTTGTATATGAGTTTAGTGAAGAGTCGTTATCAGGTATTAATGTTTGTGTCAACTGGTCTTTTTTTGATTTCTTCCTTTTCTTATTCGAATCAACTTTGCCCCCCCAGTTCTCATATTTATTTAAGTCGTCCACAAAGCAAGAAATATCTGTAGAAATTGATATTTCATCCTCAGATCTAACATTCTTGGGCATTGTTCCTTCAATATCGTCAATTCCTAAAGGATTTTGGAAATACCTCAAACCTGATGCCAGTTTCATCGAACCTGTTAAAAGTCACCAGCAATTAAAAAAAATTAATAATTACCTATTTATATTACAGTTAATATTGACATTTTTATGCTTCAAAAATTCATTACTTAATATCATAATAAAAATATTTAACATGATAGACTATTATTATACTATTATAACTGTTCTTTTTTTTTATTGAATTTAGATTTTTCTATTCGACTTAAATTTTGTATTCAACATGACATTTTTTATGGAATCCGTGAAGTCCCGTGAAGTTCTAAATATAAACCTAACGAGTAACTATTTAACTTTAGTACCTAACTAACGCGCAATTATTAATAAATAATACCCATCTATCGTCTATTTTGTAAATAAACATAAAAACAATTATGAATTAATTATAACAATACAATTATTTAATCTTATACTAATCTTATTTTATATACTCTATATTCTCTAAATAATAATTATAATTGAAAAATAAATTGTAGTTTAGATAACAAGTGGAGTTCAGTTATTAAAACTTTTATCTTTTTTTTTATCTAGATAAATAGTGTTTAACTTTTACCTTTATCTAGATAATTAAGGTATTAATCATCTTTTATCTGTATCTAGATAAATTATAACCAGTTATCTTTTATCTTTATCTAGATAAATATTTAGTTATCTTTGAGCAACACTGCATAGTGCATATTGTATACTGCCGTCATAATTCATAATAATAGCATGTATTACATGTATTATATTAACAACCTATTACAAAATCGAATTTAGTTTTTGGGTAACTCTTAGGGCCCGTTTTACAATCATAGCTTAAACCTCGGTTACGCTTAACCTACTGATTTTACCGTCCGAATTCGGTGGTTTAACCTTAGTTTAACAATTGTAATACGGGCACTTAAACAAATGACCTTAGATACATGAAATTTTCACTGAATACATTTATTAGACTTGTTTGAGATCTTTACAGACATTTTCAGTTTCCAATTTACTTAGTATATTTTTTTCTAAAATGTCAATAAAATTGTAGTCAATGAATTAAAAGGCTTGAAAATTTAATACGTATCCTAATCGGTTATTACAATGGCATTTGAAAAATATTAAAATTTACAAAATATTTATAAAATGTTCAACTTTTTAGCAAAGTAACGAAAATTCAAAACAAAAAATAAAACAAATTATTAATTCTGTAACCAAAAATTCTAAAAAATTTTTTTTTTTTTTTTATAGTTATTTTTTTATAAATTAAAAATATTATTTGTGGGTACTTTGATTTGGAAGGAGCACTAATTTTTATTGGAAAATTTTTTTTTACAGAAATTGCGGCCTCTGATTGGCAAATCTCGAGAAATATCATCGATAATATCAACGTTATTTTGGTTGTGTGAATAAATAAATAAAAACGTCGACGAAAAAATATTGGTAAAACTATAAATTATTTAAAATATGCATCTAAAAGTATAAAATGGAAGAAATTTGCCTTAAAAACGCAAAATATGCACTAAAAACCAAAAAAACACAAAATATGCATTTATATGCACAATAAAATTTCAAAACTAGCTTTGTGGAAGCATGAAACGCATTTGTTTCGCACTCTACTATTTTTGTGACTGTGCAAAATAAATATACAAATGCTACAAGTCCTCTGCCCTAGACATAAAATGGGAAAATAGTCAGACAAACAACCTTTGAGATGGTCTAATACAGTTTTGTACGCATTATGACATTTACTAGGCAATAACGAAAAAAACAATATATAAATATGAATATAATATAATGAATAATAGATAAATAAACTAATAAGCTAATAGACTAATAAACTTTACAGATAAGTAGTGGTGTTTCCACATATTATATACTGTTATATTATATGACCGCAACTAGGACATTACCTACAATTCGCGTGACCGTAACTGTTATATTATGTGCTTATCTCAAAAATCGTCTCTGACCGCAACTCGGATGCAGCCAAACACAAGATCAAGAAGAGAGGCTTTACAATTAAAAATACTAATAGATTGGTAAAACCCATTGAGAGTGAATCCTTCAGGTACACATAGGGCATGCAAGGTAATGGATGAATTGTAAGTTAACCCATAATCGTCATTATCCCACAATATATTGGGTAAATTGTAGTCACCACAAACAGTAAAAGCGTTATTAGAATAGAGAGATGACATATGAGCTTCAGACGGTGGATGGAGAACCTGGAGAGATATATATACCACAGGTAATATAATTAGAGGAGCCTACAGAAAAGCGAACAAATAATTGTCGTTAGAATCAGGGCCGGATTTAGATTTCCGGATGATAGGGGCAAATCCTTTTTTGATGCCCCAGCAATAAAAAATTAAATATACTCAATACCTAAGAAGTTAAGGAAAAAAATTAAAAATGTGGAGTTTGCACATTATTTTTATCTACCTAAAATGTGTTTATTTCAAGTTTGATATACCGCTGTTGATGTATCACTAATTTCAAAATGAATTCAAAGAGCAATATTATAATAATTATATTAAACCTTCACACTGTTACATTAATAATAAATTAAAATTACAGTTTAATTAAATTTAATATTTTCAAATTTTTATACACAGTTAATAGTACAATCAAAATTGTTAAATATTAATATATTCATATACATTTGGTAATTTTCTTGATTTTTTCCTGTAAAATCGTATATAATTTCATTAAATGATAAAAAATCTAGTACATCACTTTCGATGCTCATAGTAGATACACAATTTGATCGATCATCATACATAGAAGTCCTCAATAAATGTTTGATGATCTTCAATCTTGAAAGTGTGCGTTAACCACTACAATTAATTACCATTATAACAAGATATATGCGTAGTGCAACTGCAACATTTGGAAAAGCTGTATAAACGCCCATTTTAATCAATGCCATGTACATAAAAAATGCTCATTACTTATTTGTTGGTCTAGAATTGGAATAGTTTCTTAAATTCGGGAAAATGAACAATATTAACACATAATAACTCATCTAAATCTTCTTTGTAAACTGTTCCAAGTTGTTTAGCTGTTTCTTCCAGTTCTTCATAACCAAGTTCATATAAACGTCGGAAAAAACCAAAACGATCACATATAACTTCATATGTCTCTACTCTCTAGTCTCTGATTTATTGAAGTTGACATTTGGTCAATGACAGATAAAAAACAATCGACTTAAATTTTTTTTTAAGGATTAAGTTCGACACCTAATGAGCTCTTGTAACCCAAAGGATTTAATCGAATATCATTCTTAAAGTTTCGTTTTCTAATATAATAACTGATAGAGTCTGATATAATTCTGCCCTTTTCTTCATAAACTGAAAACACATCACGTTGAGCATCAATAAACCACTGGACACCCGCAACATCATGATTGAGGTCTAATGTAGGAGGTTGTTCAATTTACCTATATTATGTATTTATATTTATTGTATTACAATTATTTAGTTTGTGATATACGTTTAACACGTTTTTGTTAAGTTAGGATAGGTTATTTACTATAATACTATAATTCAAAGAAAAATTCATTTTATTATCACTCAATTTATGATTTATTTTACATAAAACAATAATCGAGTATAATTTTAAATTATGACGTACATAATATGGTATTATTTCAAACATAAAATACATATTATAGAATATAGTTGATTTTACAAACTACAATTATTTTAAAAATTAAAAAAAGAAATTAAAATAAATTGGGATTAATTTTAGAAATCAAATTTTTATTTTATTTGTTTTGTGATTGCAGTATGATGATTAAGTTATGTTTTGGGTTACACTTTTTAAAAAAGTCACATAAACATTTGTCACAAATATATAAAATATGTGTAAGATTTATATAAAGACAAATACAAACATACTGCGGCACGGATTATGAAATAAATTGAAAAATTGAAAAAAAAAATCAAATAAATAAATAACAAAATATTTTTGTATAGTATTAGTTCATAAAGTATTGTTTAATGTTCACTAAAATTATAACATTTCACCTCAAATCTAAAATCATTAAAATTCCACAAAATATTACATATACTGATGATTCATTGTACAATATTTATTATAATAATTATGCAGACTTTTTCTAAAATATAATTAATTTGTTTATAATAGTACATAGTTTAAGACGATAATGAGAATAAAAAAATAAGTTAACATAGAATCCTAAAATAATTGAGTTTTTATGAATACAAACAATGTTTTAAAAAAATGTAAAATTAGATAATGAAAGAGTTAAACCAAAAAAAAAAAAAATGTTTGAATATACAAATGTAAGCAATCACATTTATGAAATAAGAATTTATTTTGAATGTATATATATTTAATATGAATAACAAATTTAGTAAATTTAAGAATTTGCCGTCCACTAGTTTTTATTCTGGTTATTTTAACAACTATTATAAAGCGTCAAAATGTTGGCTGAGGAAAACTGATGTGATTTTATTGTAAATTATTATTACAATAAATAGAAATTGATGGTCAATTTTACATAAAAGTAGTATTATTATTTATTTCTATAATATGTATTTATGTAAAAAGGAGAACATATTAAAAATATATAATTTTATGTAAACCGGCTTTGCAAATTAATATTAAAAATCTTTAGAGATGGACGACTCAAGATATAAATGAAAGTACAATAGTTTTATTTTTAAATCATTAGCACTTAATAATATTATATTTCTATAATTTATTTAAATTATGCAATAATTCTAGATAAACCTCAATTAATCATTATTCTAAATAAAATTTACTTTTGTACAAATTGTTTTTACAGTCATTGATTAGTTATTATTACTTATAATACTTATAAAGGCTTGGAACATTTATTTATTTTATTTAAATACACTTTATCGGTTAATTTAATGACAATTATAATCTTAAATAAATCACTTAAGTACATTTAACCAATTAATACAATTTTGAATTTATGAAAAGTATCATTATGTTTTCAATAAATTATATAGATTTTGTATTATATTATAAAAGTTTTTAGTCAACTATCTCACATCATCTAATGTGTAAGACATATTTAATGCGTCCAACATTATATTCATTAAATCATACAAAACAAATACTCAACCATATATAGAATAATAGCATGTATTCTATATATACATATAAAAAGATGACTATTTCATGTACATTGTATTACATTTACGTGCATGTACATATTAAAATTAATCATAAAACACTAACTAATCTGATTCATTAACACTCTGTTGAGAAAAAATATCACTAATTTCTTCCTCTTCTTCTTCTTCTTCTGCTTCACTTTCACCAAAATTTGATTCATTTGAATTTTCTAAAAATTAAATATGGTTACTATTACATAAAATAATATGGCAGAAAGTAAACATTTCAAAACCTGAATTTTATTTGGCTTAAAGTATGTATCCTATTGATCGACGACTTAATACTAAGATAATACTTCTGAAATCTGATGAATAATCAATCAACATTATAATGTTAAAATTTATTAAAATGTCTTAAATTGTTAAGTATTTAAATGAAGTTTATAGGAGTTGGGGAACAAAATTGAGGAAAGTGGTCTGATCAATCTGAACTACACATGATAACTAAATAAAATCAGTTTTCAAGTCTTATCGCATCACTAGGTTAGTCGGTATGATTGCTAAAAGATAGGTATGTTTTGATTGAAAGGATTGCATACCCCGTCAATTTATCATCAAAACGACTTAATTTCTTAAAAACGGTCAATATTTAGTCCCCTTAAAATAACTGAACACCACCAACCTAATTAATGCATTTTAATTTTTAATTAATTAGTAAGAGTTCATTAATTTTTAAATTTGTATTGAATTAATTAATTATAGACATTTAAAATAGAATATATTTATATAATAGGAGTCTCATACTATCATGTTTATTAAGATGACACCACACTGAGGCATAACTAATGGGATTTTTGGTGTTGTAACCCTCCCTCCTCATAGCCTTTTATTTATAATAAGAGCTCAGAACTACTGATTTTGTGATATGTATATCAGAGGCAGCTAAAACTAATTTAATGGGGGGGGGGGGAGGGAGAAAAAAGTTAAGGAATAAAAATCACCTGGTGAACAGCATAAAATATGATATTAATGAGATTGAAAGCAGTGATTCTGTGTACTAACACATATTCAGTCTACATACACATATTTGTAATCAGTTAAATCAACTTGAAATCTACTTTTCAATATTTTAACCCCAAACATTTAAAAATAAAAATGATAATTTTTAATCTTTTCTTTTTTACTTTAACTTTATTGTAATTTAAAGGGTAATAGAATAAAAAAGCTACGGGACAAAAAAGACACAAAATAAACTATACATATCTCATCGCATTATACAATATTTTGTGATAAAATAATTGAATACAATTTATTTTTAATATAAGGAGGTAGTATCATGATATTATACAACAAATAACATTAATAATAATAATGAATAAAAACAAACAAATTAATACCTATATTATACCAATAAATTGTAATAATTAATTTAGTCGTAACAGGTTATTTCTCTATATTACACGTCATTTTAAAATCCACTATTATTATACTAGACTGTGGTTAACTAAATCGTCTAACTAATCTTCACAAATTGAACTTATCTTATCGCCGTATCTTAGTATATTACTTTTTGCTGTTTATCATGTGGAAATTTGGAACGTAAATGTATGAATCAAAATTAAAAAATTGTGTCTATAAACTATAAAACAATATTAATAAAGGTTAAAGAAAAAATTTAATTAGGACATTTTTAAAAGATTATCTTTTATGCTTTTCAGTTTGAGAACACTCACAGAATATTGTTGCCTATAAATTTTAAAATATTTACTCGTGTCTTAAATTGTTATGATAGAAAGTGTCAAAACCAACAAAGGAGGTGTTCAAATAAGTTTCAATTTCCCAACAAAACGTCAACAGGAACTGACTTCATGAAACCAGGGTGTCCAAATATTAATAGTGTTGAAGAAAGTGCAGCTGAGGTGTCAGTGTGGTGAAGATTTAAACGTAGTTGTCTACCTGATTGTGTAGGGTCTGTCACTGACGTAGCAGGATTTTTGTCATATGACTTGTGATGTCTTAAGTTTGTTCATATTACCTGTTGTTAATTTCAGTAAATAAATACCATTTGAGTTTACTGTATTGTCAAAATTGTTAACGTATAAACCTTGGTGACCTAATCCCATATTTATATATTAACATTAGTCATATATTTTCACTGCATACACATCAACACTTATTCACATAAATAATACATGAGAAACACATACCTACCCTCATAGATAGATATACATTTATTTGAGATATTTATATTATTTACCATTGACGTTTTGAGATTGTAATATATCATCAACAGGCCATGAAAATTTGTTACTATCAACAATTACAGACTTATCTTTAGAAAGAGTAAAGTTTTGTTCACCTGTAATTTAAAATATGCATAGATTACTAATCAAATTAGATTTCACAGTTATCATTTAAAATAATAAAAAATACCAGCAATATCAGGCGTAGAAGCATCAAGCATTGGTTGTAATATTCGTCTCCGTGCATTGATAAACCAATTATTTACTTGCAACAATGTTAAATTAGTCTGTGCAGCAATAATTTTTTTTTCATCTTCTGTAGGGTACGGATGCTAAAAACCAATATATTTTTATCATTAAAATATTTTTTTAAAATTTAAATTAAATCACAAATATATTTCAAACATCACATTTATTACAATCAATGAGTAGTGAGAAATAATTACATTGATGTCATAGATTATTAAATAGTAAAATATTAATTTAAAAATTTAAAAATGAAATATTTGGAGGATTCAAAATTAAAAATGTTTGGTTATATTTTCATCAAAGATATGATTATATATTATACATTAATACATGTGTAAAAAACACAAATTCTTTTTGTTTTGCATGTGGTATGGTATTGGTGTTCAGAAAGATAAATAATATATAACAAACTTTAACAATAATAGCCATATAGGGTGTTAGGGTATATGGAATATTCAATACATAATAAACTGTGAAAAAAATTATTATTTTTTTTTTTTAGCAAAAATATTTTGAAAAGTTATTATTTAAATCATATTATAATTTCTTACAATTAAATGTTGAAAAAGCCAAGAGCGCATTACACTGGTAGCCTGTTTAGGGAGAATTCCTCTTTTTTGTTGCCTTTTTTTTTTACTTCCAAAATAGTCATCTTCTTCATCACAAGAGCCACCACTAGTAGCTGATAAGGAACCTAAAAAAATATGTATATAAAAACTTTATTATATGCTTATTATTTATTCTACAACAAAAATGCTGCGAACTATGTAATACAAATACATAACTTGTAATTAATAACTAATATATTTTTGGTAAAAAAAGTATTTCATTCCTTTGAAGTGGAAAAATAAAAATATTTTTGTATATTTTACATTTAACATTTGTAATCTTAAAATATTTGATTACCTAATTATGTTTATTATGTTTTATACACACAATTATTTATTGATGATTATGATAAGACAAATATGTTGTATACAAAATCCAAAACCCCTAACTGTTATTAAATTTTACTAAAAAAAAGCTATAGCTAATGTAAATGTGATACTTCAAGATCAATAAAGCATTAAAAATACACAATGATTACATTTTAAAAACAATAAAAACAATTTTAAGATATATATAATTAATAGGGCTAAGGACTTTAAGAGTTTGAATGTTTTACAATAATCATTAAGAACATACATAGCTAAGCAGTATAGAAATTTATTTCATGATACAAGAAGTTTAATGCAATTTTTTTTTTTAAATAAGTACATATTTTGTTATGTTTCCAATTTAAGTGTATTTATTTATTAAATATTATACAGTTTTAATATGAATTTTCTAGAAATTGAGAAACAAATCAATTAAAATTATTAAATACGCATTTGAAAATATTTGAAAAATGTTAGTTACACAGTTCATTTAGATCGAGGTTTTATAACTATTTTAATCATAAACACAATATGCATTTATAGTTGAAATGTATGTTTTATTTGAAGGCAATCTTAAAAAAGAAAGATTAAGCATAAAAGTACATGTTAATTTTAATTTTTAAATTGTTTTGTTTTTTAATAAGAAAATAAAATATTTCTAAGAGATACGTTTAAGCATTTTTGAATATTATAAGAGGCATAAATGCATGCATTTTTAAATGTTTTTTAGAAGCACAAAGTCCCTAGCCCTAAATTAATTAATAAATTATTACCTACCATGTAAAATAGAAACATTACTCTGTAATACATTTGTACCGATTGCTGATAATGGTGTTTTTTCTAAAGAAGAGTTTTGAAGTGTAGATTTTGTAACTGCCAAATCAAGCTGGGAAACATCTGAGACTTGAGATACATCTTTCATTTCTATAGATGTAGAAGATGGTATATTTGACAAAAGACTAGTTATATTTTTTAAATCCATTATTGTCTTTGGTTTTATAGCATCGTTGTCTCCAGACTGCCGCACAGAAACTCCTGAAGAGGATATCACCTGTCAAACATCATTATAAACCTAAACCTAATGTACCACAATAAACTAATAAATATAATAAATGTAAAATAAAAACATATTTAAAGTGTACCCAAACATGAACATTTACATTTATTAAGACATAATATGTAGTATGCACAAGTATGTAAGACTAATTAAAATTATTTTACTAACTTTTACTTGAATTTATACACAAATAAACGCTTAATTATATATATTGTATACACAAAAATTTAAGTATGGATGTGATTGAGTGTATACACAATTAGTAGAATATTAATGTCCACCTTTGTTATGTACCTAAATTTAATCAATATATATGTAGTTGATAGTAGAAAATTAATTTAACACATTTTTGTCATTTTTTGTCATTCAAAACTTTATATAAGTGTTTACTAAGAATATATTGCATGATCAATATACTTTAGATTAAAATAATTTTAAATACACTTATAATATATGATTTTTAAATAATTATTAAAAACATAATATGTTTTAAATTTTTTTTTTTTAATAATTTTAATTGAGAGTAAATTAATCAATGTTATTTTTTAAATGTATCATTCAAATTATTCACATACTACTATCAGTTATTTTAAAATTAACAGATAAGCAGTACAATAAAAAAATTAAATACTTGTCACATAGTCAATTGTTGTCAACAATGAAATATCCTACCCATTGAATTCATTGGCAGAGAATGGTAGATGCTGTTAGCAGCAAGCTTACCCTACCCTATTGATTAGGCAAATGCATTGTAGTGAAGTAACTAGTAAATTATGGTTTGGCAGGGTAGTAGAAAAATTTCTATAAACCATGGCTTATCAATTTATTCTTAAGTCAATGATATTTGTTGAAAGATAATTCATTAGGAGGTAGATTTCTTTTTTTTATTATCTTTAAAGATGATTATTCTAAACATAGATATTTCTATTTTAAGAAACATAAATCTGAAGTCAATGAAAAACTTAATTGTTTTCTGAGTAGGGTTAAAACTAAAACTAAAAATGTTATTAAAACTATTAAAAGTGACTATGGTTTAGATTAAAACAATTCTAAAATATCTTGATATAAAGCATGAAACAAGTGTACAATATTATACTCCTCAACAAAATAGAAAAATGGAAAAGCTGAAAGTTTAATGAGGACTATTTATGATGCAGCCAGAACAATTATCTAAGCAGTCGAGTACAGGTAATTCAGGGAAAGTAAGTAAAATACCAAACGAGTTATGGTTTGGTACTTATTAAAATTAAAAGTTCATAAAATTTGGAATAAATGCATATAGTATAGTTCTAAAAAAATAACCAAAGAAGTTGGATGCAAAAAGCCGAAAAAGATTTTTTGTTTGATATTCAGAAACTTTAAAGGGGTATCAAATTTGGTATAAAGAAAATAATGCAGTGTCACTTAATCGATACGTTCTTTTCAAAGATGAAAGTGTTGTGAATGACAAATATGCTGAATGTTCTAATAATATAAATTATAGTAATAACATTGATGCTCTTAGCTTATACAAAGGTGACTCATTAGAACATGGCAATAAATCAGAAGAAGATAGAATTATGGAAAATCAACTCGAATGAATAAGTGAAGGTAACATTGAAAATTGAAGAACATGAACAAGGAAATGGGTCAAATGTTAACATGTACAACTAGCGAGACAGAAGTAATATTAAGAAACCTTTAAGTTATGATAATTCAGCCTTTTTTGTAGCTGAATCCGATCCAATGAATTTCAAGGAAGCTGTGGAGTTACAAAATTCAGAAAAATGGATTGAAGCCATGAACAGCTAAATGGAATCTCTTGAACAAAATGTACCATGGTCTCTCGTAAAGTTATTCAATGATAGAACTTAAGTTAATTATGGTTGGGTATATAAAACAAAATACAATGTCCATGGACATGTTGATTGGCTAGGCGAGTTTCAAAAGGGTATAGTCAAATATTTGGAATTGATTTTAATGAAACATTTAGTCCTGTTGTTATGTTTGGTTCAATTTGATCCATATTGGCTATATTTTATATCAAAAGCAAAACAGTTACAACTTTGAAAATTTGACCTTCAAACAGCTTATTTATGTGGAAATTTGGATGAAGAAATTTATATGAGGCAACCAGAGTTTAATGATGGTACAGAAAAGGTGTGCACTGTGCAGACTTCAACGTAGTTTATATGATTTTAAAGCAGTCACCACGCCATCAAATGAAAGTAGAAAATCAAGTTCAAATACCAGCAGACCCTCAGCATTCATTAAATACAAAGAAACAAATTGCTAACCTAACTAGTTAAGTATTATATCGTTAAGCAGTTGAAAGCTTACTATATCACAGTTAGATAATAAACACAGACATAACTTTTACAGTAAATCTAGTTAGTAGATACATTGAGAAATCAAAAGAACAACACTTAGACACCACTTAAACAAATTTTAAAATATTTAAAGGAAACTATTAATTTTGGATTAATTTAATTTAGTTCTAAACAAAAACTCGTGCTAAAGGGATACAGTGATGCTAACTATGTGGGTGACTTAGATATACAGAGATCAAAATCAGGGTCAGTATTTACATAAGGATCAGGAATTATAGCATGGAGTTCACATCGTCAACAATGTGTAGGCCTTAGCACAACTGAATCAGAGTACATAACTTTAGTCTGTACAAGAATTAACTTGGTTAAAATTATTTTTAGGTGAATTACTGGTCTATCCAAAAATTGTGCCAACAATGTATAGAAACAATCAAAGTATGATTAAACTCGTGAAAAATCCAGTTTAGAGACAAACATCTAGATATTTGCCAAAACTATATAAGAGATAAGTTCAATGAGGGATTGTTTTGTATAAGAGTACATACCTAAGAACAGGTTGCAGACATTATGACAAATTTAACTCCATGAACACAGTTCAATGAGCTAAGAGAGATGTTAGGCGTTTTAAATATTTATGTATAAGGGTATATTTGTTTAAGGGAAAGTGTTGGAATTATAAACAAGACACCCTGTATTATGTAAGTTATAAGTAATCTATTCAGCAAGAGCTGAGTATACATTTTTATAGTACTTCAAGTCTATAACATATTTGTCTTATGTAATAGCCGGTAGGACAGTTAGTCATTGATTTAAATTACGCCTCGTAACACTATTGTACATTGTTTCATCATACTTATAATTATACTTTATATATTCAGTCTTATTAATATATACATTTAGCTTCTGTATATCTGTGTACCTCAACAATATTAAATGTAAATACTAAATAACAATTATGTTTACCTGACTATGGTGTGGAGAGTGGCATAATGGAGAATTACTATTACTTGAGTTACCACTACTATTATTTTCTAAGTAACCAGATGTGTAATCAGAACGTAATAAATTTTCACTTTGCATTTTAATTTTGAGACATGTTATGTATCTGCTACAAAAATCTTTGCACAATTCTTGAACTTTCTCTAGTTCTAATAAATGTATTCGTAATACTTGAATAGCTTTAATCATCTGAAAAAAATAATTAAAAAATACAATTAAGTAACGTTTGATCACTTTCATAATCTCAGATAAGCTAAAAAAAAAATGTAGTGACATTTTACACATACTTACTAACTTTGAACTCTACATATTAATCTATAAGTGTTATAAAATTACAACTCCAAAAATAAAACATGAAAATATATTATAATTTATAACAATAAAAAATGTCCAAAAAATGGAATTCTTAAATATTCATTAAAAATATAGGTATAGGTGTACTAAATTTTTGATGATAATACCTAATATGCTATTTGAGAAATTACAAAAAAAATAATTTTGAATAGTATAATTAATTTTGGATTTTGCGCGGAGAGATGAATGTATTGATATTACAATGTTGTTTTTTTTTTTTTGTGTCTGTCATCACGTTTTCAGTAAAAATGCTCCAGGTTTCATCTTTGCCCCCAGCTTTCGACCGCAAATCGCATCTAGTTGGGACTTTGGGGGGTCAAGAGTTGAAAATTCCTAGTAGTTTTCCAGTCAAGAAAAACCAAATAAAAATTAGGAAATTTTGACGCAAAACCATTTTTTGACAAAACCAATTTCTTTACTTGGCTGTAACTCAAAAACTAAAAACTTTAGAAATTTTTGATTTTTACCAAGCATTATCATAGGCATTATCTACAAATAGTATAATTTTCAATTTTTTTATGTTTTTTTTTTTAGAAATGTCGATTAAAACCATAGAATTGATCAAAAATTGTTGAACATTTAATACAAGGTCAATCATAAATAGTACTTATCAAAATTAAAAAAATCAAAAATCGTTTATCAGAATTTATTTTTATAAGCGTTTAAAGATCAAATTTTTACAAAATCCATCAAAATTACGAAAATGTGTTAGTTATTTTGTAGTTAAAAGTTCATAAAAATGTTTCTATTCATATCTAAGGTTTGAAAAATAAACCCTGAATTCTATATAAGTTTTGCTTACAACAATCATAAAAAAATTTCAACGAAAAACAGTTAAAACAATTTATAAGCATTTAAAGTTCAAATTCTTATAAAATCAAGAAAATATACAAATCGTTGCCAAAATTTATTTTTATTTTTAATGTAACAAAAGAAATAATGACTGTAAATACATGACATTTTCATTGGTTTTTTTTATTTTTTTATTATTGCTGATAAAAAAATTTTCAGTCTGTCAAAAACTTTAAAATGTAATACTATGTGTTCTTCATAACTTGTTGTACGTAAAAATTAAAAAAAAAAGTTGAGAGTAAGTCACTTATAGTTTTTTATAAACATCTAAAGTTGTAATTTCGAGTAACAATGTAACAATGTTAGTTATTTTGTTGTAATTTAAAATTTTTTTTCGTGGGTGTTTGAAACTTTTAAAGTATATTATTATATTTTATATACTCAATTAAATTTTCAAATGCATTGTTTTCTGCAAAAATTAATTCAACCTACTGTAATATTAATGGTAAATTATTTATGTTAGTAATTTTAATAGCAATAATATCATAAAAAAATACACTTAGTTATGTAGGCTGACAGACCGTCTTTGCTTCGAATCGTTTTTCGTATGCAATAATTTTACATCACTGAATTCAAATTTACCAAATTTATGAAATTGACCCCATTATACAGCAGAGCGGTACTCATTTGCAGCCCTTTTTTAAGTTTTAATATTATTATATAATACGTAACAAACAATTTTTATTTTAAACAAATCTGACTACCATTATAACTAAACTATTTTATTATTTTTTCAACATCTATTATTTGTTCAGACTTTAGATACATGGTTCATGATCAAATAATAAGCTATTATTAGTGCACTTTACTGGTGCTAAATATAGGTAAGCCCCCCCCCCCGTCAACTCTTAATTACACTTACGGTTATGAACAGTAAAAATAAAATACTTTTGTCAAATTTACTGAGTAAGAACATAATATTATATAAAAGTTATTGTTTCTAACTACATGGTGGGGCAGTGAATCGGGCGATTTTAAAATAACTATAAAAACCCAACAAATATTTTTTTTAACAAATATATTTATACAACCTGAAAGTATATAAAATAGCATTAAAGAAGTGTTAATTTGTTATTTAATTTTTATAACTGATATCTGCAAGATGGCGTTTACATGTGATTAAATGACACAGTGACAATGTGTTTACATTGGATGGCAATTACAGCGAATGCACGTTGTTGTGCAGTCCAACGATTCATGATAACTAAACGCTTATTTATGGTGAACATAATTTTATAGTTGTAGTACGCACATATCAATTACAGGGCTTTCCATATTTATTTTTAAATAGCCCGATTCACTGCCCCACCCTGTATAAAACAGAATTATACTACATTTTAACAGCATAAAATTAAGAATTGTTTTGAAAATAAATAATTGGTACCTATTATTTATATTATTCATAAAAATGTGTGCATATTAAGTAAAAATTAAGCATTGATAGCATTGATATAAAACTGGACACAACTAAAAAAATGTATTATTAGTTATGATTTTTATTTAAAACAGATTTATACACATACCAGTCCATCAATTTCTGTATCATTAATTAAAAATGGTTTTCTATCTCTTTCTTGATGTTGAACAAATGCTTGTATATCCATATTAAAACTTTCAGAATTTGAAATTGCTGCTGACTGGGTAGCTTGTTCACATCTTTCAAAAAGTAATGCTAGTAAGGGAAAAAGTGGATGCCTGAAAAACAATAATTTTAGGAAAGAAAAATATAAAGATAATTAAAACAATCAACTCAAAAATTACTTATAAACCGCTCGCTTATCAGCTTCAAATATTGCTTGATCAGTTTGTTGAATATTATTATTGGCGATCGCCGTTAAATTAGATGTTACACTATCTGAGTATGAAACCATTATTAAGCTTTACATTTGTTTTCTTTTTCCATTATTATAAATTGAAAACCTATAAATTGAAAAAAAACTTAATAAATACATTACTCAAGTATACAATTGCCCATGAATTATCCTAATTAAGTCCCTATAATGAAGATTAATTATAATCACTTATTTTCTTTATCTTATTTTAATAGATTATGGAATGCGTGGATACCTAATTACTAATCAGTATAAAAAATTAAAACACTAATGGGCCAACATGTTTATACAAATAATGGTGTCTGAAGCATGATATTTTGTTTTTTTTAACGTATGCATAAGACTATCTATTGCCGTCAATTAAAAATTAGCTAAAATAGTTAAGCATTATACACTCTAAAGTAACATTATTGTAAAATGTATATCATTGTAAACAATATGGAGTACTTAAGGATCAATTGTATTGTAACATAAATGGTGTTATTTGGTTAGGTATGTACAGGTTTCAAGCCTTAAGAATATTATTTATTTATGTGATATTATTATGTACCAATAATAAACAATAGGATACAAAAAATATCCTCTACATTACCCAAAAAGGCATATTCAAATTCATAGAGAAATCAAACCATAAATAACTACTTTTTATAATGAAATTAAAATATGCACCTAAATGCATATACCTATAATATATTTGTACTACCTACTACAAGTTAATATTGTATTTGTATTTGTAATCAATGCTTTTTCCTGAAGGCAAATAGTCGGAGCAATCAATATCATCGAAATAATCACTTTTCTCATATAGGTAGATTGACAAGTCACTAGAAGAAAATCATGTTATTACTATTGTGTTACTTTATTATTCATTTTAATTAACAATATTTTGTAAAATAATAAATGTTTGTTTGAGAAAGTTGAATTGCATTAATACCTACACCGACATAACGGTAATTTGTCACTTGGGCTTACCTACTCGGAGAGAATGTCAGGTAATAACATTTGTCAACTATAATAATTGACAATAGTCTTGGATTCAATGAGCTACACAGACATAACCAGGAAAAGTCATGTTTTCAACAGCATATTTAGTTTGCTCAACATACCAAGACCACAACGCATACGGCGAAATACGAACACCGCACAGGTACTGTTGTAGTAACAACGGACTGCCGGACCATGTCACATACTCACGGGCCACAGTTGTCGGTGGACATCAACACGATCGGTGGACGTCCTCGGGGGGCCTGGGGCACGGCGCCGGATTCGGTGAATTGAGCGCGCGCACGTTCACCGGGCGAAACGCCGTCGGACGAACGATGTGCCGGCAATACGGTGATCGCGCGGCGGCAACGCGTTGCGCGCGTGCATGCGTAACAACAACAACAACGACTACAATAATAATTACATCAATAATACCGTCGTCGTGCGGTAACGTGATGATAATAGTAATAATAATAACAACAACACGGACGACCGGACGACATGTACGCCGAACGCCGAGAGAGAGACGGAGAGATAAGGGATCCGCTGCCGCTAGTTTTTTTTATTATCATCGTCGTCGCCGCGAATCGCAATATCGTCGGGTAGAGCCGTGTTACATAGTTCGGAGCGTCGTCGCGGCGAGCGCTCGGGTATTTATCTCTTTTTCCCCCTTTTTCTCCCTTGTAACGATAACGATAAATAATAAAAAATAATAATAATAATAATAATAAAAATACCCGACACGCCGCCGAAGGTTGCCCGCCCGCCAGCCAGCTCGCTCGTCGTCTCCTCTCCGCCCGCCGCCGCCGGTCCTCCAGCTTCAGAGTTCTGACGACACGCACACCACTCCGGTCGTTCGGTCGCGCGCGCAGACGTAATACGTTCAGCAACACAAATAATACAATTTAAGCGGTGCGCGTACCGGTGTCGTCCTGACTCCTGGCTGGCGGGCGGGTGACGGCCAGCGCGGTCCGACACTCCGACGGCGATTAAAGGGGGATCGAGCGCGAGCGCGCGCCCGCGCGCCTGCGACGACGTCGACGAGATGATGATTGTGTCCGGGACGACCCTTTTTGCTAAAACAACAACAACTGTTTCGCTCCGTCCACGTTTCATTCTTTGCGGCTCAAACAAAAATATGCGATTTTCGCGAGCACCCCCGTTCACCCCGTTCACCGCCCGCCGTAATAATTCCATCTCGGCGTTTCGCCGAGCAAACTGCCGCAAACTCCTCGCCGGCTCACCCGTTGTAGTTTCGTCGTATAATTACTATTATTATACGTATTGTTTATTGTTACGAATGAAAGTTTTCCACGAAATATCACGATTTTCTAATGTTATTTCAATACATACATAATATTAAATAAATAGATATTTTATTTTTATAAAGTTTATCCATAGTCGTAAATTCAGTCGAACTTTAGGGGGTTTTCATTGTTTTTTTCAAAAAAAAAACCTACATTAAATCTAATCCGAAAAACCCCACACAATATTAATGTTATAAATATTTGTGATCCTAATCACTAGGGCTCAGAAATTACTGCATTTGCATGTTTTTTTGGGACCATAAGATTTATTGAGCTTGTAAACTTGAAATTAATTTCATGACACTTCGAAAAATATATCAGTTTATATTTATAGTTCATATTTTTGCATATTTAGTGATTTTGTAATTTTAAAAGCATATTTTGATGACTAGGTAATGATAAGATTATAACACAATTTGAAATTTTGGCAAAAATAATACATTTGAATGTATTCTTATTTTGAGTTTTCAGTAGGTATAATTGTATTGTGTTTTTCAAATCCCTATTTGACATACAATTTCCTGTTTTTAATAATAAATATTTAGTAAAAACTATAATACATAAAAAATAGAAAATAATAATCTAAACATTTGTGAAATGTTCAAATGTCAACGGGTACACCTTTTTGTATTACATCAAAATAAGAAAATCGTTCCCGGAGAAAACGGATAAATCTCCAATGAGTTCAATGTCTAATTTCAAACCCTCATAAAAAATTTCTTTGAATTTCCGTTAAATTTTTTCTCTTTTAAAAAGCTAGAAAAACTTATAGTGAATCTTGTGTTGAATTTTAAAATAAAAAAAAACTGCAAAATTTCGTTATTTTTTCTTATTTTCTCGAAATTTTAACTTGAGATGCTTATAAAAAACAATTCTGACTAACGATTTTTAATTTTTTTTAATTTCAATAAATTCTTCTTATGTTTCACATTGTATTAAATTTTCAAAAATTGGTGATCAATATAGAATTACCATAGAGGTTTTAATCGACATTTCTAGAAAAAAACAGCCTAATAAACTTCAAAATATTTTGAAAATTATACCATTTGTTGATAATGCTTATGCTAATACTTGGTGAAAATTTCTAAAGTTTTTAGTTTTTGTGTTACAGCAAAAGAAAGAAATCGCTTTTGTCAAAAAGTGATTTTGCCTAAAAATTTCCATTTTCCCCTAATTTTTGGTTGGTTTTTCCTGACTCTTTTGGGAAGGGGTGAAGTTGAAAATCGAAGAAATTTTACTGCACTAAAACGTGATAACGGATACAAATAAAATAAAAATAAAAAACACACATTTTAAAATCAATAGATTCATCGCTCAGCTCAGAATCTAAAACCAGTTTTTGACAAAATTTTGTTTTTGATGACGTAACACTAACAACCATAACCTTAGATACATTTTCACAGGATATTTATAATAGCATTTACTATACAGCATACTTTTTTTTTAAAATTTTGACTCTTTTTAAGTTATCAAAAGAAATTTTCGAAAAATTTATCGGTGCCAAAAATATGAATTAAATTTATAAAAACAAAATTACACTACAAATATATTTTTTAAATTATTTTTATTTTTATTAAAATCACGCTGTTTTTTGATCGCACTACCCTGCGCCCTACGATTTATCTTAGAAATGATGGGTATGTCATATATATCCCCCCCCAATGAAAATTCCTTTCTACGCCACTGTGTATTACTAATAGTGAAATAAATTTCGAATAAAAATAAATAATAAATCACAATTCATCGGTATATAAATAGATAATAATTCTAAAAAGTCATGATGCTTTGAGATCTCTTAAACAACATCAACATATGTCATGCATAGATTTTTGGAGTCTTTTTCGTTAAAATTGGTTTTACTATTAGGTTCCTATTTTATATAGATATTTAATACTTATTGTTTATATTTTAAAGTATAATTTGTTTTAAATTATTTACTACTCTATACAATATTTAGATATCATATTATTGTTAGTTTAGAAATAGGTAAAAATTTAAATAGGTAGGTACGCTTTCTAGTAAAATATACCATCTATATAAGGCGAAAGATATTGTTTATTGAGCGACAACTTTGTCGTTCAGTTTTCATACCACAGAATTCGGAATAATATATTAATATATTCTCTGCTTTAATGATTATCATTAGTATGGAGAGTTTATTACTGTAGGTTAGGTACATTTAAAATTATATTTTAAAAAGGTTTTTTTAAGTTCCTATACGGTTAGGTTAGTAACGATGGATTAAAGCAAGTAGTAAGTACCTTTCATGAACTACTAGTAGAGTAGTAGACACAGTAGTTAAGTTTTAAGTAGTTTCACAGAACTATAGTAGTAAAGATACTGATAGTGATTTTATTGATTAAAATTAATAATTAAATATTATGTAGGTACCAGGGTACCTATATTAAAAGATATGGATACCTAATATTTAATAATATCACGAACCAAGATAATATTATATAGATATGTAGAAAATAGCTATAACAAAAAATAATTGTTATGGTAATTGGTAATGAACTTACTAATGCTTACATTTTTACAATTCGTTTTACATTATAAAATTAATCGTCGATAAAGCCAATATTGCTTATCATTAAGACTATCATTAGTCAACATGTTGCTGTTATGTTATCAATTATCACTTATCATTGTAATCAGTTTCAAGATTTAAGTTTTTAATTTTGTAATTTACAATTTAAAAGTCGAAGTAGATCTAAATCGTAACTATAGTTTTTTTTAGTTTTTATCAAAATTGGCATACATTTTAATATTGAATACACCCTAGTTGGCCTATCAGATTATCTCGAAATTGGTAAACATATAAATATTTAATTGAGCTACTTTTATTTAAAAGGAATTAAAGTTATAGTTAGATTGTTAAGAACTATAAGTATTTAACCATAAATTATAAGTCTTTTTCTTTATTTAAAGAAAAATTTATGTTTGACACAATGACACCGACAGTTTTTTTATTATAAAATAATTTGATGTCTTTATTTTTATTAGGATGCACCTATACAAATTTGTTTTGGTTATTAAATTACTATTATAAATTATAAAAATGTGATTTGATAAGATTTTTTAATGCTACGCCTATACTTAAAAATATTATATGATTCCATATAGTAAATATAGTTTAAAACTGATTAATTAAATAATTGTTATCAACACTTAAATTAGTGACATTAATATTTTAATTGGTTAATAAAGCCTATCTTTGAACTATAATTTATATGTCATTTGTCATTATGTATGTTAGCTATATAGAATATTATTTAAAGCTTAATAATTGTAGTATGGGCTTTGATAATAATATCAATAAATTATATTATATATTTATATTATATTATATATTTATATTATAATCTATCATAATATTATAGATAATGAATGAAAAATAATATGTAATAAGGTGCTAAACATATTTTGAATTGTTTAAGTATTTATTTTTAGTCTTAATGTATTAATAATTACTAAAAAGGTATTTAATATTATTCATACCTACTATTTAAGTCTCTGTAAAAATATCAGTTGAAGTGGTATTCATTGATGCTGACATCCAATTAAAATTCACCAATATTATATTATAATCCTGTTTGACATAAAAATAGATCTGTTGACAATTTATAATACCTGTATTTATAAACAGTTATTGTATAAGAGTTTAAATCTATATTCTACCTTTTGTGATGAAATATTTCAATACATTTTGTAATATTGTCTACATTTTTTGATTTATTGATATAACACATAGTCGTCAGTTACAATATTTTGATTGCAATCATTTTGTTGCAGATACTACAATTCAACCAACTGTTATGAATAATGATTCTGGTATAATTAGCTTTCAACATTGTAATCATCAGAATATTTATTGTATAAACATTCCAATTAATTGTCCTATTTGCAAAATATGCTTAAAAAATTTGCAGAGCATTCCAATCAGGTAAATTATTAAATATTTTTTCATTCTTCACATTCTAGTATTTTTAATGTCGATAAAATCTAAATCTATAAATTAAAAATCTATTTAAGTAATGGACTATATCTCTTGTTATATAGTGTTATTTTACCAATATCTAAACCTCAATATACTCTTATAGATTTATTATAAGTATAATATTAAGTTAGTTTTATAAGAATATACTATTTAATAAATCTACACAAAAAAGAATGCATTTTTATTTTATCTTGTATTTCCTTAATTCGATTATATTGTCTTCATAGGTGGGTAGGTACCTAATAATAATACTGGTAATATTTCATTTAGACTCATTAAGTACCTATTTACTTCCGTGTTTACATAAAACCTTACATTTTCATTTTTGATACCTATTAAGTTCCGTATTAAGCCATAGACAATAGTCACATTGGCAAAGTTGGTTTTTGAGGCCTGTGCTTAAACCAAAATCAGCCACAGAGCTTGGCATTTTCAGATGATTAAGAGTGTTGATCAGTGAGTTTGAGTAAATGACTTCTAGCCTATATAGGTGAATGCCTGTATTTAGTATCTACTATTACATGTAACCTATTTAGTCTACATTCGGCACATTCTAAGGTTTAATATTTTTGGAAGTAGGATAATGTTGATATTTTTATTAATTATGTTTGTGTATTATAATTTATATTGTCAATGAGAGCGATTGAGTACAACAGAGTATTAAAATGAGTACGGTAATGAAAAATAATTATTGTATTTTTAGTCTACCAATGAAGTGGAACTATTAAAAAAGATTCAGTTATTTATATATAATTTAATAATAATATCAGTTGAAATAAGTAAAAAAAAAAAACAAAATGAGTGCTTACTGATTTTATCATAATAGAATGGTAAGTATAGAAAATGTCTAGGCCTCATCTAAAAAAAGTTTTTACAACTTGAATAGTTTACTTATTATTTATTAAATTGCTTTCTGTTCTCACTCCATTTGAAAAACCAATATCGCTCTATCTGTATTATAAATGTATAAATATCTATTTATGTCCGGTACATTGCGTTTATTGTGTATGAGAGTAGTATAAATTACTACTACATGGAGTAGACAAGTTTGTTAAATAAAAGTCATTAAATCAAATCAAACAATATGTTATTAATAATAATTCAGTATCTAATTGAAATAATTGCTACATCAGTATGAATTTCTCCCAATAAAAATAGATTGGTATATAAAATATAGAACTTGATATCGTCATACAGTTTGCTTTTACGATTCATATTCAGTATATTTCAATTGTTGGGTCAATTATTCAAAAATACCATTTACTAAAATCTGAGATAGAGTTTTTTTATAATAATTTTATAACAAGTGGTTTTTAAAAGATGGCAGTGTATGATACTCAACAGTAGTAGGCACTGTACAGTTTTATGTTAAGTTAAAAATTTTAAATGACTAAAATAATTTTAATATGTATAGTCTTTAATCTATAATATATTGTAAAAATCTGTGCCAATGAGAAACATTTTTTAAAATATTAATTTTTATTTTAAGAGTTCCTTATCCTTTTGTAAGAGCATCTCAGCAATCATGCTCTGTTATCGTGAAACCAACCCAAGGGGATTTTTTAAAGTGAGTGTACTTAATATTATAGTTAATTTAATTTATAATGAATAATTTTATTTGAAATATTCATATTCATAATACAAAACAAACCTATCTTACAATTTTACTAGTAATTACCAACTAATGGATGATTTACATATTGGAGTGACAACTTCAAGAGGTACTGTTATATCATATGATTGGAATGGAGTCAATAAAGATACAGACAATTGGCAAGGATGTTTAGTTGTGTTTCAACTAAATGACCATTTTATGGAAACACATTGGGATACTACATTAACAGATATAGTAAAAAATGAGTGTTGGGACAGTACTAGGTTTGTTAAATTAAGGTTAAATCTTTTTTAACATAACTTCTTATAGCATATGCATGTTATAAAATTAAATAGTGGGGCTGGTTCAATTTTTAAATATCACAAATGTTAGAATTATAGTGAATTTTATTAACAAGATTAATCTATTATTTTTTTTATTACTTTATTATTGAATACATTTAATAATTCTGATAAAAAAAACTAAAATTATAATAGGTAAATATTCCATATAAAAATATTATAAAAATTATACATTAATAAAAAATTATAAAGGATGTATGTACATAGAATGTATTTATTATTTAATTTGAAAAATAAATAAATGTGATAAATGTGAACTTTCATCTGCGATAAAAATTATTATACATTATAAGGGACCAACAGAAACTAGAAATTATCAACACGAATATTATTTAATTTTTCAATACCAATTTATTTCTAAATTATAACTAAAAAAGTTTATTTTCTACTTTTTATTTTACGAAATTTGGTCTTATAACCGAAGTGTTGAGTCTTATACCCGATTTTTTTTTAATGTATTTTGATACGTCCGGTCCGTTTCAGACGATTTTGAGTCTAATAAGCGACTGAACCTTATATCCGTGAGTCTTATAAGCGGCGTCTACTGTATTAGCAATCACACTTTTCTAGTGGCTTAACCTGAGAGGATGGGATAATTTTTTTAATGCGATTTGATTATAAATGCTACCTTTGATAACATTTTATTTATTTTTATCTTATTTATTGTCAATTTGAATTTTCCTATCATAGACAAAATTAAAAATACACAATGATAAAAAAGAATGGCCAATGGGTGTTTATCCATTTTTTTTGGTTGATATAATATGTATTGCATGGTTAACACCCTAAAGTAGTATTGTTTTTTTTACGTAATAGATACAACGAAGAAGACCACAATTGTTTTTCGTTCATAATGGCATTCATAAAACAGTTCAATGCCATCAAATCACCGGTACATCATGTCGAAACGAGAGAGGAGTTTGCGGAATTGTACGTAGCTCCAACCACGTTAAAAGCTTATAAATACATTTCTCTCTACAGAAAAATAACTGAAAACGGTTTCTATATTTACAGCCAACCTTCGAATGAAATATTGTGTACATAATACAACTGTTAAGTAATAAAATTATATAATTTAAATAAAGTTTTTCTATTTTATGCATAACATAAATATCGTTTGCCTATCGTCACTGGTCAAAGTGGCTTGAAAATAATCAGAGAACGGATACATTTTGTTAAAATATCACTCGATAGTATTGGCCATAAAAATCTTGAGAGTGTACAATGTGCAAGGAGTTCAATATAGGCAATTTTGACAATATGTTAAAAGATTGTGTGGTATTGTTTAAAACTGTAAAATAATAAACAATATAGATAATAAAATTTCAATCGCAAACCAAAAAAAGTCGGTAAGTGAGTAGCCGAGTAGGTACCACAAGCGGTGTCGAGGTCACTGCAGTGGATGTGTTAAATTTGAATTCGGTGATATAAAGGAATTTTATATTTTCAATAATGTAATTTCTCGTTGATCTAATTGGCTATAAAATAAGATGTTTTATGCTTTCGGTTGACTTGTATTTATAAAGTATAAGTTTTTTATTACGTATCAAAACGAATATGATTTAGAAACCTTTTTTTTTACATTTAGGTAGGTATACAAAATCTGTACTTTTTAGCACATTAAGTAGGTATATGTGATATTAGAAAGAAAATGTGCATGCATTATTTGGAGTAAAAATTCACAAGTGTGAAGACAAAGCCGGGAGTTGGTTAAAGTTATCTATTTTTTTTAATTTTGTAACAATTTGTTACAAATTGTAACGAGTTGGGGCACCAGTTTTTTTTTAGATGACACCTGTGGTTGCCAAGTATGGTTAAGGTTGAGAAGCTTTTTATGAGTGGGTTACGGTGGGTTTGAAGACGATTATGAAAGGTTTTGTAGAAGCGTGCGGCTTCATCTGTAATAGTATTGTCATTGATAGATTTTTATGTATTGTGGCTATTGCGTAAATGGATATAAATGGTTGGGAATTTCTTATCTTCATATAAGAGCAATATTTTGGAAATATTGAATTTTTGTTTGTATTGGAAAATTTTGCAGTACCCCATAATTGAATACCATAGGTCTATTTAGTGGTTACTTAAGTGCCTTATGTTTTATTCATAAGAACTTTAACTTGTTTCAGAAACCTAAATAATAAACCTATATAAATTAGTTTTTTTAGTATATTTATTTATTTTTTAATTTTGTAACTTATAAGTCATACGTCACAATTATATGATAACACAGTAAAATG
The DNA here is from genome assembly GCA_022818045.1 of Neotoxoptera formosana. Classification (NCBI taxonomy): domain Eukaryota; kingdom Metazoa; phylum Arthropoda; class Insecta; order Hemiptera; family Aphididae; genus Neotoxoptera; species Neotoxoptera formosana. Next base: position 46,613,827 of record CM040630.1, on the reverse strand, counting down.
GACCATGTGGGGAGATGGCCCATGTCTATCTGCCTCCCCCTCAAATCCGTCACCAAACGCAGTCTCTAATAAGATTTGATTTGATGCTTTATATTTCGCTATAAAAAATAAAAACGTCTGGACTCTTTTGTATGATACACTTCGTAGTAAAAAACCCAAATACCTAGTTGATGAAAAATAGTGGAGGAATGGCGTTCCAAGCGTTTCAACCCACTAATCATATAATATAAATATAATAAACCTATAGCTATAGCTATCCTATGTATATGTGCTATGACCACTGTCCATTAACGGATAGACACGCATGTTTATGTAAAGTATTGAAGAGTAATATAGATGTAATAATAATAGATAGTAGGTAATAAAAAAAGTGATTAATTAAAAACTTAAAGTTGATTTTTTTTCTCACGATTTATACACTAGTAATTAATTAATAGGGAACTTTATCAAAAGTGTAATCATAATAATATATATCATCATAATTATGACATTTTAATCTAGTAATATGTGTACATGTTTTATAGATACACGTATGTAAATATATAGGTAGTATATATATATATATATAAATTGTACAACAGAATTTTTTTTCAAACATTTCGTATACAGTGAGTCGTGTTAAAAAAAAAATAAAAAATAAAAAAAAATATAGGTAGGTAATAATAATGAGAAGTGCGCGGGGCGATGTTGCGGGGATGATGACTGTAGTGCGAGGGGTAGTTGGGGTTGAAGGTTAATGGATATTCCACGTTGCCCTCGTCATCAAGCTTTGGGTTTTTCCGTGGATGAGGCGGAGGCGGCGGCGCTGTCGGCGGCACCATCGGTTGATTCCGAGTTCTCGACCACTGTAACTTCGGGATATTCGAGCTTAACGCCGGGCTCGCAGTCGAACACGGGACAGCAGTCCGGGAAACCGGCTGTCTTGTTGGTCTTTTCGGACAGCTTGCATTTGGGGTTGGATTTGGGGTATGGACCACAGTCCTCAACCAGCTCCAACAGTCGGTCGGTGCCCTCTCCTTGCACGCATGTGGAACGTCCACAGAACGGCGATAGCTCCCATGTGTGTCCTGGCTCCACGGTGGCGCATTTAGTTGATGCGAAACACAACCCTGGGAAATCTGTGAGGGCAGATACAAAAGTTGTCGTTACATTATTGTATCATTGTGTGTATAGGTAATAATATCGTTAATAATAATATTTCTGTCTTAACTTTGTTTTAATAACCATTTAAGTGTTAAATACTTGAAAATTAAAACCTATAATATGGTTTCAAATGTTACCGACGTAATTTAATATAAGTAAATAATAGTACAATATGGCTTAAAATTTGACCAATATTAAATAGGTGGTAATAAATAATTTGTTAATTTTACATTTCTATATATTATTCTAATGCGGTGGTAAATTATTATATATTTATATTATATATTATATATTTTACTTTCTTTCTCTTCTTTAAAAATTCTTATCCATGCAATAATGATTATTTTATATTGCACTTTATGTATCTACCTAATAATATTCTGTGAAATAAATACTATGTAATTCCAACAGTTTTAGTATATGCAACAACGGATAGGTTCGAATGATTCAATGGTATATAATGAGAACTGAGAAGTACCTAACTAATATTATAAGTAGGTAGTCACTACGGTAGCAGTAATGATTATTATTAGGTAACCACTTAACAAGCTGATACACTAATTATATATAATTTTATCTTGTTAGTTTTATTGTGCTTTTATAATTTCATATCAGGTTAGAACGAGTCTATAATAATCCACAGTTAAAAACATCAATGTTCTTGAGATTTCTATTTTGATTTGCGAATAATCAAACCCGTAACGAAATAGGATATTTTGCTCTTAATGGAAAGCGGTCACACTTCCTCGGTTCAATTAAGGCCGTACCGCTGTTATTGTTTTAT